>JAWPHD010000918.1:0-378291 GCA_037043455.1 Cyrtodaria siliqua
AAATGGTTTTTCAACTGTAGGTATCGGATGTAATTTACTTCACTAATTTAAAGGGAAATAACTGATTGATTGACGTGAAATATTTGTCTCCCTTGGCTGAATTTTTTTTTATCACATGCTTTTAGTTTTTTGGGCATATCAACTTGATTCAGTGGTTCGTCGTAAAAGGTCAGCTATTTTAAAAGGAAATTTTCCTGCGCATGCACATTAGCGTGTGATTCCCCCGATTGTGTTTTGTTTATAACGGTATTTATATAGGTAAACGAGTTGGTTTGAGAGTGTATGTTAACATTTCTAAACTATTTTTTCCTCTCCAATCGTCTGATGATAGTATGTAGTGATTTGTAAAGTGGGGTCGAAAAATAATTACAACATCGAGCGTTTTATTGATAATGACGAAATCTGGTGAATGACGATAACTGGTACACAACCAGTATGGTCAGGGTGGCAAAACCACCTGACTTTTTGATCGGATTCGCAGCAAAAAGTGTAAAGAAAACGCCCGATTGAGATAAAGGTTCGCTTCATAACTTTCTTAATATTTATCGATTTTTATTCAACTAAAGTGCACATACCCCTGCAAAGTGAGCTCTTTCCTCCGCCGCAAATGGTTATGTGATTTATCTAGTACTTTCTGAGGTTAGTCCTCCCAAAGTCTTGGCATCAAAAAATTTATAAGACCGTGTACATTTTGGGAGGGCTTATCACAAAAAGTACTGAATGAATTCAATTGCCGTTTGCGGCGGAGGGAAGAACTCACAAAGGGTATGTGCGCGTTATTTGAAAAAAAATCGTTAAATATTAAGGAAATTATGAACCGTACCTTAATCGAGTGATTTGTTTACATTTTTTGCCATGAAACCGATCAAAAAGTCACATGGTTTGCCACCCTAATGGTAACAAGTTACATTTCAAGACAAAGGTAGAACTAACATGCATTATTCAAACTGAATAGTTTATCTATTTTTACTTCAGAAAATTGTCATCAAAGAAGATATACAGACAATAGTGTCAAACATGTTCGATGTTGTTATGGATACCATTATGTCACTTGGCAACAGCCCTTCATCTAAAAAGGTAGGTAACATGAGCATTAGTTGTGAACTTGATATATGAAATAATATAGTTGCTTGGCTTTATTGCTTAGGGCCAAATGGCCCAGATTGTGGTACATTGTTTGTTTTGAATATGAGAGTTGCTTTGCTTCATTGCATAGTGTGGCATATTGTTTGCATTGAAGACCTAAATGCTAGGGCTGTAACAATACGCCTACCTCATGATACGTACATGTAGTACAAACACTGTTTATTGTTCAGTGCACTCAAACTGTTATGATAATCTAGAACAGGTCAATTCAACTTAGAACAAAACAAATAACATGGATTGAGTGCACTTGTTTGTGTTTAATGCAACTCATGTTACTCGTATTACCTGAGACATAACTCATATATGGCTTGCAAATTTGGCAGATATGTCTGTGGTTATCAATAGTTTCACCCCATTTACAAAGGACACCTCAAAACCAAAGTGTTGCCACACTTGTGACCGAAAACACACCGTTGGATTTCCAATATATACATCTTCCTCCATTTTAGGTAACAATTAGCTTTGCACACGCGCCGATGATGTCAAACATCTATTTTAATAAGGACTGGTTTACACATTATTTTGTGGTATTTTGTATTGCAACTTACAGGTAAAACTATCGATTCTTTTCACATTGCGAGAACCCGACAAGAGTCCTATTTATAGGCGCGAGATTGCAATTTCCAAGTTTTACGCCGTATATTTCAATTTCTAACAATCGGATGGGATGCATCGTGATGAATCGCTATTTCGGTGAATCGTTACCGCCTTACGAAACACGTATTTTTATCTAACAACAAATTACATGCAAATAATAGACACACATTTGCTTGTATTTTCAGTTACCAGACAGGCGTTTATTTCTAGACTGTCTCTATAACAAAATCCTTAGTTGTTATATCTTATTCTTGATTACTTATGGGCTGTTCGTTTTGGGTAAAAAATAGAAGAAAAAAAATAACATTATGATGTTTTACTGACACGCATTTAGGAGGAGTCAGATTGATGCAGCGGCTTCTGTAGCTCAGTGGATAAGGCATTGCACTTTGGAGCTACAGACCTCTGCCCTGCATGGGATTGCTTCCTGGTGGAGGTTTGTCTGATGGGAAACTTGTCCTACATGGGATTACTTCCTGATGGGAAACTTCATCCATCATATCATCTCCCTGTGAGGTTGCTGTCCCTGTATAACCTAATAATGTGTAAACGGGACGTAAAAACACGAGTTCGTTTCATTTGATCAACTATTTTGTATGACATATTGTACATGAATGATGTTTCTTATAGATTGACTATTAAGTATTAAATATTGCACCTGAACGTTGTCTCTTAGATTGTTGTTGACTGATTTAAAATAATATTTGTCGTTATTCACCGTGAAGTCCTTATAGTGAATGAGCTCTATTTTGAAGCTTAATGAACTTGCCTACTTTCCTATGTTGATGCGTAGCAGGGCAGACACCTAGGATCACTTCATCTGTCGTCTGCCGTCATCTGTCGCCGTGCGTCATCTGTCGTCGTGCGTCATAGAATTGACCAAAGTTCATGAAACTTCATAAACATCTTCATCTTACTCAAAGGAAAGTCGTAACATATGCCCAATAACTCTGACTTTCATTTCAGCAGAGTTACGCCTCTTTTCATAAAACTTCAACCCGCAACCACACCTAGCTTTAAAAAACACATGGCAAATGTCACAAGTGTTCCGTGGAACACCTTTTTAGTGATATAAACAAAACAGCAGAACAGCTAAAATAAACTGGAATTTTATATTATACTTGCATTACGTTTGCCTAATTAAAAAAAAAGGATTATTCACAGAAACCAAATGCATCAAAAACTCGACAAAAGCCGTCCAGGTCGCAATCACATAGTGGATTTACCATGAAAAATGAGACAAAGCTTGTACCACTGCGTAAAAAGAGAACTCGTTTGTCGAGTACCTCAGCTCTGAATATTCCGGCAGCTGTACCGACCATCACTATAGAAACCATACAGGATGAAGAGATGAGTGTTGCGGAGGAAGCAGACGAGTCTGTATGTCATTTGATTGGTTGTTTGCTGCATGACGTCTGGGATTAATTACCATGGTTACCAGTAAACTTGCATGATGCACGGGGCATTGCAGCAAAGTTCTGATGGTATTTGAATATATTTGCAACATGATGCACAAGAACATATACAAACATTATACAGTTCAATAAACAACCATAATTAACAGTAGACATGCATGATGCACGGGACATTGCAGCATTCTTCTGATGGTAATTTAATATATTTGCGATGATGCAGATGTGGTGCATGTGCAAGAAAAGATTCGACTGCTCCTCTGCTGAGGGTAGAAGAGAAATGTAGACTGGTTGTCTGCTGCATGACGTCTGTCATTTAATGACTGTGGTAACCAGTAGACGTGCATGATGCATGGGGCATTGCAGCATGGTTCTAGTGGTATTTTAATATTTTGCCATGATGCAGATGTGGCGCATGCACGAGAAAATATTTCTACTGAAGGGAGAAGAGAAATGTAGACTGGTTGTTGAACTGCATAGCAACATTGCTGTAACCCCGCTCTGATTTGAATTACTGGCTAGCATGTTTCTCATGTTCTTGTAAGTTATACTTCCTTTACAT
Organism: Cyrtodaria siliqua; assembly: GCA_037043455.1. Classification (NCBI taxonomy): domain Eukaryota; kingdom Metazoa; phylum Mollusca; class Bivalvia; order Adapedonta; family Hiatellidae; genus Cyrtodaria; species Cyrtodaria siliqua. Next base: position 3,718 of record JAWPHD010000918.1, read on the forward strand.
ATACATGCTAATTTATTGACAAACTTTCTTCCAGTAACGAATGGCCCTTATGACCCTTATGACCTTTGATCTTTACAATTCCTCAGTTAATCAAATCAGTATACTCCTCAATGGGTTTTCTTCGAAACAATGGGGCAGCAATAGTTGATAGCTGAATACCGTCATTTGTTCTTTCCCCGCTTCCACAAAATGAAGTGAGGGCTATATAGGAATCATGTTGTCCGTAACGTCCTGTCTCGTATACTTCATATACTCGTAACAGCTGGTCCCATCAACACATTTTGTCCTGTCACACCACGTCCCGTCCCGTCTAGTCCCATAGCGTAACACATTTTTAATACTTGTATATCTCAAACACTTTTTGAATGAATTGTTCCCAAACTTCATATACACATAACATCTGATTACCTTATGTCCCTCTATATTCACCCATCATTGATTGACTAATTTATTAAGAATTATGGCCCTTTGTTTGACTTAGAATTTTCCACTGTAATATTGTATAATGACATGTTAACACATTTTGTTCTCAAACATTTTCGAATTGATTGTTCCTAAACTTCATATACACATAACAACTGATTACCGTATGTCCTTCTACATCACAAATTGTTGATGCCTAATTTATTACAGAATCACCGCCCTTTATTTGTCTTAGACTTTTTCACTCTATAATGAACTTCATGTGGCTTTCACTTTAACATTTTTCATGGATTGTTGTTGTACCTAACATACAGATATGATGTGTCTCTGCATTAATGTTTTTTCGATTCTGCAATGTGTTTTTTACAGAATTATGGACGTTTTTTTAATTAGAATTCTCACGTTAAGAAATTAACAGATATTTTAGACATTTATTATTATTCTTGATTTTGCCCATCATCGGCTAGAGCAAATAAAGCAGGGGTATTCATCACATTCAGTGATAGTTCTAGTGTTTAGCTTGACATTCCTGTCCAAAGCGTGGGCCGCATGGGACAAAGGTTTTCAGAGAAAATAGATTAGGGAAGTTGATAAATAAAAATTGTTAGTAAAGAGGCAAAAGTGGCAAAATAAATTTGGAGGCAGGAAAGAAAAATAAAGGCGGGGAAAAAACTTTTAAATATCCTGTGTGAAACACGGGCTTGACCAATTTGCTTTTCACCAAATTGCTCGTAGCTTGCAGTCTGCCTGATGAATTTGGCCGTTTCACTTTTGTATTATAATATTACATGACTGATCATTCACACTCGGACATCCTTTCTGAAATCATTTACATTTTCTAGTCTTGTCAAATATACCGATGTTTAGCTCGACTGTTTGAAGAATAAGAGAGCCTATGTACTTGCGTCGGCGTCCCACATCAAGGTTTGCGTGTAAGCTGTGTTTACAAGTCTATCTCTCTTACATTTCTTATCCTAGCACAACCAAATAGCCATGAGCTTCCATATAGCATTGTCTTAAGGGCTGCATAAGTAATTTTGGTTCCTGTAACCCATGGGCTCTCATGGAACCCAAATTACGATAGCCCTTAAAATGTGTCCCACTTCACATCAAATTTTGCGTGTAGGCTGCGTTTACGAGTCTATATCTCTTACATTTCTTATCCTACCACATCCAAATTTGGCCATGAGCTTCCTTATAGCATTATCTTAAGGGCTGCTTTAGTAGTTTTGGTTCCTGTAACCCCTGGGCTCCCATGGAACCAAAGTTCTGATAGCCCTTAAAATATTTCTAATTTCACATCTAAGCTGTGTTTACATTTCTTGTCCCAGCTCAACTAAATTTGGGAATTGGTTTCTTTATAGTATGTTGTAAAGGGTTGCGTAAGTAATTTTCCCTTCTACAAATTCTGGGCTCCCATGGAACCCAAATTGTAAATGGCCTATAAAACATACAATAAAGGCAGATCAAGGTTTGCGTGTAAGCTGTTGTATATATCTATATTTCTTAAAATATTTTTCTCATGTCACCCAAATTTTCTATAGCATTATTCATCTTATTCATACTTCATCCATATTGGGGCATGGATCATCATGATATGATGTTGGTCCTTGACGAAAATCATTTTGACATTAAACATGGCTGCCAGCGGCTATATTTGTTTACATAGAGTTATATAGTAAAAACTTGTAGTGACTACTCCTCTGAAACTACATGACAGATTTTCATGACATTTCACAGGAATGTTACTCTTGATTTCTAGTTGATCCTAGCAAAATTTCAGGACGGCCGGAAATTCAAGATGGCCGCCACTGCTAAAAATAGATTTTTAAAAAACAAGTTTGTAGCGACTGCTTCCTGAAAACTATAAGTGATATTGATATGGGACTTTTCCTAACATGATGTTGATCCTTGTTGAAAATTATTTTGATTTGACATTAAACATGGCCGCCAGCGGCCATCTTTGTTTAAATAGAGTTATATAATAAAACTTGTAGTGACTACTCCTCTGAAGCTACTTGACGGATTTTCATGAAACTTCACAGGAATATTGCTCTTGATGTCTACTTGATCCTAGCACAATTTCAGGCGTGGCGGAAATTCAAGACGCCCGCCATGGCTAAAAATAGATTTTCAAAAAACAAATTTGTAACGACTACTTCCTGAAAACTGTAAGTGATATTGATATGGGACTTTTTCTAAAATGATCACATGATGTCGGTCCTTGTTGAAAAATATTTTGTTTCAACATTAAACATGGCTTCTGCGTCCATCTTTGTTTACATAGAGTTATATACTAAGAACTTGTAGCGACTACTCCTCTGAAACTACATGACAGTCTTTCATGAAACTTCACAGGAATGCTGATCTAGCTATCAAAAACCTATCAGTAGAGCTTCAGTGTCATTGACATCTTGTTTACATGTCTCTGTGTTGTTTTTCATTGTTTTCATTTTATCTTCCATTATTTGGATATTAAAATTTTAATTTGAACGCAGTCATTACATATAAAACAATTTAGATTAAATTCAGATACAAGATGAAATATCAATAAAAAAAACAGAAATGAGGCCACAATAAAAAATTGCTAGATTCTCAACTCCCTGAGTTGCCTTTCGACACAATCTTTTTAAATGACAGCAATTTTGGATTAAAACTGACGAAAATAAAAAATAAAATTTCACACCCTGCGCCAAATTTTACTATAATTTGTATGAGGTTCTAACAATAATTTTATATCGGCCCAAGTTTCTATACCCACTCCACCCCCAACTCCACCAACACATTGTTTAAGCCTTGTTTTCTGATGGTATATACTGGCTATATAACTTATTATTCTCTGAAAAATCGAATAGTCTAGCTGCGCTGTTCTCTGACAGCTCTTGTTAGCTCTACTGCAGAGCTTATGCCGTGGTGTGGTGCCCGTAGTCCGTCTGTCCGTCCATAAACATTTTTTGTAGCGACTACTCTTCTGAAACTACTGGATGAATTTTCATGACTTTTTACAAAATGTTGCCCATGAAGTCTGGTGGATCCTAGCAAAACTTTATGTTGATGTGAAATCCAAGATGGCCACCAAAGCTAAAAATAGATTTTTAGAAAACAAGTTTAAAGTGACTACTCCTGGAAAACTATAAGTGATATTGATATGGGACTTTTTCTAAAATGATCAGCATGACATGATGTTGCTCCTTGTCGAAAATTGTTTTGATTCAACGTTAAACATGGCTGCCAGTTTCCATCTTTGTTTACATAGAGTTATATAATAAAAACTTGTAGCGACTTCTCCTCTGAAACTACATTTACAGATATTCATGAAAATTCACAGGAATGTTGCACTTGATGTCTTGTTGATCCTAGCTATATTTCAGGCCGGCCAGAAATTCAAAGATGGCCACCACGGCTAAAAATAGATATAAAAAGAAATTATTGTACTGACTACTTAAGTGATATTGATATGGGACTTATGGGAAAACGATCAGACATGAGGTTTGTCATTGTCGAAAATCACTTTGATTCAACGTTAAAACTACTTCAAACTACTTGACGGATTTTCATGAAACTTCACAGGAATGTTGCTCTTGATATCTAGTTGATCCTTGCAAAATTTTAGGTTGTCCGGAAATTTAAGAAGGATGCCATGGCTATAAATAGATTTTTAAAAAACAAATTTGTAGCGACTACTTCTTGAAAACTATAGGTGATAGTGATAGGGACTTTTTCTAAAATGATCAGCATGACATGTTGTTGGTCCTTGTTGAAAATTATTTTGATTCGACTATAAACATGGAACATGGCTGTAGCGACTACTCCTCTGAAACTACTTGACAGATTTTCATGAAACTTCACAGAAATGCTGATTTAGCTATCAAAAACCTATCAGTAGAGCTTCAAGGTCATTGACTTCTTGTTTTCATTTATTTTGCATATTTAAATAAATAAATAAGAGAACCAAATAATACTGTTGTATTTATTTTAAGCATAAGCATAATCCTAACATAGTTCTTTAATAAGACCTATATTAACTCCGGCAAAATGTAAATGAGGCAGCTGTCCGTCAAGTTGTTTCCGGATCATAAGATCAAAACTGCTAAAAGTATCTGTACAAAATATGCTATACATATCAAGCTAGTCATCTTGTGGTGCCTTTTGATATATAGAACTTTCTAATAACACCATTTTCGATGTCTTCAGGGAAACAACAGACACTTCGTTTCCAAATGTAACTCTAAAAAGGTTTCTTCATGAACCTTCTACATATCAAGAAAGTGGTCTTGATGTTCCTTTTTTTTTTGCAGTGGCCATGAAATATTTTGTTCCCAAAGCGTAACTCCAAAACTATTCTTCCTGCCATCAAATAAGTGATGATTGAAATTATTATTATTAATTAATTATTATCAAATATTGACTGTTGTAACTGATTTAAAACAACATGATACTCATCTTCTATTTCTGGAGATTTACATAGAGTACTTATTGTCATATAGTTTTAAATCATACTTACTACAGTAATCTTCTACATCAATATTTGATTTTATTTCTGCTGGGTTAATATAATAATAATAATAATGATTTCAGTCGTAAATAAATGCAAGTTAATGATGCTTTGTGATTGGAAAGAAATATATCAGACAAATTAATGTTTGTCTCAAGAAAAAAATCCTATAATTATATTTATCACATAACATGCGGTGTGGGAGTGTAATAACACCATTCAGTATTTTCGATATTCCACTAGTGGTATAACATAACGTTAATGTACGTTTTATGACGTAAAGTAACGTTATAAGTTATGTGATAAATAGAATCTAACATTCGTTCTCATTCATTATTGAATTTATTAAACTCGTTAGCAAAAATGATATAATGCTGCCTCGCAATATATCATTTTGCCAACTCGTTTAATAAATTCAATAATGAATGAGCACTCATGTAAGATCCTCTATATAATTAAATAGTACAGACAGTGTTTGAGAACCTATAAATATTAAAACTGTTTAATAAAGTATAATTAGTCACATACTTTTGGTGGATCAAAATAAATTGATAACTTTTTTTTTTTAAAAACTAAATATATATTAATGTTAAACATAAACATGTTTGGTTGGTTTGATTTTGTCAAATTAAAAATCTTTAGCTAATCGTGCCATCATGTAGTTTTATTGACTGCCTCTGTTTGTCTAGAATCCTGTAACTTTTGTTCAGGGCGTCACCGATGACATAAGATTGGCAACAAACTTGGAACGTCGTCCCAGCGACTTAGAAGAATGTCTTTCCAGCGATCCCAGCACATTCAGAGCAGTAACTGGGTTTTTTGACAAGTTAACTTGGTGGCCATCAAAAGACAAGGATTTTTTGAACGTGGAAGGTCCAAAATCAAAAACAAGGTCAAGATCAAGGTCCCCATCGGGCGATACAACAGAAAACTCTGATGGCGATAATGTGCCCTCTTGTGCTCGTTTCAAGGAGGAGTCACGTCGTGTATGTTGTAGCCATGGTAACACAGGAGCATGTCACCACTATAATGTATGCTGTATCACAGGCATGAGATAACTCATCTCCAAACTTTTACTCCTCGCTTGTGTTGTATCATATTCTGCCTTAATGAGACTGACTGACGAATTTGATCTTCCTGTATGAACATGTCCTGCCATATCTTGTACTCAAACTCCATTGTGAACTAAACCCATTCTGTGATCACCTGAGACAAAAATCTAAACTTCTTCTCACTCCTTTCTCGGATTGTATTGTATTCATTCTACTTTTATAAGATGGATTGGTGAATTTGATATGGCTTTATCATTGTTATTTATGTCTTCTAGCTGGACTCCATTTTCTAAATTTGCACTTTCTGTTGTCATATTCATTCTACTTCTATAAGATGGATTGGTGAATTTGATGCGGCTGGTTTAACACTTTCTTCTTGCTGTTCTTGCCACATCTTGTGATCAAACTCCATTACTAACTAGACACTTCATGTGATCACGTAAGACAAAAGTCTAAACTTTTTCTCGCTGTTTTCTCGTAATATATCCTATTCGTTCTACTTCTATAAGATTTGATGCGGCTGGTTTAACACTTCCTTCTTGCTGTTCTTGCCACATCTTGTGTTCAAACTCCATTACTAACTGGACACTTCTTGTGATCACGTGAGACAAAAGTCTAAATCTTTTCTCACTCTTTTCTCGGATTGTATTTTATTTATTCCACCTTAATGAGAAGGATTGGTGGATTTGATCTGGCTGGTTGAACACTTCTTTATTATTGTTGTAATGCCATCTAGTCTGACTCCATTTGTATCATTTTCCAACTTAATGAGATGCACTGATGAATTTATATTGGCTGGTTGGACACCTTACTTTTGCTTTGATTGTATGTGTATTGTAGTCAAACATCATTGTCAATCTGTAAACCATCTGCGAATTTGTTCTTGGGCCGTTATCTTGAATATATAGCTATGGCAACAAACCAAACTGCTTTTCAGTAAGACAAATTTCAAAACTGCCTGGCTCTTCACTGAAACACTGTATATGGCAATTCTATCACTCACCACTCCATCCACTGATCTGACATTAATAGGTTTGACAAACTGTATGCATGAGTTGGAGTAATGACATAGGTCTCTTATGAGTATTAGTTATGTTGAATCAGCTTGTAAAGATATACTTGAAGATAAACTGCATATTTGGACATGTACTGTTTGTAATAACTACACTGTTGCCATGCTTTGTAACTGTATTTTGTATCCTCATGGACTTTCAAGCCTATTGGAAATTTTAAATAAAGATCTAGCTACCTATCTTGAATACTTTTTTGTTGTATTTAAATTGTCTGCCTTGAATCTGCTGGCAAAGATATACTTGAACATTTAATTGATGGCCAATACTTTTTTGTTGTATTTAAATTGACTCCTTGAATCTGCTGGCAAAGATATACTTGAACATTTAATTGATGGCCAATACTTTTTTGTTGTATTTAATTTGACTCCTTTGAATCTGCTGGCAAAGATATAGCTGAACATTTAATTGATGGCCAATACTTTTTTGTTGTATTTAATTGACTCCCTTGAATCTGCTGGCAAAGATATACTTGAACATTTAATTGATGGCCAATACTTTGTTGTCATATTTAAATTGTCTCCCTCGAAAGAGCTTGTAAAGATATACTGTAACATTTAATTTTGTCACATTTAAATTGTCTCCCTTGAATGAGCTTCTAAAAATATACTTTAATATTTTGTCATGTTTAACTTGTCTTCCTTGAATCAGCTTGTAAAAGATATACTTTAACATGTAATTGATGGTCAAACCTTTATGTTGTTTGAATTGAATTATATGTTTTTTAACGACTTATCAACACATAATAGGTTATTTAGAGCTGCCCACGAGAGAGGGAGGATACATAGGAATGTGGGTACCTGCTGTATTCGTACTAATCAATAGGTTGCTGTGGTTCTTTAACATGCTTGGAGATTAGACTCCGATGCACGGGCTGTCCAGTTTGCATCCCAATCCAGCAGATGAGACTAAGGAAAAGTGTCTTGCCCAAGAACACACCAATGAAACTCCCTGACGTTGATGAGGTTTGAACCTGGGTCCTCCAGTCCAGGGTGCAATGATCTTGTGCTTTTGCAGGGTGCTGTCATGTTGTTCCTGTATCCTTTGTAGGGTGCTATGGTGTTGTGGAAGTTTATTTTTACAGGGTGCTATGATGTGCCTTTTTGCAGGGTGCTATGATGTTGTGCCTTTTTGAAGGGTGCTATGATGTTTTGCCTGATATTTTTTCAGGGTGCTATGATCTCATGCCTGACAGAAATGTTACGGCTTATGGACGATGAACACTACGATGCTCTACTACACGTGTATCACCGTGGCAGAACATTAAAGACCTTCCTTCAGGGTATTCTCACGGTATTCAAACTGCTCGTGCAACCTGAAGTCTTCCCCAATGACTGGACTGTTATGAGAATGGTCACTAACAAGTAAAAAGTCTTAATTATTCTCTATTTCCATTTTAATGTTGTCTACACCGGGCAAAAAAAAAAGCTTTCAGACATAATTTCACTATGTAAATTCCTTTATTTCAAGAAAGAAGGCAAAAATAAGGAAACTTTTTACTTTAAGCATTTTTTATCACATAACTTGTGGTGTGGGAGTGGAATAACACCATTTTATATTTTCGATATACAACTAGTTATAAAAGTATGCAAATAAGCCTAGTGTGCACTGTAAAAAAAAATCGATAATGACTATGATCCAATTCCCACGGTTTATGTCGGTTTTGCATGTTAAAATGACAGGCAAAATGCAATAAAAAGTCAATATGTGAATTGTGTGATAAATAGAATCTAACATTTGTTCTCGTTCATTATTAAATTTATTAAACTCGGCAAGAGCCTCGCATTATATCATTTTGCCAACTCGTTTAATAAATTCAATAATGAATGAGCACTCATGTAAGATCCTCTATTTATACAAATTTTTATTTTGCAAATAAAGATAAATTAGATAAATCTCATTTTGCTTTTATAAATCTTTTAAAGGGACATACGCAGTCTGGATTTCTTTTTAAACTTGCGGCCTCTGCTTAGTTTTTCTGCATTTGTTCAATCATTAAAATTAATTATTATAATGGCATAAAGCAAATTGTTTTTGCATGTAACTAACTGTTGATTGTATTGCACCAATAACATACTTAAAACCATGGTAGAATAAAAACCATGGTAGAATAAGAATGAAAAATTAAAACTTAAAAAATTTATTTAATTATATGCAAGCAGGATTAAAGTCAAGATGATACAGGGTTAATAAATCAAGACACTAATTTTAATACTTGATTAAAACTTCAAGATTACCGTGTGTCCCTTTATGGGTGCCCTCTGGTGACGAATTGGCTTGATCTGCGCATACTTTCGCGCAACGCGTATGTGGATGTTGTAAAAAGTGAGAAGATGTTACAAAATCATTAGTCATACATCCTTGATACTTAGTATACATGTTAACAATCACGAACCCCACACATTGATGTAGGTTCGATAATTATAGATTATTATATGTCAGTTTTCATATCAGCCACTGTATCATCCCTGAGACCCTATATGTGCCCTATAGCTTATAACCTCGAGATATAATTCCTACACATCTGATCTCTAACTTTGGTATATTGTGTGACATACCAGGGTAAGGGTTTGATTCATCATAATAATGGTATATTGCAGACTTTGCCACAGTTTTGAGATCATATGGGCAGGAATTATATCATGAGGTCTTTAAACAGGACAATACTTCTGATTGACAAACTATTGTATATTGTGTGTTATATAACATTTGGATTTGATATAACATTGTGTTAACGTTAATTTTAATTCTAACATGTCAGAAGCTATTTTCAGTATACACAAGCAAATACAACAGTCGGGTAAAATATACCATACAAAATGAAGTGGGTGGGGTAAATTAACATCTCTTTTAACATATTTTGTTCATATTGTGTATATTATATACAGATACACTGTTTGTAATTCAATTAGATCTGATGTTTGTATATCAGGTGTATGTATGCCAGTCATTAAATGACTTTTGATATAAGAAATAAAACCAAAGCACATAAATCTATCTTTTTCTGTAATAAAATGAAGGGTCTTTAACATTTTTAATTGTTAACTCTTTTAGATGAAAACCGATATATACCGACATTATACATATAATTCTCTATTATATACCAGTTTATTACAAATGTCTTGTTATTATTTCTATAAGTTTGTTTTACCCAAAATTTGCCAAAAAATGCATTAGAAGGTGTGCTGAAAGATTTCTCCTATTTTTATAATTTTAAGGGTTTTCTTACTTTTGTATTGATACCTGTTTGGCTTCTCATAACTTTTTTTCATTGCTTCTTTTTTTTATCTAAAATAATTGTAATCTAAAATAGTTTTATCTAAAAAAATATTGTGTGATTTCTAAAGCCATACCCAATTTTCAGCTGATTCTGAATTAAAAAACACACTTTGGGCTTTGGGGGTGTATTACTAAAGATTAATATTGCTTAAAAGTTAAATCACCAACACATCATTATTTTTCCAGAAACTTACTAGTACTATGTTAATCTTCATAAAAAACAGGGAGATTAAAAATTCTTGTTATACTGATATTCACCATGTCTTTCTCTTTATTTATGACCTAGAAAATATATAATGAAAACCTCATAAAGTTAAGCACTTCGATTTTTAAGACCTCATAATGTTAGACTCCACAATTTTTTATGTAAGACTCCACATATGTATACCACCGCCAAGCAAGGTTTCATAGGGGCTATATAATAATCACTTTCGAGTTTATGATTTAACAGATAATGGTTGCATGGTTGCTATTTGCTTATTTGCCTTTTCTCATTTAATATGTGAGACTTCACATATTTTTTATTTATTTGTATTTGAGACCCTGCTAAGCACAAACTTCAGAGTATTCCCACGCATCCATATTAAGGAAATGATACCTATTCTGACTGGACACCATCGTTCTTACTGGTTCTACCCAGGAAATGTGGGTGGTCTGCCTCCACCACAAAAAAGATCGACCGTCATATATAACCTTGCATGTGTCGAAAATGAATTAAAACTCCATACAAGAAGTAAAGTACCAATGTTGGAGTATTAATCACCTTCAAATAATTTGTCTTAAATTTGTTCTTTAGTTAATTTATATGAAAATACAGAATCAGTACCTTTTTTGAGGATACACAAATACTTAAACAGGTCTCCAAGCGGGGGTATTAATCACCTTTAGCAGGGCTCAATCTAGGCCAGGAACTTAGGGAGAAGTCACTTCTCCCTCAAGTGATTTTAGGGAGAAGTGGAGAGAATTTAGGGAGACTTCATGCGACGTGTTAACGTAGACAACGGTTGAATAGTCATCACCATGTATATTGCAATGCAGTGAATACAATGTAATGCACACTAATTCTTTTTACTCTATAATATGAGCTTGAAATAGTGATGCAAATTTCTATGATAAATGATTTATTACTATACTGTACCTTTTTAAACTCATTTTTTTTTTTTTTTAATTTTTTTTTTTTTTTTTTTTTAAATTTCGGCAACTTGAACTTCGCTTTGATGTGCTGCCAAGGCGAAGTCAAGAGATCGCGGGCGCGTTCTTCGCCCGAATCGCCCTGTAGATTGAGCCCTGCCTTTTATGACAGCTCTAGTTACATATGTGTAAGTCATTTACATAATTATGTGTGATACTCATTGTTGTGTGAGAATAATGTTTTACACATACCTATGTTATTTTTAGCGTGGTGTTTACTGCTGTAGAATATTTCTCCAAGGCGCTTAGAGAAAACTATATCACGGGCGACAGGTTTGACCCACATGTACGTATACAGGATACACGTATATTACTTGAAGCCTTCTAATTAGGTCATAATTATAGTATTTAATAGGAAAAAGAGTTACGATTAATGCATTCTATTCCTCATTTACAATTACTTGTTTATTCAGATAATTTTCAGCTCAAAATCTAAAGTCAATTAATAGTAGATCTGGAGAGCCTCAAGGTATATAGGCCTTGTTTTTATTGTTTTATCTTCTTTAACAAAGTGCTATTATATATCACAGAAATTGCTTTCAAACTTTGGTAGAATATATGTTTGATGTAGGTATGCTTTACAGATTGTGATTCTCTCACGATTTCAGTTATGGAGAAGTTATTTTAATCTAGCTGTAGCCTTCATCACCCAGCCTAGTTTACAGCTCAACAGATACTCACACGCCAAAGCACAAAAACTGAAGGAAAGGTATGTTTGATCATCTCATTGCGGGTCTGATCATTCCATTGTGTGTCATTATTACAATGTGTGTCATCATTCCATTGTGTGTCATCATTTCACAGTGTGTCATATCATTACATTGTGTGTCATATTATTTCATTGTGTGTAATATCATTACATTGTGTGTCTGATCATTTCATTGTGTGTCATCATTTGACAGTGTGTCATATCATTACATTGTGTGTCATATCATTACATTCTGTGTCATGTCATTACATTGTGTATCTGATCATTTCATTGTGTGTCATCATTTCACAGTGTGTCATATCATTACATTGTGTGTCATATCATTACATTGTATGTCATATCATTGCATTGTGTATCTGATCATTTCATTGTGTGTCATCATTTCACAGTATCATATCATTCAATTGTGTGTCATTCCATTATGTGTCTAATCATTTCATTGTGTGTCTTGATCATTTCATTGTGTGTCATATCATTCCATTGTGTGTCATATCATTCCATTGTGTGTCAAATCATTTCATTGTGTGTGATTGTTTCATTTTGTCCCATCATTTCACAGTGCGTCATATCATTCCATTGTGTGTCATCATTTCATTGTGTGTCTGATCATTTCACAGTGTGTCTGATCATTCCATTGTGTGTCATCATTTCATTGTGCCTGATCATTTTAATAGTCGGCCATATTTGAGTGGAAAAAGAGTTGTGGTCTTTGTTTGTTGTTTTGCTTCGTTAACGCTGTATATTCTTCATTTGTATGCCCCGCCACGAAAGTGGTGCGGGCATATAGTGTTGCCCTTGTCCGTCCGGATACCAAAAGCCGTCAATTTTCAAACTTCATACATGCTTACATCTATAAGGCAGCAATATGTTCAGGTCAGTATAAATGACCTTGACCTACTTTTTACACATGTTAATTTACATCAGATTTTTTCAATCAAGTTTTTTACATCAAAGTTTTTTGTTAAGTCCATTTCTCCAACACCAGATACCTTAGAGCTTTCAAACTTTACGAATGTTGATAACTACATGACAGCGATATGTTCCAATGAATAGTGGGTCAATATGATGACCTACCTTTGGCACTTTGTAAATTTACATTGAAGTTTTACATACAAGTTTTTTATTAACTCAGTTACTCAGATACCAAAAGCCATACAGTTTCCAAACTTCATTATGACAGCAATATGTTCCTACCCAAATCGGGTCAATATAAATGTCCTTGACCTACTTTTTACACAATGTTAATTTACATCAAAGTTTTACATTCAAGTTGTTTATTATGTCCATTACTCTGATACCAGAAGCAGTACCGCTTTTAAACTTCATACACACTTACATCTGTATGACTACAATATGTTCCTACCCAAATCAGGTCAATATAAATGACCTTGACCTACTTTTTACACTTTGTTAGTTAACATTAAAATTTTACGTTGACGTTTTTAGATCACTTGAACCGAAGTCGTTAACTTTTGCTTCAAATGACTTCTCCTCAGAAACCGCTCGGCCAATTTTGTTCAAGTTTATTCAAAGGACGTCCCCGGGTCAAAGTGGCCGTGCCCGGGGGTCCAAAGTTTGTATATTGAGTTTTTGCATGTTTTTCATAGTCTTAAATAGGATTTATTTTTAAAAATATTCTTTTCTGAAACCACAAGGCACAGAGCTCTCATATATTACAAGTAGCATCAGCTAATGGTCCTCTACCAAGTTTGTTGAAATGGTGACCCTGGGGTAAAATTTGGCCCCGTCCCAGGCGTCACAGTTTTACATCAGAAAAAATTAATTAAAATCTTCTTCTCTGAAACTGCAAGAGCCAGATGTTTAATATTTTGCATTTGCTATAAGCTTATGGTCCTCTACCAAGTTTGTTCAAATGGTGACCCTGGGGTCAAATTTGGCACCGTCCCGGGCCTCACAGTTTTACATAGATTTATATAGTAAAAAAGTTTTAAAATCTTCTTCTCTGAAACTACAACAGCCAGAGGTTTAATATTTTGTATTTCCTATGCGTTTATGGTCCTTTACCAAGTTTATTCAAATGGTGACCCTGGGGTCACATTTGACCCTGCCCCAAGGGTCACATGTTTACATAGACTTGTATAGAGAAAAACTTAAAAACAAATTCTTCTCTGAAACCACAAAATGCACAGCTCTCATATATTACATGTAGCCCTGGGGTCATATTTGGCCCAGCCCTAGGGGTTACACTTTAGCACCTTCATTTTGTATTTGATCTTTACCAAACTTTGTCAGTGTCTTTATATCAATGTTGTTAACACAACAGAAGCCACATTTCTTGAACAATCTTAACCAGACTTGCACAGATTGTATTTGACTATAAGATTTTGAAGAAATTCGATAAGGGGCCAGTACTCAGGTGATCGATTTAGGGCCATCTTGGCCCTCTTGTTTATCAAGTAAATTCCTCACATACCAAAAACCTTACAGTATTCAAACTTATACACACTTACATCTATATGGCACCATTATGTTCCTACCCAAATCAGGTCCATATAACTTGCCTTTTAATATTACACTTAACATTTTGTTTCTCCAATTTGTAAGCAACCGATAACCCTTTAGCCGGGCATTGGGTCCCTTGGACACATTTTCTAGTTCATCCAATTTTTACCAAACTTGTTTAGACTGTTATTTTGATATAAACTTTCTTGGGTGAGGTTGCCATATCTGACTCACAACCGTCCCTCCCCCTACTCACCACCATGCCTCATTCCCCCTTCTCAACCTTCATTTGTTTTTGAACATAGAAGAAAATGAAGACAAATTCGAAAACTAGCCATGTCAAAATAATTATTTTAAGACTTTCTTGTATGAATATGTAGGGTCAAATATAATTGACAACAACGTCCTGTTCAATACATTTTTTAATCAGTTCCTTTTAAGAACTTTACATCTGTTACAACAGATACAACCAATTTGTACACATTTTATTTAAACAATTGAGTTTGGAATATTTCGGCTGCAACAACTTTCGAAGGTTGGAGGCTCGTATTTTATTTTGTTTACCTTTTATTACTTTATTTATCATAGCCGTTGATTTTTCTTTCTGATAATATGTAAACCAAGGGTTGTTTAAGTAATTTTGGTTCCTGTAACCCCTGGGCTCCCATGGAACCCAAATTTGGAACATCATATTTTGCGTGTAAGGTGTGTTTACAGGTCTATATCTCTTACATTTCTTGTCCTAGCTGAACTAAATTTTGGAATTGGTTTCCTTATAGTATGTTGTAAATGGTTGAGTAAGTAATTTTGTCTTCTGCAAATTATGGGCTCCCATGGAACCCAAATTGTGATGGCCCATAAAATGTGCAATAAAGGCAGTTCTAGGTTTGCATGTAAGCATGTATATATCTATAATTTTGGTTTGGGATTTCTTATAGCATTATGCATCTTATTCATACTTCACCCATATTGGGGCAATTCTTACACATCTACTGTCACCACGCAACCACACCCACCCCCCACCCCACAACCCCACCCCACCCCCAAACCCACCCCACCCCCACTTGAAACTCTTTTTACATATTTCTGGCCATCTTTGTTTACATAGAGTTATATAATGAAAACTTGTAGCGACTACTCCTCTGAAACTACTTGATGGATTTTCATTAAACTTCACAAGAATGCTGATCTAGCTATCAAAAACCTATCAGTAGAGCTTCAAGGTCATTGACCTCTTGTTAATTATTAAGTTAAATTATTTAATTTGATGTTTTGATCAATCTATGAATTATGCTAAATTTATTCAGAAAAGATGACCTCACAATTTTTCTGAGAGTGACTTTAAAACTTAAATTGCAGCAGAGAATTTATCTAAAAAAACACAAATAAAATAGACCGTTTATACTTGTAACAGCTGAGCTATAGTGCTCCTATAAATGCAGGTACAATAACAAAAAAATATTTTTTATTTAGCCACATGTCACACCTCGCTGTTCGTACAAACATCGAGAGTCCTGCATTTGTCCCGTCATCTTTCAAGTTCCAGTTTCAACGCTGAACATTGCATACGTTTTCTGCTGCTGTGACAATATTTGCCAAACGTAGGCTGCATAAAATAAACCTACATGCGATTATGATTTAGCAGTTGATTGACTGATAGCAATTTTTTTGTTTTCTTGATTGTAATGATTGATTGATTGTTTTATCGACCAACTGATGTTTTTAATTGAATGTTATTTATAAGAATAGATTAATTGATTGCAGATACCAGGATATGCGTGTATTGATGGGTATACAGGTACAGATGCTGTGGCACTCCCTTGGCTTCCACAAAGAACACTTTATTCCCAGTATGATTGGTCCATTCCTCGAGTTGACCCTCGTACCAGAAAAAGAAGTCCGCAAAGCCACACTGCCCATCATTTTTGATATGATAGAAAGTGACCAAAGACTGAATGGAAATTTTAAACAAGTAAGCATTTGTTACAATTGTTACCATAGTTACCGTGTACTATTTAGAGTACAGTAACATACTTCTGTTTGTGTTGCGTGCATTCTACACAGCATGCATGACACATAGGGTGCTTTTTGTCTCGCCCACATAGACATAGTGGGTAGTGACACATAGCAGTCACTTTTCCGGCGGCGGCGGTCACATTTTAAACAAGGTTCATACAGCCTTAAAAAGTCCTTAAATTCTGACAAAATATAATTAAAGGTCCTTGAATTTCATAATCAGTCGATTAATTATACAAGAGGAATAATATCTGACGTAGTTAAAAAGAAATCGGCAACAACAAAAAAATCGCCGATATGAGGAACAATCAGAAAACTCCGAATATTTACAAGTATAACCAATACATACAAGTAGTACAAGCCTTGAACAGATACAGTAGAACATAAAATTGATAAAGGTAAGATTAATGTTATGAGTTAAACCAGGCTTTAAAAATGGGTTATTAGTGCCTTAAAAGTCCTTAAAAAGCCCTTAAATTTCATAATGATAATTCTGTATGAACCATGTTAAATCAACTAAATCTCAACAACCGTTACTCAAATTTGAAACTTTGTCAGATGCTTTGTTGGGTCAAGGGACATCACGTAATGCCAAAATTACCAAGGTCAAAGTCATATTTTGCGTTATTTTCGCAAAACTTAACCTTGGTTAGGTAACTTAACCTCAGTTCACTGTATGTGATTGCCTCATTTTCTTTGTTTGATACTTGGTCATATGTATTGTTGGCATTGGTGGACATCACTGAACGACAAAAATTACCAAGGTCAAGGTCATATTTTGCTTATTTTCCCCAAACTTAACCTTGGTTAGGTAAGTTAACCTCAGTTAACTTTATGTGATTGAATAACTTTATGACTTTGATACTTGGTCATATGTATGGTTGGCATACATTGCTGAACGACAAAAAATACCAAGGTCAAGGTCACGTTTTGCTTTATTTACCCTAAACATCAGTTTGGTTAGGTAACTTAACCTCAGTTAACTTTATGTGATTGTCTCACTTTATGTCTTTGATACTTGGTCATATGTATTGTTCTACCCTCGCTAAACAAAGTTAAGGTGGGTATACTGGTTCACCCTGTCCATCTGTCTGTCTGTCTGTAGACGCAACATTGTCCGCTCCATAACTCCTCTCCCCGTGAAGCAAATCTCATAAAACTTGTGTGGACTGCCTGTGATGAGAGGATGACCCCTATTGATTTTGAGGTCAGTAGGTCAAAGATCAAGGTCATCATGACCTAATAATGAAAAACCTTGTCCACTCCATAACACCTCTCCCACTGAAGCAAATCTCATGAAACTTCATAGGTGAGGTCAGTAGGTCAAAGGTCAAGGTCACAAGCACCTGATAATGAAAAACCTTGTCCGCTCCATAACTCCTCTCTTCCAGAAGCAAATCTCATGAAACTTCATAGGTGAACTGCCTGTGGTGGGAGGATGACCCCTATTAATTTTGAGGTCAGTAGATCAAAGGTCATGGTTACCGGAACCAGATAATGAAAAATCTTGTTCGCTGCATAGCTTCTCTATCCCTGAAGCAAATCTCATGAAACTTAATGGGGGGGGGGGGCTGGTAGTGGGAGTATATTTGTCGTCCTTAAAAGGCGACAGCTCTAGTTGGCACTGGTGGACATCGCTGGATGACAAAAAATACCAAGGTCAAGGTCATATTTTGCATTATTTTCCCAAAACTACACCCTGGTTAAACCACTTAACCTCAGTAACTTAACTTCTTATGATTACTTCGCTTTTATTTGTTTGATACATTTAAGCACAAATTTAATAAAATATTTCATATGCAGTTTGCCGCGTTGGGCGAGAAACCCTCAGACCGAGGTCTTGTTCTGAATTTTTGAACAGAGTTGTCCTTCGTTGGATTGTACATCGGTCATTGGACCAAGGCAAACTTTGCTCGCTTGCCATTATACTATTGTCACCACCCTTGCGTTGTCGTTATCTTATATTTCCTTATACATGTATATACTCGGTACATTAAAAAAACGCAATGTTTTTGATTTTTGGTTGTTTAAGTCCGCTGTTTTTTTGTTCAAATCAAGATTGTATTTTATGTTAATCTCTTTGTCCCAAAGGTTAACATATGGCGATAAACAATTTGCATAATATTTGCTCTACTTCTTTCAGTTAAAACACATTTTTCACAAAGGCTTCAATTCCACTCTATAAATTTAAAATATACCAATTGTTGCGTTTTCAGATGTACTGAGTGTAGGTGAACTGTCCGTACTTTGGTGAATTTTCCCATTTTTAGCCTCTTTTTTTTTTTTTTTTTTTTTAAATTGAAGAAAAAAAAGCAGCTTATAGATTGATGTAAACCAGCGGCGGGCGGGATACAAGATACAAGATACAAGAGATACAAGAAGATTTATTTTAAGTCGGTTTTCACAAACAAATTATAACATTAGCTCAATGAGCTATTTTCCGACCAAACATTTGTAAACATAAAAACATATAATATAGCAACTAAAACAGAAAGAGCAATTTACAACCATAACAAAAGCACGTTTAAAACACTCATATTATTTTTATAAAGTATGTTAAAAATATGTTAGGTATTAAGAATATGAAAAATATGAAAAAATAAGCATGCAACCACATAAGCAATACATACATATAAGCTCAATGAGACACTTAATAAAACTAAACAGGATATATTAAGACATAATCATGCAGACACATAAACAAAAATTTAAAAAAAAATCCCACAAAAACACAAAGAGAGCAAGCAAACAAGCACATAATTTATCTCACAGTTGGCCAACATACAAGCTAGACCACCATGAGACAAAACTATGCGTTTTTAAAGAACAACCAAAGCAATATTAGGTACACTTACATATCATCCCATGGTTAGCCAACACACAAGCTAGGGAGTCAACATTTTGTGTTTTCTATATATCTCAACATTTCCGATCTTCATAAAACTTTAACAGCACCTTCCTCTCATCAAGCACTGACCATACCCTGAAAACTAGTTCACTGTGACCTATTTTCTCCAAAATATATGTTATGTTAGCCTTTTTAACTTTGTTATACGGGCATCAACATTTTTTTTATATCTCAGCCTGTCCATGTCCAATTATTTTTTTATATCTCAGCATTGCCATGTGCAGTTATTATAAAACTTGGACAGTAAGTTGCTGACATGTAACAAACATCATGTGCTGAAAATGAAAACTAGGTTTTCAACATTAAAGCATCCTCCCACTCCCAAAAAATTCTATCTAGAAAAGCTGCATTAAATAGTTTCACCAAACACACAGGCACTCATATTTCAAATTTTGGAAAACCGAGCTTTAACGCCACCAAGTGTTTCTCTCTTGTTTCATATATAATTTGTGCTGTAAGTATTTTATTGGATATTCCTCCGTATATTTCCTTACATAGATGTACTGTCAGTTCTTGGACTGATATTTCCATGTATTTCTTCATACATGCTTAGCCACACTGCAAGTAAGTCAATGGTTAAAACTGTTCATCCACGGGAAATGACTATTGACCCGAGGCAGTGAACTGTTGACGGAGACTGCTTGGGTCGGTAGTTTTAACCATTGACAGAAACAGAAGTAGATAGTTGTTTTATTATATTGAATCATAGAGAAAAAGGTAAAATAATGTGTCAAGATAAGTAATTTATTTTTAATATGGAAACAATGTTTTCTATAATAATATAAATAAACAAAATCAAAAAACAAATCATCATATTTATCACAGACTTATTACTTGGTAAATCTTGAACAAAGTTAAAGGGACATTGTCTGTAACTTTTAGCTCATTGGGCTTATGGTAAATAATTGACATTGGTAATAAAGCGCTTGAATGATCTGGAAGATACTGTTGACTCAGTAAGAGAACTACATTTATTCACCCGAAAGAAAACTATTGACTCGCAAGTCGGGTTTAAAACGAATTGGACACATTTGAACACGTTTTCAAGTCAGTAGTTTATACTAATGACTTTCACGTGACTGCTTTTCAGCCAATAAAAACTACGTATATAAAAGGATATATAATAATTCCATATATTTACTTGTATAGCAAGTATAGATGAGAGTTGTTTACACTGATTATTTGCCTATCTAGGTTGAGGCAGCACTTATAGAGAGACTGGATTACTTCCTCACACAGCAATATGGCGGAGACACCGAGTACAAGGATCTCTTCAGGAGCATGTAAGTACACATGTACTGGATATACAACACAGTATACCTCCATATTACTCATCCTTGTTTTGAACCCACGAAGTTACCACACAAATACAGAAGAGCATTTCAATGTCGTTGACCTTTTGTTGGCTTGCCTTGGAAGAGGGTGGTGATACATCAGTATTACTTTGCAGTTGTTATGATGGTGACTGTGACAATTTTTCTCAATATTTACATGAAAGTTTTACGTTATTTTTTTGCATTTCTTCAACACTGCTCATTAGTCCCCACTTGTTTCTACTGGTAAGGCAGTGTTTTTTTCCCTATATTTTGGGAACATAACCAATAATGTCACAGTTGGGAAGTTTAGCGCAAGTTTTCTTAAAAACAAGAACGGATATGCGAGCCGCGAGCCGCCATTTTGAGAACTATGACGTCATATTTCCAAATTACCATTTATGGAATATTGATAAATATCATTTAAAGCACAGATAGTCACTGCAAAATAATGCCAAATTCTTTACCGGTCATACAAAGCATTATTGCCTTGAAACATACATATTTTTCATACAGTTGCTGTCATTTTTCCTCTATAAAATGTTCATATTTATAATATTCCGTATATTTTCATTTAGAACTATGATGTCATAGCTCTCAAAATGGCGACTTCCATATCCGTTTCAACAGGTACTTCAAATGATCATATCTTCTTTGTTTATCATCCGATTTTGATAATTCTTTCACCCTTGTTCAAGTTTTTGAGAACTCTCACTAATAATGCTTGTTTTGACTGTGTCGCTACATTCCCTTTAAGTGCAAAGAGTTAATATATGCAGCTCTTTAGATAGGTGGTTACACCAATAGTGGACGGGAATTCGATGCATTTGCTTGTGCATATTCATTCGGACTTTGCAAATGTCATCAGTAACATTAAGGCCACTCAGACACACAAGTTCCATAAATCTGTATTGCATTTTACCCAAATAATGCCCTTAAAGGCGAACCATTATTGCCGGCAGACGTACTTCCTTGTCAATAATTCTACAAGGTCGGAGTAGGTATATGTATGAAGTTATTGTTACAGCTGATGTTGATTTTTTGCTTATTTGCCACAGTTGATGAGGCTTGAGGTTGAATTTTCCATTAGCAGGATTTACTACTCATAAAGCTTTTGTTTGATTGTTTCTTGTCAGAGACTTGTTCTTGTGTAAACACCCAATTAGTGAACAGCAATGGAGAGTATTGCCATGTTGAAGATATGCTTAACAACACTCTTGAGAAATGACGCCTGGCTTGTTTATTTTGCTTGCTTTTTTGTATAGTGACACCCAACTTTTATCAGAAAATGATCTACAAAAACAACTCATCAAAGTACCGACAGTACTAGTATATACAAAAGAGCAAACTAATATATAAAGGTAAAGATCAGAGACTTGGTTCTCAAAAGTCATTTTATGGTCACAAAAATGTAACATTTCCAGCAATTTTTTTTTCCATATAACTTTCACCATGATAATAGTTATGTGACCCTGTCAGTAAGAAAAAGTGAAGATCGTAACCTATGTTCAAAAGCCGTTAGAAGGACTAAAAATTCCCTGTAACCTTTTTATTTTCTATCTATCAGAGATCAGCATAGCTTATGCCGTGGTGCGGTGTCCGTCGTCCGTCCGTCTGTCTGTCCGTAAACTTTTTTTTGTAGCGACTACTCCTCTGAATCTACTGAATGGATTTTCATGAAACTTTACAGATATGTTGCCAATTTAGTCTAGTTGATCTTAGCAAAAATTCATGTTGATGTGAAATCCAAGATGGCCGCCAAATCTAAAAATAAGATTTTTAAAAAACAAGTTTGTAGCGACTACTTCTTGAAAACTCTAAGTGATATTGATATGGGACTTTTTCTAAAATGATCAGCATGACATGATGTTGGTCCTTGTTGAAAATCGTTTTGATTCGACGTTAAACAGGGCTGGGCCATCTTTGTTTACATAGAGTTATTTAGTAAAAACTTGTAGCGACTACTCCTCTGAAACTACTTGACGGATTTTCCTGAAACTTCACAGGAATGTTGCTCTTGATGTCTAAATGATCCTAGCAACATTTCAGGTTGGTCAGAAATTCAAGATGGCCACCACAGCTAAAAATAGATTTTCAAAAAAACAAGTTTGTAACGAGTACTTCTTGAAAACTATGATTGATATTGATAAGGGACTTTTTCTTAAATGATCAGTATGGAATGATGTTGATCCTTGTCGAAAATTATTTTGATGCGACGTTAAACATGGCCACCAGCGGCCATATTTGTTTACATAGAGATATATAATGAAAAATTGTAGCGACTACTCCTCTGAAACTACTTGACGGATTTCCATGAAACTTAACAGGAATGTTGCTCTTGATGTCTAATTGATCCTAGCAAAATTTCAGGTTGGCCGGAAATTCAAGATAGCCGCCACGGCTAAAAATAAATTAAAAAAAAACAAGTTTGTAGCGATTACTTCTTGAAAACTATAAGTGATATTGATATGAGACTTTTTCTAAAATGATCAGCATGAAATGATGTTGGTCCTTGTCGAAAATTGTTTTAAACATGGCTGTCAGCGGCCATCTTTGTTTACATAGAGTTATCTAGTAAAAACTTGTAGCAACTACTCCTCTGTAACTATTTGATGGAAATTCATGAAACTTCACAGGAATGTTTCTCTTGATGTCTAATTGATCGTCAGCCGGAAATTCAAGATGGCCACCATGGCTAAAAATAGATTTTCAAAATAAAAATTTGTAGCGACTACTTCTTGAATTGAATTGAATTGGATTTTATAGTCACACCAACAGCTAAGGTCATATGGCGACTTTCCAGCTTCCACTGGTGGAGGAAGACCCCAGATGCCCCTCCGGGCAATTTTCGTGCACGGGCGGGCACCTGGGTAGAACCACCGATGTTCCCCAAGCCAGCTGGATGACTTCCTCACATAAAGATTCCTAGGCCCCTGAAGGATCGAACCTACAGCGGTGAGGGGCAAGTAATTGCAAGTCAGAGACTCTAACCACTCGGCCACGGACGCCCCGACTACTTCTTGAAAACTATAAGTGATATTGATATGGGACTTTTTCTAAAATGATCAGTATGACATGGTGTTGATCCTTGTCAAAAATTATTTGCATGTGACGTTAAACATGGCCGACAGCGGCCATCTTTCTTTACATAGAGTTATATAATAAAAACTTTTAGCGACTACTTCTCTGAAACTACTTGATGGATTTTCATGAAACTTCACAGGAATGCTGATCTAGCTATCAAAAACCTATCAGTAGATCTTCAAGGTCATTGACCTCTTGTTTATATATTCTCCTAATGACAATAGTCTCTGATCATACAAATTATATTTAAAGACCAGGTGTCACATGTCCTCAAAAGCTAGAGGTGTAACAAAACATTGGACTATCGATGTATTGCGATTGTGATTGTCCCGATAGCAATGCATCGATAGCAAATTGAACTATGGATTACTATTGCCGATAGTATGCTGAACTATCGATAGTTTCAATAGTCAGATAATATTTATATTTCAACAAATAATCAGATCAAGTAATTCATTTCAGGGTTTTTACGTTTGCTAAGTCGTGTTTTCCTCTCCCACAATAGCATACTCAGAAAACTAAGCATGTGCGCTCATTAATTCATTTATGGCCTGGAGGGATCAGCAGTATTGATAATATAATCTGGGGATTGCCAAACACATGGTGACTACTTAAGGACGGGACGATTGATACGCGATTGTTGAACGTGCACAAAGTCAAAATCTAAACTTGTACTTTCAAATGATTTATTGCACTGCAGAAATATTGAGTTAACATAAATATTACAGCAACTTAGGTGACTATATTTGTTTTATTTGGACATTATCAATTATTTACTGGACCGCTTTCCGTCTGCCCCGTGTAATTTTGAATCCCCTCTTTTAGTAGTTACAGATACGTCACATAGCAACAAGAAATATGGTGAAAGCTCGGACGTATTCGAAAAGCGAGATCGGACCAGTAACACCAGAGTTATTGTCCTTGAATTAACGAAAATTGCTATATTTTGTCTTGTCAACACTCCAAGGCCTCCATTTTTCAACCAATCTTTACCAGGCTTTACCAGATCATTATTATCAATGAAAGTTCAGACGAGTTTAAAAAGCAGCCAGATCGGACCAGTAAAACCGGAGTTATTGCCCTTGAATTATTGAAAAATGTGCACTTTTTGATGTCAACACTCTAGCACCTTCATATTTCATCTGATCTTTACCAAACTTTACCAGATTGTTATGATAGGGCCTTCATTTTGCCGTATTTCAGGAAAACTTTGCAGGTATGATCAGTACCAAGCCTAGTGCATATCTTCACCTTGTTCCAGTTGAATGATTTTTAGCGGAGTAATGGCCCTTTAATGGTTTTAATACACTTAATTTGTATGACTAGTTCTGCTGAACCTCTGGCCAGATTTTAATGAAACTTGGCAAGGATGATCAGTATCAAGCCTAGTTGTGCATATCATCACCATGTTCCGGTTGAATGATTTTTGGCAGAGTTATGGCCCTTTAAAGGTTTTACTACACAAACTTTTTGGACTAGTTCTCCTGAACCCCTATCCAGATTTCAGAGAAACATTGCAGGGATGATCAGTACTAAGCCTAGTTGTGCATCACTTCACAGTGTTCTGGTTGAAAGATTTTTGGCAGAGTTAAGGCCCTTTAAAGGTTTTAATATTACTAACTTTGTCAGGACTAGTCTCTTCTGAACTCCTGGACAGATTTTAGCGAAATGTTGCAAGGATGATCAGTATCAAGCCTAGTTGTGCATATCGTCACTGTGTTCCGGTTGAATGATTTTTAGCTCTACTGATCAGAGATCAGCAGAGCTTATGCCGTGGTGCGGCGTCCGTCGTCCGTCCGTCCGTCTGTCCGTCTGTCCGTAAACTTTTATTTGTAGCGACTTCACAGCTGAAACTACTGGATGGATATTCATGAAACTTTACAGAAATGTTGCCCATAAAGTCTAGTTGATCCTAGCAAAAATTCATGTTGATGTGAAATCCAAGATGGCCACCAAAGCTAAAAATAGAGTTTTAAAATACAAGTTTGTAGCGACTTCTTCTTGAAAACTATAAGAGATATTGATATGGGACTTTTTCTAAAATGATCAGCATGACATGATGTTGATCCTAGTCAAAAATCGTTTTGATTCAATGTTAAACATGGCTGCCAGCGGCCATCTTTGTTTACATAGAGTTATATAGTAAAAACTTGTAGCGACTACTTCTCTGAAACTACTTGGCGGATTGTCATGAAACTTTACAGGAATGTTGCTCTTGATGTCTAATTGATCCTAGAAAAATTTCAGGTCGGCCGGAA
Organism: Cyrtodaria siliqua; assembly: GCA_037043455.1. Classification (NCBI taxonomy): domain Eukaryota; kingdom Metazoa; phylum Mollusca; class Bivalvia; order Adapedonta; family Hiatellidae; genus Cyrtodaria; species Cyrtodaria siliqua. Next base: position 29,979 of record JAWPHD010000918.1, read on the forward strand.
ATTCAAGATGGCCGTCACAGCTAAAAACAGATTTTTAAAAAATAAGTTTGTAGCGACTACTTCTTGAAAACTATAAGTGATATTGATATGGGACTTTTTCTAAAATGATCAGCATTACATGATGTTGATCCTAGTCAAAAATCGTTTTGATTCAACGTTAAACATGGCTGCCAGCGGCCATCTTTGTTTACATAGAGTTATATAGTAAAAACTTGTAGCGACTACTCCTCTGAAACTACTTGGCGGATTGTCATGAAACTTTACAGGAATGTTGCTCTTGATGTCTAATTGATCCTATCAAAATTTCAGGTCGGCCGGAAATTCAAGATGGCCGTCACAGCTAAAAATAGATTTTTAAAAAATAAGTTTGTAGCGACTACTTCTTGAAAACTATAAGTGATATTGATATGGGACTTTTTCTAAAATGATCAGCATGACATGATGTAGATCCTTGTGGAAAATTATTTTGATTCGACGTTAAACATGGCTGCCAGTGGCCATCTTTGGTTACATAGAGTTATATAGTAAAAACTTGTAGCGACTACTCCTCTGAAACTACTTGACAGATGTTCATGAAACTTCACAGGAATGTTGCTCTTGATGTCTAGTTGATCCAAGAAAAATTTCAGGTCGGCCGGAAATTCAAGATGGCCGCCACAGCTAAAAATAGATTTAAAATAAATAAGTTTGTAGCGACTACTTCTTCAAAACAATAAGAGATATTGATATGGGACTTTTTCTAAAATGATCAGTATGACATGATGTTGGTCCTTGTCGAAAATCGTTTTGATTTGACCTTAAACATGGCTGCTTTGTTTACATAGAGTTATATAATGAAAACTTGTAGCGACTACTTCTTTGAAACTACCTGACGGATTTTCATGAAACTTCACAGGAATGTTGCTCTTAATGTCTTATTGATCTTAGCAAAATTTCAGGTCGGCCGGAAATTCAAGATGGCCGCCACGGTTAAAAATAGATTTTCAAAAAACAAGTCTGTAGCGACTACTTCCTGAAATCAAAATCAATCAGTAGAGCTTCAAGGTCATTGACCTCTTGTTTTTTTTTTAGGTGTAATGGCCCTTTAAAGGTTTTAATACACTAACTTTGTACAGACTACTTCTCCTGAACCCCTGGCTGGATTTCAACGAAACTTGGCAAGAATGATCAGTACCAAGTCTAGTTGCGCGTGTCTTTGCCATGTTCCGATTTAATGATTTTTGACAGAGTTTTGGCCCCTTATACACACAAGTTTTCCTGAATCTCTGGTTGGATTTCAATGAAACTTGGCAGGAATGATCAGTACCAAACCTAGTTGCACATATCGTTGTCATGTTCCGATTGAATGATATTTGGTGGAGTTATGACTCTTTAAAACGTTTTGATACACAAACTATGTCCGGACTAGTTCTCCTCAACCACCATTCGACTTTCAACGAAACTTGGCTACGGATATCATTGTCTTGTTCCATTTGAATGATTTTAGGTAGAGTTACAGCTCTTCAAATGTTTTAATACATAAGCTTTGTCCCGACTACTTCTGATCCCCTGTCTGGATTTCCATGAAACTTGGTAGGGATGACCAATACCAAGCCTACTTGCACATACCTTCGTCGTGTTTCAGTTGAATGATTTTTGGCAGATTTATGGCCCTTTCTCCTGTAGGGGAGACATTTGTTTTTACTAAAACAACCCCAGTTTTAATTCAGTATGGTTATTTAGAGACTCGAGGCACAACAATTATATAAACTTATTTTATACAATTGTTTGCCTCGGCTCCCTAAATAAACCATACCAAATTAGAACTAGGGCCGCTTGTTTAAATTGTTAATATGGGTCAAGGGTTTAAGTTTCTGTTGTGGGTGTTGTTGTTTTTTTGTAGTGTTTTAACAATAGGAATTTTATGACGACAATCCTTTATATAAGAGACGCTTTAGCCAGTAGAGCGTCCACAGGCTGTCTTGGAACCCCTGTTTATTAATGTGACTTTTATTCAAACAAACCCCTGCTGAAAGGTGTTTGTAAAGCTGATGACTGGAAAATAAAATAAAAAATTGTCTACATACTCCTTTTGTCTAGAGCATAACTTGAAAACTACTAGTAGGACTGGAGTGAAACTTCACACAGTGATAGAGAGTAATGAGACGAAGTACGTACAGATCGAGCTTAATTAATTTATAAAGAACATTTTAGAATTTTAAACTATGAGATGTTGAAATGACCAGTAGGAGGTAAGTTTATAGAGAGAGTTTGGGAACATCAGCAATATAAAGATAACAATAAATGATAATAAAGATTTACTTTTATATTATGAAGGAAAAATTATTAGTGTAAACTTCTTTGCCAAGAACTATCTTAGAATCATGTTTATTGGTAATAATAAAATAAATCAATTAAGAAGCAATATGTTGTTTGTTTTTTAATATTTTCACTTTCTTCACTGCTAAGGAATTAGTCTGTATTGGATGTTAAATTTAAATAATTAAAATGTAAAGTTTAAACAAAAACTGGACTTTAAAGTGGGTAAATCAGGCTTTTTCCAGTAAATTTCCAAAATTTTGAAAATATTCCAGTTCATAATAAAAATGTCATAACAATCAAAATATGGTGCAAGCTCTGTATTGATCAAGTCTAAAATGTGAATTAACCCTTAACCCGCTACATATCTATCATGGACTGTTCTTTCTTTGAATTAAGACTTCCATTTATGTGACAAAGGGGTGTTTGGGGGGAAATGACTGATCAGCAGCTGGACATTGTAAACCCTGATCAGCCTGCGAGTTACTTGCAGGCTGATCTGGGTTTACATGAATGCAAAGGCTATTAATAGTCATGGTTAGCGGGTTAACGGTTAACATAGATTATGAATAAACTTGGGCGTAACATGCTTAAATTAACCCTGGTGTGTAACCTAGGATAGCACATATTGCTGTGCAGAATTTCCTTGTAAATAAGGGGCAATTTTTAGACTCATTTATTATGTTGTGGCCCTTTATTATAAAAATTATCATAATTTGTCCATTTTAAGTTGGACCTCTAGACGCCCATGAAAAGCCTGATGTACTGCCTCTTAAAAGGTATTGAATCCTGCTCCCATACAGGCCGGCGTCTTGTTTGTATAGTAGATTATTGAGCCTATTGGGGAATTATGATTGTTTACCCTCAACAATAGAGTGTAAATTTGACAAAATGATTTCCGTGACAACGGTTTTGTCCTCGACTAAATAATAATGCACGGCCGATCGACTCTGAATGGCTTCCCATTCATTAGCCTCTGAGCAAATTTGTTATGTGTTGCCTAAAAGACGCTTAAATTATTTATGAAAACTAGCGTGTGTTAAAATGACATTGAATTATTTAATCAAAAAATTATATATGAATCTGATTGGGTAATAAATGAGTTTGTGTTGTATGGCTATTGTGGAAAAAATGGTACAAATTACAAGTATTTGTTGGCAGTGTAAGGAATATTATCCAACGCATAATGGAAGAAAATAGTTTTATATTTATTTTTTGGATTTAAATGGTTACAAAATGGCAAAATATGACCTGAACTACAGGTGTATTGGAGCTAATTATCTTTGACGTAATTATCTTTGATTTGTTCTTTGTTATTATCTTACATGATCTTTAACTGACAGAGGTATACAGATCTTTAGCCGGGTTGAAGTTTATACTTATGTTATCTTGTGATTTAAATCGGATTGTCTGGGACATTTTTGACAAATTTATAATTGAATGAAATGATCAGATTTTTTTTAGTTTTTGCTTTTTAACTAGTAAGCAAGAACTAATGTAATTATTTATTTAAGTGTTAATGCATGCAAATGGTGGCAATAAAATGATGTAGATATATATTAGGAAACAGAATTTAATGTAACAATTTTCAAAATATCTTCAGTGCAATAAGATGGGTAAAAATTATATTAAGTAAGACAATAATTTAACAAACACTGTGTATTACTAGGAAGGTGTTTTTTGATAATGAACCACTAATGGAAGTGGTGATTGTGGATAAGTTATGATTAGGGATTAAGGCTATATTGAGAAAATGGTGAAACTGAAGAGCTTACAGTATAGGCGGTCGACAAGCTTCTTCTGTCATTCGGACTGTAAGTGTGAAGCATGTGCCAACAAATGTAAGGAATCCAGCGAGAAGAAAAAAAGGCGGAGGTCTGATAGCAGGTAGGGAGAAATAGTTTTGATCCCCTGCAATAAAGTTGGGATGGGGTCATATAGTGTTGTGTTTGTCTGTCCGTTCGTATACCACACTTCCCTTGTGTCGCTAATACCTCCTAAACGGTTTATGCTTTCCTGCCATAGACATTTTCAGCATAATGTGGAAGTGTTTGGTGTAAGGGAATTTAACTATGATACATTGTGTCTTGCCTTTTTAAAGAAATATGGGGAGACATAGGTGCTACTTTTCTGTTGACAAAGGCAAAGGCATCCGAGGTAAATTTTTGCATTAAGCACTGTTTCTCAGGAACTGTATGCACTAGATTAACCAAACTTGAATCATATTTATATTTTGGATAGTGCAGCTCAATCATGCAGAGTGATTCCACTAGTTACATTCACTTTTAACTTCATCAATTTAACCCTTAACCCACTACATATATATAATGGACTGTTCTTTCTTTGAATTAAGACGGTTCCATTTATGTGACAAAGGGGAAATGACTGATCAGCAGCCAGACATTGTAACCCGGATCAGCCTGCGAGTTACTCGCAAGCTGATCTGGGTTGACAATGGATGCAAAGGCTATTACAGTTGTGCTTAGCGGGTTAAGGGTTAACATTTTTAAATTTTTGCATTTGAGTTGTTTCCTGGGAACTAAATACCGGTAGATCAACAAAACTTCAATCATACTTGCAGTTGGGCAATACAGCTCAATTAAGCAGAGTGGTTTTACAAATGATAAATGTTTCCACGTCAGTTGTTCTTTACTCTTATGTGACATTAACTTTGTCACTTTAACTTTTAATTTTTGCATTCAACTTGTTAGCACTATAGCTTCCAAATTTGTATCAAAGTGGTATATTCAAACCTTGACCTTCATTTACATAGTCAAATAACTGTGGTTAATTTTTTGTGTTCAGTCCATATTTCTAAGTCCAGTCCGTGTTGTGCGAGAGTTGTGAGAGTGTGTAGAAAATATATAAGGTTCTAGGCCCATTCTACATATATTTTTTTTGATGTACATGGATGATGAGCCTGGCATGTTCATTCCTGTTAGGCACCATATAACTTGTAATGTGTTGGTGTGCCTTAAAACTCAATTCAATTCAATTACTTTCGTCACAAAACTTTGTTGACATTTTCCCCATAATATAGACTACTCTTACCAAAGTTGTTATAGTTGCATCCCTTTTTGGATATGAACGAAACTTTGTTTTCGTGGAATTTAATGAATTGCCACCCTTTTTTATAGTATTATCAAATAACAAATTTAACTCTTAAACATCATATGAACATTTCTTGATATTCCCGGAGAGAATCATATATTTAAAACCGCTACTAAGTTGTATGTAAAAATAAGTATTATTTGCATGACGTAGATACTACTTTTACCACTGCGTGACTGCACGGGAAAATGAGGTAAATCTGAATTGTATAGCTGCACAAATATTGCCAGATAATTGATGAATAGAGTTACCTGTGGATTAATTTACCTGTTCAAAGTTTTCTACGTCATCAAATAAAGTCTTATTCTCGCTTTTCACAGATATTGCAATGCGTGAATTGTAAATATATATTGTTGTGTATTTATTTCGATTTAAATAAACAAAACATGGCTGGAGATCTTTAATTTCCATGTTTCTTGCTTAATTATATATTCATGTATATTTTTCTGGTTGTTCGGACATTTTCAGAAATTGGCCCCTAACCTTCCCCAGTATTATCCTGTACCTGATACAGTGTCATAATGCTTTTTAAGGTAGATAGTTTATTTATTGGAAAGATGAAGAACAGCCCTTTGTTTACCCAAGTTATTCTATATTTTCAACAAAAGCATTGCTTTATCTGAGGTAACACAGAGGGCGATTAGTCTAGCCTCCAGTTGTTTATAATGGCTCATTCACAGGAAGTAGAAACAATAACTTATTCCAGGTAGAACGAATCTTTTGTCGGCTTTGTAAATGTTGGCATTAATTAAAAACAAAGAAAGAAAAAAGTTGTTATTTCTTAGAATTCATTGAGGAAATTTCAGTAAGAGGAAAAGATAAATTTATAACAAAAGATAAAAATGTGTTTTTATTTTAACTTAAATAATATAACATGATGAAACTGCTAGCTAAGGCTTATGTAAATTTTAGCCTATCAGCAAGCTTAGTTTCTCTTTAGTTATATTAAAGATTAAAGGCAAAGAAACATGTGTTTGCATGAGACCATGTTTTTACAAGAGAATTCAAATCCGCAGTGGTCCAGTGGGTGGTGTGGTCCAGTGGGTGGTGGGGTCCAGTCGGTGGTGTGGTCCACTGGGTGGTGTGGTCCAGTCGGTGGTGTGGTCCAGTGGGCAGTGGGGTCCAGTCGGTGGCGGGCACATTCTAATCTGAATGAGGTGATCACGGGTTCGAGCTTTACTGGCACCACTGGTTTTTTTTTGGTGTGTCAAGACACTTCCTCTAGCCTTGTGGGTCAGGCAAAACTGGGCAGTCTTGTATATCAAGAATCTATCCTCAAAACATGTTAAAAAACAATAGAAATCTAGTACTAAAATTAGGGCAAAGTTTAAAGATTCCTAAGTATCCTCCCTGCTCTCTGGGAGGCTCGAAATAATCAAAAATACGACGATAAGCCATTAAACAAAAACTCAATTCAAATCATAATGCTCATTTTTATGTTGCCTTTTCGAAGAAAAGTGCGATACATAGGGATCACTTTGTCGTCCTTCCGTCCGTCCGTCAGTCTGTCACGAAAACTTAATATTGGCTATAACTTTCTCATTTCTTGATATTTCTTCATCAAACTTTCAATATATACTCATCATGACAACATCGACATAACCATACTAAAATATGAAGGTGAAGGTCATTATATAGGTTAAATACTCATTTTTTTCTTCACGAAAACTTAACGTTTGCTATAACTTTAACATTTTGTGATATTTCTTCATCAAACTTTCAATATATACTCATCATGACAACACCGACATGAACATACTAAAATATAAAGGTCAAGGTCACACTGAAGGTTATTATATGGGCTAAATACTCATTTTTTTCTTCACAAAAACTTAACATTGGTTATAACTTTCTCATTTCTTGATATTTCTTTATCAAATTTTCAATATATACTCATCATGACAACACCGACATGACTATGCTAAAATATAAAGCCTTCATCTGACTTATTGCCCTCATGACTTATGGCCCTCATCTTCTTTATTGTCCTCAAAACTTATCGGGATTCCTCATGACTTATTGTCATCATGACTTATTGCCTTCATCTGACTTACTGCCCTCGTCTTCCTTATTGTCCTCATAACTTATTGTCCTCATGACTTATTGCTCTCATCTTTCTTATTGCCTTCATCTGAGATATTGCCCTCATCTTCCTTATTGTCCTCATGACTTATTGTCTTCTTCTTTCTCATGACTTATTGCCTTCATCTGACTTATTGCCCTCATCATCCTTATTGCTGTCATGTCTTATTGCCCTCATCTTCCTTATTGCCCTCATGACTATGGCCCTCATCTTCTTTATTGTCCTCATAACTTATTGTCCTCATGACTTATTGCCTTCATCTGACTTATTGCCCTCATCTTCCTTATTGTCCTCATAACTTATTGTCCTCATGACTAATTGCCCTCATCTTCCTTATTGCCTTCATCTGACTTGTTGCTTTCATCTGACTTATTGCCTTTTGCTGGACTGTTTCTATAAGTCCAACATTCAGAGATACTCTTCATGTATAGGGCACAACCTTAGTAAGAAAGACTAGTTGTACTAATTGGGAAACCTTCTGTAAGGCCATAATAAATTAATTGCTAGATTAACAACCCGGCCCACCGCCGTTTTTTTATGCCACCCCGGCAATTTTTATTTCTTCAAAATTAAACAGCAAAAAAAAAAAACGCTTTGAAGCCTATTTTCCACACTGCTTTCCACGTTTTACCGCAATCGTGAACGCTCGGCCAATCCCATCATTCTTCAGGATCCCCAGTATCACGGCGATTCGGTTAGTTCAAAATCTTGACATTTTGAATACCGGAAGGCAATGGCACAGAAAATAGTGCACTGTTACTATGTAAACAATATGGCCGCTAGCCACACGTGTTGATGTATAATTTGTGTTGAGTGTTTGTTTTTTACAATGCAGATGAAGGTTTTATCACTGCTTTCATGTAAATAAACTATTGATGGAGCAATCGGCTGATATCTGAAAATGTTTAAATTCTTAAATTAATATGTGCCTGCAAGTATAAAACACTATTAAAAATGTGTTTTCAATCTTGGAAGTGCCTAGTTGCATGTGTTACTATATTTGTTTTGTGCCGAGGCAATATTCAATTTGTTGTATAAAATAAAAAAAATCCCACCCCCCTCTATTTTGAAATAAATTTGGATGATAAACTAGCAATTAATTTATTATGGCCTAAAAAATAAGTTCATCATGTGCAATTAAAAGCACACGTTGACATAATTCATTGAGAATGGAGTAGAAAATTTGAAGGTAAATAGAATCTACGGGCTTGCTTTGGTCTAATTATCCCACACTGAATCTCTTTGGAATTCACAGGAATATAAAAAAAAAAAACTGAAGTAACGCCAAGACAGAATTAGCTCCTGAATATTACTCTAACATTTCGGACTGGCACTCTGCCGGTAGTCATAAAAACTTCACTAGAAATAATTGTCTGTGACCCTTCTTTGTTTATACTAATTAATCAACATAGACCATGAAAGAAAAAAAACAGGTGCTGATTCTATCATTATAACATTCCAGGTAAAAGGTAACACTTCCATAATAAAGAATTGCACACAAAAGATTATAAGATTGATTCCAAAAGTTTGCATTTTAATATTTCCTCCATCAAGTGGTTTCTTCACAATTTTCTCATGGCCTCTATCCATATATCTATAGTGTGTATCGAATATTGTCAGCTGTTGAGCTATGTTCCAAGTGCTAGACAAAATGTAGAGTAAAAGTTTTCCTTTGTTTCTGAGTAAAAATCACTAGAAGTGACTGCAATATATTAACCTAAGGCACTGCTCTTCATGTCCTCTAACCCATCATGCAGGTACTGTGTAGATCATCCTGGTATCAGTGACACTGCTCTACATGTCCTACCCATCAGGTACTGTGTAGATCATCTCACTTGGTATCAGTGACACTGCTCTACATGTCCCACCCATCAGGTACTGTGTAGATCATCCCACTTGGTATCAGTGACACTGCTCTACATGTCCCACCCATCAGGTACTGTGTAGATCATCCCACTTGGTATCAGTGACACTGCTCTACATGTCCCACCCATCAGGTACTGTGTAGATCATCCCATTTGGTATCAGTGACACTGCTCTACATGTCCCACCTATCAGGCACTGTGTAGATCATCCCACTTGGTATCAGTGACACTGCTCTACATGTCCCACCCATCAGGTACTGTGTAGATCATCCCACTTGGTATCAGTGACACTGCTCTACATGTCCCACCCATCAGGTACTGTGTAGATCATCCCACCTGGTATCAGTGACACTGCTCTACATGTCCCACCCATCAGGTACTGTGTAGATCATCCCACTTGGTATCAGTGACACTGCTCTTCATGCCCCACCCTTCAGATACTGTGTAGATCATCCCACTTGGTATCAGTGACACTGCTCTACATGTCCCACCCATCAGGTACTGTGTAGATCATCCCACTTGGTATCAGTGACACTGCTCTACATGTCCCACCCATCAGGTACTGTGTAGATCATCCCACTTGGTATCAGTGACACTGCTCTTCATGCCCCACCCTTCAGATACTGTGTAGATCATCCCACTTGGTATCAATCACACTGTTCTTCATGTCCCACCCATCAGATACTGTGTAGATCATCACCACTTGGTGACAATGGTCTTCATGCCCCGCCCATCAGGTAATGTGTAGATCATCCCCACTTGGTGACAATGGTCTTTATGCCCCGCCCATCAGGTACTGTGTAGATCATCCCCACTTGGTGACAATGGTCTTCATGCCCCGCCCATCAGGTAATGAGTAGATCATCCCCACTTGGTGACAATGGTCATCATGCCCAGCCCATCAGGTAATGTGTAGATCATCTCCACTTGGTGACAAAGGTCTTCATGTCCCACCCATCAGGTACTGTGTAGATCATCTCCGCTTGATATCAAGGGCAGTGCTCTTTATGTCCCACTCATCAGGTACTGTGTAGATCATCCCAACTTGATATCAATGGCAGAGCTCTTCATGTCCCACCCATCAGTAACTTTGTAAAGTATCCCCACTTTGTGTATCAATGACACTGATCTTCATGTCCCACCCATCTGGTAATGTGTAGATCATGCCCACTTAGTATCAGTGACAGTGCTCCTTATGTCCCACCAATGAGGTACTGTGTAGATCATCCCTACTTGGTATCAGTGACTATGGTCTTCATGTCCCACCCATCAGGTACTGTGAAGATCATCCCCACTTGGTACCATTGGTCTTCATGTCCCACCCATCAGGTACTGTGTAGATCATCCCCACTTGGTATCATTCGTCTTCATGTCCTACCCATCAGGTACTGTGTAGATCATACCCACTTGGTGACATTGGTCTTCATGTCCCACCCATCAGGTACTGTGTAGATCATCCCCACTTGATATCATTGGTCTTCATGTCCCACTGAGTATGAGTGGTAATGGTCTTCATGTCCCACTGAGTATGAGTGGTATTGGTCTTCATGTCCCACTTGGTATGAGTGGTAATGGTCTTCATGTCCCACTTGGTATGAGTGGTAATGGTCTTCATGTCCCACTTGATATGAGTGGTAATGGTCTTCATGTCCCACTTGGTATGAGTGGTAATGGTCTTCATGTCCCACTTGGTATGAGTGGTAATGGTCTTCGTGTCCCACTTGATATGAGTGGTAATGGTCTTCATGTCCCACTTGGTATGAGTGGTAATGGTCTTCATGTCCCACTTGGTATGAGTGGTAATGGTCTTCATGTCCCACTTGGTATGAGTGGTAATGGTCTTCATGTCCCACTTGGTATGAGTGGTAATGGTCTTCATGTCCCACTTGGTATGAGTGGTAATGGTCTTCATGTCCCACTTGGTATGAGTGGTAATGGTCTTCATGTCCCACTTGGTATGAGTGGTAATGGTCTTCATGTCCCACTTGATATGAGTGGTAATGGTCTTCGTGTCCCACTTGATATGAGTGGTAATGGTCTTCATGTCCCACTGAGTATGAGTGGTAATGGTCTTCATGTCCCATTTGGTATGAGTGGTAATGGTCTTCATGTCCCACTTGGTATGAGTGGTAATGGTCTTCGTGTCCCACTTGATATGAGTGGTAATGGTCTTCATGTCCCACTTGGTATGAGTGGTAATGGTCTTCGTGTCCCACTTGATATGAGTGGTAATGGTCTTCATGTCCCACTTGGTATGAGTGGTAATGGTCTTCATGTCCCACTTGGTATGAGTGGTAATGGTCTTCGTGTCCCACTTGATATGAGTGGTAATGGTCTTCATGTCCCACTTGGTATGAGTGGTAATGGTCTTCATGTCCCACTTGGTATGAGTGGTAATGGTCTTCATGTCCCACTTGGTATGAGTGGTAATGGTCTTCATGTCCCACTTGGTATGAGTGGTAATGGTCTTCATGTCCCACTTGGTATGAGTGGTAATGGTCTTCATGTCCCACTTGGTATGAGTGGTAATGGTCTTCGTGTCCCACTTGGTATGAGTGGTAATGGTCTTCGTGTCCCACTTGATATGAGTGATAATGGTCTTCATGTCCCACTTGATATGAGTGGTAATGGCCTTCATGTCCCACTTGGTATGAGTGGTAATGGTCTTCGTGTCCCACTTGGTATGAGTGGTAATGGTCTTCGTGTCCCATTTGGTATGAGTGGTAATGGTCTTCATGTCCCACTTGGTATGAGTGGTAATGGTCTTCATATAGTTAAGGCCCTTTAATGATTTTGTCATGGTTAAGTCTGTTCTGTATTTTGTATGATGTTTTTACGTCATTTTCAACAGCTGTAAGGTTATACATGACCGTCAGTTTTTAGCTCTACTGATCAGAGATCAGCAGAGCTTATGCCGTGGTGCGGCGTCCGTCGTCCGTCCGTCTGTCCGTCCGTCCGTCCGTCCGTCTGTCTGTCCGTAAACTTTTATTTGTAGCGACTTCACAGCTGAAACTACTGGATGGATATTCATGAAACTTTACAGAAATGTTGCCCATAAAGTCTAGTTGATCCTAGCAAAAATTCATGTTGATGTGAAATCCAAGATGGCAGCCAAAGCTAAAAATAGAGTTTTAAAATACAATTTTGTAGCAACTTCTTCTTGAAAACTATAAGTGATATTGATATGGGACTTTTTCTAAAATGATCAGCATGACATGATGTTGATCCTAGTCAAAAATCGTTTTGATTCAATGTTAAACATGAATGCCAGCGGCCATCTTTGTTTACATAGAGTTATATAGTAAAAACTTGTAGCGACTACTTCTCTGAAACTACTTGGCGGATTGTCATGAAACTTTACAGGAATGTTGCTCTTGATGTCTAATTGATCCTAGAAAAATTTCAGGTCGGCCGGAAATTCAAGATGGCCGTCACAGCTAAAAATAGATTTTTAAAAAATAAGTTTGTAGCGACTACTTCTTGAAAACTATAAGTGATATTGATATGGGACTTTTTCTAAAATGATCAGCATTACATGATGTTGATCCTAGTCAAAAATCGTTTTGATTCAACGTTAAACATGGCTGCCAGCGGCCATCTTTGTTTACATAGAGTTATATAGTAAAAACTTGTAGCGACTACTCCTCTGAAACTACTTGGCGGATTGTCATGAAACTTTACAGGAATGTTGCTCTTGATGTCTAATTGATCCTATCAAAATTTCAGGTTGGCCGGAAATTCAAGATGGCCGTCACAGCTAAAAATAGATTTTTAAAAAATAAGTTTGTAGCGACTACTTCTTGAAAACTATAAGTGATATTGATATGGGACTTTTTCTAAAATGATCAGCATGACATGATGTAGATCCTTGTGGAAAATTATTTTGATTCGACGTTAAACATGGCTGCCAGTGGCCATCTTTGGTTACATAGAGTTATATAGTAAAAACTTGTAGCGACTACTCCTCTGAAACTACTTGACGGATGTTCATGAAACTTCACAGGAATGTTGCTCTTGATGTCTAGTTGATCCTAGAAAAATTTCAGGTCGGCCGGAAATTCAAGATGGCCGCCACAGCTAAAAATAGATTTAAAATAAATAAGTTTGTAGCGACTACTTCTTCAAAACAATAAGAGATATTGATATGGGACTTTTTCTAAAATGATCAGTATGACATGATGTTGGTCCTTGTCGAAAATCGTTTTGATTTGACCTTAAACATGGCTGCTTTGTTTACATAGAGTTATATAATGAAAACTTGTAGCGACTACTTCTTTGAAACTACCTGACGGATTTTCATGAAACTTCACAGGAATGTTGCTCTTAATGTCTTATTGATCTTAGCAAAATTTCAGGTCGGCCGGAAATTCAAGATGGCCGCCACGGTTAAAATAGATTTTCAAAAAACAAGTCTGTAGCGACTACTTCCTGAAATCAAAATCAATCAGTAGAGCTTCAAGGTCATTGACCTCTTGTTTGTAGTGGAGTCAGACCACCCACTTTTCCTGGGTAGAACCAGTACTGTACACCTCTCAACATCCATAATGGAGGCAGACCACCCACATGTTCCTGGGTAGAACCAGTACTGTACACCTCCCACCATCCGTGGACCACCCCACTTTTCCTGGGTAGAACCAGTACTGTACACCTCCCGCCATCCGTGGACCACCCCACTTTTCCTGGGTAGAACCAGTACTGTACACCTCCCCCCATCCGTGGACCACCCCACTTTTCCTGGGTAGAACCAGTACTGTACACCTCCCGCCATCCGTAAACCACCCCACTTTTCCTGGGTAGAACCAGTACTGTACACCTCCCGCCATCCGTGGACCTCCCCACTTTTCCTGGGTAGAACCAGTACTGTACACCTCCCACCATCCTGGGTAGAACCAGTACTGTACACCTCCCACCATCCTGGGTAGAAGCAGTACTGTACACCTCCCACCATCCTGGGTAGAACCAGTACTGTACACCTCCCACCATCTTGGGTAGAACCAGTACTGTACACCTCCCACCATCCTGGGTAGAACCAGTACTGTACACCTTCCACCATCCTGGGTAGAACCAGTACTGTACACCTCCCACCATCCTGGGTAGAACCAGTACTGTACACCTCCCGCCATCCTGGGTAGAACCAGTACTGTACACCTCCCGCCATCATGGGTAGAACCAGTACTGTACACCTCCCACCATCCTGGGTAGAACCAGTACTGTACACCTCCCACCATCCTGGGTAGAACCAGTACTGTACACCTCCCACCATCCTAGGTAGAACCAGTACTGTACACCTCCCACCATCCTGGGTAGAACCAGTACTGTACACCTCCCGCCATCATGGGTAGAACCAGTACTGTACACCTCCCACCAACCTGGGTAGAACCAGTACTGTACACCTCCCACCATCCTGGGTAGAACCAGTACTGTACACCTCCCACCATCCTGGGTAGAACCAGTACTGTACACCTCCCGCCATCATGGGTAGAACCAGTACTGTACACCTCCCACCATCCTGGGTAGAACCAGTACTGTACACCTCCCACCATCCTGGGTAGAACCAGTACTGTACACCTCCCACCATCCTGGGTAGAACCAGTACTGTACACCTCCCGCCATCATGGGTAGAACCAGTACTGTACACCTCCCGCCATCATGGGTAGAACCAGTACTGTACACCTCCCGCCATCCTGGGTAGAACCAGTACTGTACACCTCCCGCCATCATGGGTAGAACCAGTACTGTACACCTCCCGCCATCCTGGGTAGAACCAGTACTGTACACCTCCCGCCATCCTGGGTAGAACCAGTACTGTACACCTCCCGCCATCCTGGGTAGAACCAGTACTGTACACCTCCCGCCATCCTGGGTAGAACCAGTACTGTACACCTCCCGCCATCCTGGGTAGAACCAGTACTGTACACCTCCCACCATCCTGGGTAGAACCAGTACTGTACACCTCCCACCATCCTGGGTAGAACCAGTACTGTACACCTCCTGCCATCCTGGGTAGAACCAGTACTGTACACCTCCCACCATCCTGGGTAGAACCAGTACTGTACACCTCCCGCCATCCTGGGTAGAACCAGTACTGTACACCTCCCGCCATCCTGGGTAGAACCAGTACTGTACACCTCCCTCCTGGGTAGAACCAGTACTGTACACCTCCCACCATCATGGGTAGAACCAGTACTGTACACCTCCCACCATCATGGGTAGAACCAGTACTGTACACCTCCCACCATCCTGGGTAGAACCAGTAATGTATACCTCCTGCCATCCTGGGTAGAACCAGTACTGTACACCTCCCGCCATCATGGGTAGAACCAGTACTGTACACCTCCCACCATCCTGGGTAGAACCAGTACTGTATACCTCCTGCCATCCTGGGTAAAACCAGTACTGTACACCTCCCGCCATCATGGGTAGAACCAGTACTGTACACCTCCCACCATCCTGGGTAGAACCAGTACTGTACACCTCCCGCCATCATGGGTAGAACCAGTACTGCACACCTCCCACCATCCTGGGTAGAACCAGTACTGTACACCTCCCACCATCCTGGGTAGAACCAGTAATGTACACCTCCCACCATCCTGGGTAGAACCAGTACTGTACACCTCCCACCATCCTGGGTAGAACCAGTACTGTACACCTCCCACCATCCTGGGTAGAACCAGTACTGTACACCTCCCACCATCCTGGGTAGAACCAGTACTGTACACCTCCCACCATCCTGGGTAGAACCAGTACGGTACACCTCCCACCATCCTGGGTAGAACCAGTACTGTACACCTCCCGCCATCATGAGTAGAACCAGTACTGTACACCTCCCTCCTGGGTAGAACCAGTACTGTACACCTCCCACCATCCTGGGTAGAACCAGTACGGTACACCTCCCACCATCCTGGGTAGAACCAGTACTGTACACCTCCCGCCATCATGAGTAGAACCAGTACTGTACACCTCCCACCATCCTGGGTAGAACCAGTACTGTACACCTCCCACCATCCTGGGTAGGACCATTACTGTACACCTCCCACCATCCTGGGTAGAACCAGTACTGTACACCTCCCGCCATCATGAGTAGAACCAGTACTGTACACCTCCCACCATCCTGGGTAGAACCAGTACTGTACACCTCCCACCATCCTGGGTAGAACCAGTACGGTACACCTCCCACCATCCTGGGTAGAACCAGTACTGTATACCTCGTGCCATCCTGGGTAGAACCAGTACTGTACACCTCCCGCCATCATGGGTAGAACCAGTACTGTACACCTCCCACCATCCTGGGTAGAACCAGTACTGTACACCTCCCGCCATCATGGGTAGAACCAGTACTGCACACCTCCCACCATCCTGGGTAGAACCAGTACTGTACACCTCCCACCATCCTGGGTAGAACCAGTACTGTACACCTCCCACCATCCTGGGTAGAACCAGTACTGTACACCTCCCACCATCCTGGGTAGAACCAGTACTGTACACCTCCCACCATCCTGGGTAGAACCAGTACTGTACACCTCCCACCATCCTGGGTAGAACCAGTACTGTACACCTCCCACCATCCTGGGTAGAACCAGTACGGTACACCTCCCACCATCCTGGGTAGAACCAGTACTGTACACCTCCCGCCATCATGAGTAGAACCAGTACTGTACACCTCCCTCCTGGGTAGAACCAGTACTGTACACCTCCCACCATCCTGGGTAGAACCAGTACGGTACACCTCCCACCATCCTGGGTAGAACCAGTACTGTACACCTCCCGCCATCATGAGTAGAACCAGTACTGTACACCTCCCACCATCCTGGGTAGAACCAGTTCTGTACACCTCCCACCATCCTGGGTAGGACCAGTACTGTACACCTCCCACCATCCTGGGTAGAACCAGTACTGTACACCTCCTGCCATCATGAGTAGAACCAGTACTGTACACCTCCCACCATCCTGGGTAGAACCAGTACTGTACACCTCCCACCATCCTGGGTAGAACCAGTACTGTACACCTGCCACCATCCTGGGTAGAACCAGTACTGTACACCTCCCACCATCCTGGGTAGAACCAGTACTGTACACCTCCCACCATCCTGGGTAGAACCAGTACTGTACACCTCCCACCATCCTGGGTAGAACCAGTACGGTACACCTCCCACCATCCTGGGTAGAACCAGTACTGTACACCTCCCACCATCCTGGGTAGAACCAGTACTGTACACCTCCCGCCATCATGAGTAGAACCAGTACTGTACACCTCCCACCATCCTGGGTAGAACCAGTACTGTACACCTCCCACCATCCTGGGTAGAACCAGTACTGTACACCTCCCACCATCCTGGGTAGAACCAGTACTGTACACCTCCCACCATCCTGGGTAGAACCAGTACTGTACACCTCCCACCATCCTGGGTAGAACCAGTACTGTACACCTCCCACCCTCCTGGGTAGAACCAGTACTGTACACCTCCCACCATCCTGGGTAGAACCAGTACTGTACACCTGCCACCCTCCTGGGTAGAACCAGTACTGTACACCTGCCACCCTCCTGGGTAGAACCAGTACTGTACACCTGCCACCCTCCTTGTAAGAACCAGTACTGTACACCTGCCACCCTCCTGGGTAGAACCAGTACTGTACACCTCCCACCCTCCTGGGTAGAACCAGTACTGTACACCTCCCACCATCCGTAAGAATCAGCACTTCCTCACAAGTTGAGCTCCCAGTGGGATTCGAACCCGCAGCGGTGAGAGGCGAAGGTTTACAACGCAACGTCGTTAGCGGAGACGCTAAAAAAAGTCTGTTCTGTACTACTGCTCCTAAACTTCTCAACAGATTTTGAATATACTTGCTAGGAAGTATCAGTAAATTTGTGCACAGTTTCCTGCTGTTCCAGTCCATTGATTTTCAATGGAGTTATGGTCCTTTCATGATTTTATAGTGATAAAATCTTAATAGAACTACTCATTAGTACAGTTAATTTGCATAGCTTTTATTTTTTATTTGTGTCCACTTGAAGTTATTTTATTTTAGTATTTTTAGAGATGCATTCTCTCAAATAATGTTATATCATTAATAAAAAACATTATGATACTTGACACTAATATCCTTACCCTCTTACTGTGTTAGTGCTATTTAGATATTTCTAAGTAAATGGTTTACTTTTCACTAGATTTTATGACATCCTTATCAGATATAAAAAATAAAGTCTTTCAATATGACAATCTGATGTAGTCGGTGCTAGTTATTATGAAGAAGTAATGGCTTTACATATTAGCTCCCCAAGTTGTACTTCAGGAAAACACATCATTCTTGTATGTGTGTTGCATTTTAATGCATCCCTTCATACTTTGTCAGTTTGGTATTTCTGACTTCTTAAAATTGCATAAATGATTAACATTTATTTGAATAAAATTTCAAAGCACATTTCATGTTGGTCTTGAAATTCAGCCGTTCAAGCCTCATCAGCACTTCTGGGTTGTGTCAATTCCATGAGAGATTAGAGAGAGAGTTTCCTGTACTTATAATGCCTTCATTAGGAGTTGGGGGTGGGGATGACAAAAGCAAACATCTAGTAAATACTAATATTATTATAAAATGTTTGGCCTTGTATCTGTAATACTGAAAGAGTTGATTTGAATAACGTTTTACCACACACAAACACAAAAAAAGGTTATACAGCACCAACAGGAATGAACATTCCAGGCCGACCCTCCATTTACATCGAGATAACAACATCCAGATAAAAACATGCAGAATGGGCCTAGTACCTTCTTACCTGCAGAGTTGCTGCAAAATTCTTTTGTAAATGCTTCATTTGTTTTGTTGAAGACAGGATCATTGTTTCCTGCCACCACTTAGTAGCACCTGAAACAATACAGGGCATGGGGTTGGAAAAAAGTCTTACTTCTCTGCCTGGAAAAGCAGTTACCCAATTATTGTCCAAGAACGACAAAAACAAAGCGACATTAATTTTGTTCAAAGGATAAACAGAAACCACTTTTCAGGCATGCATATCACTTTGAAAACAGAAATATATTGCTATTCCTACCACTTCAAATCGTGACTATTTCCTGATATTAATTCCAAACACCCTGAAGGCATCAAACATTAATGGTGTGACCTCTTGAGGGGAAGTGTCTTGAGAAATTGGTAAGTGGTTTCTTTGGCAGTGAACCTTGGTAATGTTTTGGTTGAGATGTAAGCTGCTGAAATTGACACGTTCTGAGAAAGGAGTTAATATGACATGTGTTTGACAGCTTTATTAGTTTTGAGATTTATCAGGCAGACGTTTTAAAAGTTGGTGCTGGTGGAGTCTAAGATATCTTTTTATTGGCTTTAAAACAATTAATCTGTATTACTACACTACACTGGCACATAGCACATCTATTAATGTTGATCAAATCTGGGAGGAATTAGTTTAATACAAAGAAAGTCCTAACTAACTAACATAACATAGGCAAAGTTGCCATACATAATAAATTTATGATTGCATTCTCATATAAGAATCATATGATCAACGTTTCATATCATTTAAGAATACATTCATAAAAGTTGCATTTTTAATACAATGTGATTCTCATGAAAAAATATTTTCCAACTTTTATATGATTCTCATATGATTCTTACATGAAAGGTTTTATATATGAATCATGTACTGCTCCTTTATATAAGCATCGTATAATAAGTATCATATGAGACGATCGACTCATATAAGAATCATTTTACCTTTGTGTTTGTTTCATGCTATTTCCTTAGTCATAAGTTCTTATAATGTTGCCTAAGGATATAAAAATAAAATAGAAATTTAAAATTTGTCACACTATCTAAGGTGGAATATGGGGTAAGTAAGTACATGTACTGCTAAAATCAAAGAAAATGCATAGTTGTCTCAGAATAGCACATTAAACATTCCAAAATATGCTGATGGAGAGACGTGTTTCATGGGGACCTTCATCCTTCATCTCAACTCCCTCTGAGATTGCTGTCCTGAAATAACCTAAAATGATATGTTAGCGGAACGTAAAACACCATTTTATTATACCCCCACAAACGAAGTTTGGCGGGGTATAGTTTCGGGGGGTATATAGGAGTGAGCTTGTCCGTCTGTCTGCCTGTCTGTCTGTCTGTCCGTCGGTCGTTCTGTTGGTTTCCAGAGGATAACTCATGAAAGGGTTGATGGATTTAAATAATATTTGGTACACAGGTATAACACCATAAAATACAAGTCAAGTTCGACTTTGGTTACAAACCACTAATTTTTGACGGAGTCATAGCCCTTTTTCAACTTAGAATTTGCCCAAAAAACGGTTTCAAGATAACTCATGAGAGAGTCGACGGATTTAAATAATTTTTGGTATACGGGTTTAAGACTATAAAATACAGGTCAAGTTCGACTTTGGTTACAAACCACCAATTTTTGACTGAGTTATGGCCCCTTTTCAACTTAGAATTTGCCCAAAAAACGGTGTCTGGACAATAACTCATGAAAGGGTCGACGGATTGAAATAATATTTGGTACACGGGTATAACACCATAAAATACAAGTCAAGTTCGACTTTGTTTACAAACCACAAATTTTTGATGGAGTTATGGCGCCTTTTCAACTTAGAATTTGCCCAAAAAACGGTGTCCGGACGATAACTCATGAAAGGGTTGACGGATTTAAATAATTTTTGGTACACGGGTTAAAGACCATAAAATACAAGTCAAGTTCGACTTTGGTTACAAACCACCAATTTTTGACTGAGTTATGGCCCCTTTTCAATTTAGAATTTGCCCAAAAATTGTTGTCCGGACGATAACTCAAAGGGTCGACGGATTTAAATAACTTTTGGTACACGTGTTTAAGACCATAAAATACAGGTCAAGTTCGACTTTGGTTACAAACCACCAATTTTTAACGGAGTTATGGCCCCTTTTCAACTTAGAATTTGCCAAAAAAAGGCTAAAATCAACTCTAAGGAACCTGCTAATTTGGGTTTGTATTAAATTGAAACAATTTATAATGCATCCTCTTCATGACCATGTCTCTTTTTATTACACTTATACATCTTTGACTTGAACGGTTTAACACGCAAATGTTTGTTAGTCTTCTTCCCTGATCACTAACAATATTGAAAACTCTCTCTCTCCTCTCATACAATATACATGTATAGCGGAAATTCCCGTGTCGCGTTTCTTTTTCCTTTCAGTATATGAAAAATAGACGACCTTGAAAAAGCAAGTAAAGGCGACCTTGACCTACTACATTTCATTTATTTACATCATACATGTTTCAGACTTCGTACTCAGCTCTATCTAAAAGCAGTGCTGGTGTCGAACTCTGTATCCATAACAAAAACCAGGGCATCCGTGTCCAGTGGACACACACATTTTCTTAATTTTTAGCTCTACTGATCAGAGATCAGCAGAGCTTATGCCGTGGTGCGGCGTCCGTCGTCCGTCTGTCCGTCTGTCCGTAAACTTTTATTTGTAGCGACTTCACAGCTGAAACTACTGGATGGATATTCATGAAACTTTACAGAAATGTTGCCCATAAAGTCTAGTTGATCCTAGCAAAAATTCATGTTGATGTGAAATCCAAGATGGCCGCCAAAGCTAAAAATAGAGTTTTAAAATACAAGTTTGTAGCGACTTCTTCTTGAAAACTATAAGTGATATTGATATGGGACTTTTTCTAAAATGATCAGCATGACATGATGTTGATCCTAGTCAAAAATCGTTTTGATTCAACGTTAAACATGGCTGCATCTTTGTTTACATAGAGTTATATAGTAAAAACTTGTAGCGACTACTTCTCTGAAACTACTTGGCGGATTGTCATGAAACTAGCTCTACTGATCAGAGATCAGCAGAGCTTATGCCGTGGTGCGGCGTCCGTCGTCCGTCTGTCCGTCTGTCCGTAAACTTTTATTTGTAGCGACTTCACAGCTGAAACTACTGGATGGATATTCATGAAACTTTACAGAAATGTTGCCCATAAAGTCTAATTGATCCTAGCAAAAATTCATGTTGATGTGAAATCCAAGATGGCCGCCAAAGCTAAAAATAGAGTTTTAAAATACAAGTTTGTAGCGACTTCTTCTTGAAAACTATAAGTGATATTGATATGGGACTTTTTCTAAAATGATCAGCATTACATGATGTTGATCCTAGTCAAAAATCGTTTTGATTCAACGTTAAACATGGCTGCCAGCGGCCATCTTTGTTTACATAGAGTTATATAGTAAAAACTTGTAGCGACTACTCCTCTGAAACTACTTGACGGATGTTCATGAAACTTCACAGGAATGTTGCTCTTGATGTCTAGTTGATCCTAAAAAAATTTCAGGTCGGCCGGAAATTCAAGATGGCCGTCACAGCTAAAAATAGATTTTTAAAAAATAAGTTTGTAGCGACTACTTCTTGAAAACTATAAGTGATATTGATATGGGACTTTTTCTAAAATGATCAGTATGACATGATGTTGGTCCTTGTCGAAAATCGTTTTGATTTGACCTTAAACATGGCTGCTTTGTTTACATAGAGTTATATAATGAAAACTTGTAGCGACTACTTCTTTGAAACTACCTGACGGATTTTCATGAAACTTCACTGGAATGTTGCTCTTAATGTCTTATTGATCTTAGCAAAATTTCAGGTCGGCTGGAAATTCAAGATGGCCGCCACGGTTAAAAATAGATTTTCAAAAAACAAGTCTGTAGCGACTACTTCCTGAAATCAAAATCAATCAGTAGAGCTTCAAGGTCATTGACCTCTTGTTTTTTATATATTAAAAACAAAACATGCATCAAAGGAATAATTCCTATAAGGCTGATTAATAACATATGTTAACCAATAGGCATACTTTTTTGTGTTTTTTGTATTGCAATAATTACATTTTCACACATTTTCTTTGAATTCATCAGTATGTTGTGATTAAAAAAAGAAGTCCTTGCAATTCTAATTGCCTAGACACAGACAAAACACCTGACTACATACACAGGATTGTAGAAAATCAGAGAGATCGAAGGAAACAATATCACATTTAATATTTTCATGATCAGTCTCTAGGAATCCTCCTGCATCTCAGCGGACAGTTAATCCAATCTGATTGGCTGGGAGTAATTACTATTCTCCTTCAGTGGTAATCATGGGCAACCGTTTTATTGAGGTGTTTACCTTTATAGTTGGAATTCACAGAAAGCTTTCGTTCATTTCGCTCATGGGGCAAATGGATTACAGTGTTTGGTGATTGTTAAATATTCATGCAAGCATTAATGTTGGTTTAATACTCATTCAGGGATTAATGTTGTTTAAATACTCATTCAGGGATTAATGTTGGTTTAATACTCATTCAGGGATTAATGTTGGTTTGATACTCATTCAGGGATTAATGTTGGTTTAAAACTCATTCAGACATGTTGGTTTAATACTCATTCAGGGATTAATGTTGGTTTAATACTCATTCAGGGATTAATGTTGGTTTAATACGCATTCAGGGATTAATGTTGGTTTAATACTCATTCAGGGATTAATGTTGGTTTGATACTCATTCAGGGATTAATGTTGGTTTGATACTCATTCAGGGATTAATGTTGGTTTAAAACTCATTCAGACATGTTGGTTTGATACTCATTCAAGGAATAATGTTGGTTTAATACTCTTTCAAGGAATAATGTTGGTTTAATACTCATTCAAGGAATACTGTTGGTTTAATACCATTCTAGGAATAATGTTGGTTTATTACCACTTAAGGATTAAAGTTGGTTTAAAACTCATTCAGACATGTTTGTTTAATAATTATGCAAGGATTAATGTTGGTTTAATACCATTCAAGGATTAATGTCAGTTTAATACCACGCAAGGATTAATGTCAGTTTAATACTGTTCAAGGATTAATGTTGGTTTAATACTCATTCAGGGATTAATGTTGGTTTAAAACTCATTCAGACATGTTGGTATGATACTCATTCAAGGAATAATGTTGGTTTAATACTCATTCAAGGAATAATGTTGGTTTAATACCATGCAAGGATTAATGTTGGTTTAATACTCATTCAAGGATTAATGTTGGTTTAATACCATTCAAGGAATAATGTTGGTTTACTAACACTTAAGGATTAAAGTTGGTTTAAAACTCATTCAGACATGTTTGTTTAATAATTATGCAAGGATTAATGTCAGTTAATACCATGCAAGGATTAATGTTGGTTTATTACTGTTCAAGGATTAATGTTGGTTTAATACTGTTCAAGGATTAATGTCAGTTTAATAATTATGCAAGAATTAATGTTGGTTTAATACCATTCAAGGATTAATGTCAGTTTAATACCATGCAAGGATTAATGTCAGTTTAATACTGTTCAAGGATTAATGTTGTTTAATACCACGCAAGGATTAATGTCGGTTTAATACTGTTCAAGGATTAATGCTGTTTAATGCCATGCAAGGATTAATGTGGTTTAATACCATTCAAGGAATAATGTTGGCTTAATACCATGCAAGCATTAATGTTGTTTTAATATTTTTTCTTGTTATATTTTTTCTTCTTCATTTAATTTTGACAGAATACAGTTTTTCCTTTAATACCACTGGCTGCTTTGTTTATAATATGGAAGACATTAATTTTCTCTGTCCAAATATTCCAATCTGTTAACTGCCACTATATCATCATGTGCCATCACTTCAAAAGCTAGTATTTCTGCTGGGATTGAAAATGAAGAATGGCCAAATAATTAATACTATTAAAAAAGAGTGTTATGTCTACAGTATTACATACTTCATGAATTTGAATCCAACTGAAATTGGCTTTTAGCAATAAAAGTTTAAATTAAGACCCAATAAGAGTATTAAATTAAAGAATATTATTTGGAATTCCTTGCTTCTTGGACCCCTGAGACTGTCTACTGGTTAGTAGTAAAGGTGTTTACAGTGATTGAATGTGTCGTGATTAATATAAGGATGATTAAACATCTGGTAAATCTAAAATTTTAAAGATGTTTAAATTTGTGATAAAAATGTCATAACAGTCAAATATGGTGTTGACGGTGTTAACACCGTGTTGTTAGGTTTAAAACTTAAATTTACCATAGATTGTTAATGAAATTTATTATAAAATGCCTAAATTTAACCGTGGTTCATAACCTAGGATAGCACATTGAATTTCCCAAAAATTCTATGAAGAATAGAAAATACCATTATTTGTCAGTTTAAAGTCAGACCCCTTAATAGACCGCCATGAAAATCGTGATGTGGAACTGTTCTACAAGATAACACAGGCATATTCAGGGGGGAAAAAAATCTGGACAAGCAAGCTTAAATCTACCAGCAACTGTTCAATAAAATCTTAATGTCTTGATGACTTTAGCATATTTAAAAAGAACTGTAATTACTATCTACTTCAAATAAAGATATGACAAATAAATTATGGTTCTGTGATTTAAGTGTAACCAAGTTAATTGTTTTTAGACACTTCCATGGATAAAAAAATATTCTTCTTGGTTTAATATCATATACAGCCATTTAAACACTGATAAACGCCCTTCCCTGCTTTTCGGAAGTGGGTGTTTATATGAGGCCATAATTATATACCACCACTTCCACCCCACTACCCACCCCCCCACCCACACCACTTTTTGTAAAATGCAATGCCCCAATGTTTAAACAGGGTTATACCTAAAGATTACTGAAATATTTATTTTTTTAAAGCGCACAAAAAAGTCAAGATATTTGTGCTCAATATGTTTGTTAATTAATTATGTCTGTAGTAATCACTCACAAGACAAGATCATAAATAGGTATTACTCGACAACATCCGCAAGACTATAGATCACAGAATATGTTTTTATCTGCAAGACTATGTCAGCTTGCTTATGTGTTCAAAATCTAGATGTATATTTGAGGACCTAATGCTAATGGTATCAAAGTGGTACATGGTTTCAGATGTGTGTTTACCTGTATTCAGATAAGCTGTTTAAATTCTAAAAACAAACAAAACATTGAAATTCCATGCTTTTGACATCACCTTGCAAATGTCACAATATCTGTCAATGCCAGAGGCTGAAGATGGTTTTAGAAACAGGAAACAATATATAGAGGAAGTAGAAATACTGTTAAAAATGTAATGGACAATGTTGATGTTCACGCTCAAAAATGTCTTGTAACTGATTTGCCCGTGCAACACATGGTTTGGGATTAACTGATAAATAAAGACCAGGTGCATGGAGTGCAGTCACTCAGTTTACCCACAATAAGGCTGACAAGTCTTATTCTTCTGGATGTTGAAGAGAAAATACTTTTTACTGGGTTTTGGTATGAAGAACAACCAGTCTTGAAATTAAGGAATAAGCAAATATAAACTGTTATTAAATATAAGGAAAATAAATATATGGTGTATTAAAGTGGTAAACATTAAGGAACAAACATCAAAAACATTAAACTTTTCATATTTTAAAATAGAAATAATTCTATAAATGAACTATTAATTGGACTTTGCCCGCTTCTAGGTCCGCTCTGCTGTTGGTTCTTTAATTTCCTGAATTTATTGCATTTGGATTATCTTTGTCATTTTCACATTTACTTTGAAAACACCTGGACATTTATATATTAAGTTTCATAGAAAATTATGCTTTTACTGAAAGAAGACATGAAAGTGAAAAGATGAATGAAATTGGAGGATTTTCAGAATAATGAAATATAGGAGAATTTCTAGACAAAGCACAGCATGTGACATGGATTAATTTGTGAGAGCTGTTTGAATTTCTGTGATACTTCTTATGGTTGCTAATTGAGTTAATGAGATACGATCTATCTCGATCTATCTCGATCTATCTCGAATTCCACATGTTGACATAAACTTCAGGGGTTCTTTATCTCTGCAGAGATGGCAGTGGCAACAATATTTATGTGATTTATTATAAGAGTTTATATACAAGTTGTTTCCAAGGACATTTCCATGTGAAATATATTTTCCTTGTTTTTCAGTTTTTCTCACTCTTTTTTTTAGGAAATAAACATTACTAACTCGTTGTGTTGTGGAGGTTATTGCTTTATTTGGACTTTATTATAAAACTTGCCAATTGTGACACAAAAGGAAATTAACTCGTCTGGAAATATTTTTAAGCATTTCAAAGCAATCGTGACTAAATAACCTGTTTATGTGATCGTGTGTAATGCATACTTGGTCGCTAGATATTACGTAAGACATTACAGATACTGAACTTACGCACCATGGATTGACAGAAGTGTGTAAAGACAACAACAATATTCTTATGGCTAAACAAGCTGTTGGAATCTGGACAAAACAGCAAGCCCTTTGAGTTGAGTTTTATGAAACCCAATGCTATGTTTGGACATATTTGCACTTACCGTACAGAGTGATTGAAAGATGAAATTCTTCTCCAGATTGCTGGAGCGTGTGCAGTCGGAGCCGAACTTGCGGGAGAATGGGACACAATTTATCATCTCCGTGACCCATCTGCTGGAGCGACTTCTGGACTACAGGTATGTGCCACTTTGTCGTTGCTTGGCTTTAAAGGAAGTACATTTTAGAATTATTCAAATACATAATTTTTTTATTAAATTAATAAAAACAAGCTTAATGACCCATACATAAACCACCGAAGAAATTATACAGAACCTACAAAATAAAAGAGCGGAAGGAGGTATTTCCTAATGTGCCAGGATGAGCTATTTTAAACTTGGCGTAAAAAAAAAGTGTGATATATTGCAACACGATCATGTGTTAGATATCGTCGAGGTACTCCGCGTCACATCTATTTACAATTTTCCAATTCCTCTATGGCCTGATAGGACTTTATTTAATTTATATAGTGCACTGTATTTAGGAAACTGTTAGTGTTCTGTTTATATGTCTTTGAACTATTACACGTTTTAAATTGGCCGTTTCATAACTTTTCATTCATTTTTAAAACAAATTAAGCCCCAAAGCCTGATGTACCCACTTTAAAGTAAAATACTGCTTATATTGGGGCTAGAGTGTGTAGAGGTGTTGCATCTTGTATTAGCTCTTATGAACAGACTTTAAAAAAAATATATTGAGTCTGCTACTTGCTTTTCTTATTTGTGTTCCTCGTTTACCAAGGATATCCTTTACTGTTTTTATTCACAGACCCTGTAGTGTCTGTCCTTGTATGTATGTGTTAACTATAGGGTACAGGTATGGGCCTCTGGGTTGTCTGTCCCTGTTTGTTTCATTTTTTTATGCCCCCAAAACCTTTTCGAGGGCATATATTAATCGCACCGTCCGTCCGTCCGTCTGCAGTTCGTGTCCGGACTGTACCTTCAAAACCCCTGCATGAATTTTGACACAAGTGATCACCATAACAAGACGATATGTCGCACGCAAAACCCAGGTTCGTACCTCAAAGATCAAGGTCACACTTGAAGTTCATAGGTCAAAAACAGGAACGCAATTTCGTGTCCGGACCGTAACGTCACAACCCATGCAGGGATTTTTAAATAACTTGGCACAAGTGATCACCATAACAAGACGATGTGTCGCGCTAAAAACCCAGATCTTCAAGTTCAAGGTCACACTTGGAGGTCAAAAGTCAAATTGTGTCCGGTAAATAACTCTGGCATTCATGGACGGATTTTCAAATAACTTGGCACAAGTGCTCACCACAACAAGACGATGTGTCGCACACAAAATCGAGGTCTGTGGCCCCAAGGTCAAGGTCACACTTAGAGGTCAAAGGTAAAATTGTGTCTGGTCAATAACTTTTGCATGCCTGGACGGATTTTCAAATAACTTGGTACAAGTGCTCACCACAACCAAACGACATGTCGTGCACAAAATCCAGGACCGTGGCTCCAACGTCAAGGTCATACTTAGAGGTCAAAGGTGACTTCGGGGGCATTTGTCACTTACAGTGATATTTTTATTTTTTTGTAAGCCCATATTTATCTGATTGCCAGTTTCATACCTTCTCATTTATTTTTTATCCCCCAGAAAAACAAAGTTGTCTGGGGTTATACAATGTGGTCCTTTCATCTGTCTTTCTGAGTTCAGTTCATCTGTTAGTCATGTCTCACTTTTAATTTTTGAAGCTAATCTCCAAAACCTCTAAAACTTTCTAATAATCATGTTTCTAGGAATTGCATGGAAACAAGATTTGTCATGTTAAAAGGAGCAGAACTCCATAACAATTCATCTTTTACTGTATTTAATATAGCTTATTGCCAGAGCTATATTTATCCCGGACTCAGAAAGCTGCTATGGGTGTTGGACTGTGTATCAACGTCATTTTACTCTTCATAAAACAACTGTATTTTAATAAGAATACCGGGACGCAGTCAAATTGGTATACAGGCATTTTATGGGTCTTCTTCTACTTGAATTACTTATCAATTTTAGGGATACAGTCTATACATACGAATACAGCTGGTTCAAAATCGGTCACTGCTTATTGATTGATGTTAAACTGTATTAAAGGGGCAAACGGAAATCGTAAAAGCTCGCGGCACCCCGTTAGTTTTTCTACATAACTTGCATTTGTTCAATAATTAATATTAATTATAAGAACAGTATAACGGAAACTGTGTTTGAATATTACTAACTGTTCATGTGTACATCTATATATGTATCTCTTTTTGGTACTGTCTGATTTTAAAATAAGCAACACTTCTTCAGTCATTAAACAGAGTTGATGAAACTTTAACTGAATCATCTAAAGAGTTTGAATAGGTCTGCTCCACTGCTACTTATTCCCATGAGCTACTGATCAGATTTCAATAATAAAAAACATCTAACAATAAACCCTTTCTTCTAATGTAAATTTACATTGCTAAAAACTGAGGTTTATACCTTCACAGATGCTATTTTTTCAATCCAATTGCTATTATATTATCATTAAGTTGTCCTTTTGTGTATAACTATGATAAATTACCAATTCTTCTTATTCTAACCATGCTATTTTCCCAATTCCTGACATTCTAATCATGAAACAACATTCTATTTAGTGATCCATTACACATACTATTTCAGATGTCTATCATATTCATATTATAACAATATTACACAGATGCCAAAATTAAAAACATGTTGATTTTGTCTCATGATGACTAGTTTATCTAGTGCTAAAATCTTTCTTGATAAATGTGTTTTGATTGTTGACAATTACAAATCAAATAATTCTAACATCTTCACAGTGTTCGTTTATTTGTATCATATTTATTCCCCTTACAGTTTTCTTATGTAACTGTTCTGACCGGCTTGTGATACTTTGTATCACTGCTTTCTTGTAATATTTTGTTGTTCAGCTGAGAAAAAAAAACTACACATCAAGTGGACAGTGAAGGATTGAGTGAGAAACATTCACTCCTCTTCACAGTTCTGCAGTTGTAAACACATAAATCAGCATGTCCTTCAAATTGAAGTGCCAATTGCTTCCTACCTCACTGCTACCTCTGTGGGAACTGCACTGGCATATACATGCTTCAAATAAAACTTGAAAAGATAAACATTCTCAGAACTACAGCAAATGATTTAGTCCTCATACCTGTTTTGTCCATTGGTATTGAATTTTAGGAATTGGTTCCATCTGTTGAGGTGTGTGTGTGCGGAAGTTTCAAGTATCAAACCAATCATCCGTTTTCTGATTCACATTTGTTCATTTTCTTCATTCATTTTTTTTGAAAATTCAATTCTGCTATTTGATTCTCTCTTTCTTTGCTTGATACTTTTGTTTTTTTAATGCTCCCCGAACAATTTAGGAGCAGCATAATTATAGTCACCACTTTGGCTGTCTGTCCTTCCATCAGGCTCTCCATATGTCCATATCTTGTGTTCTTGCTTGGAGTGACTGCTGGATGGATCTCTTTTCCTTCTAAATTAGCATGTTTGGGGTTCAGATGACCACTCAGCTAAAGGCATATTTAACTAGGAGGTCAATCAAGGTCAATCAAATTCACCCAAGGTCACTCAAGGGAAAGAGCAGTAATGCTCTTTATAGACAAGACTGGTGATCTTATAGTACAGGGTCATTTGTGTTTAATCATCATAATTTGGTTTTGAAAATGTGTCCTCTTAAAGGGACACACTTCAACTTTAAAGGGACACATGGCAATCTTGTAGTAAGTATTAGTATCTAACATTAAATTAGAACCTCGATTTTCATGTGTCTATGACATGGTATTTCAGTGTGACGGCACAATAAAGTTGAACATTGAGCTCACTGCTACAAGTAGACACAGTTGTGATATGACTGAAGGACATGGTCTCTTAAAAGAGGTGATCAGATGTGAACAGTTAATAGTTTTTTTTGTCCACTTAAATATTTTGTTATGTAATAACCGGATCATCCCATCTTGTAATAAAGTCACCTTGATTTCATTTCCTGTTCTAAGTATTTATTGAGCAATGCGTACCATTTAATGGCCATTTTATTTTGGTGTAAATTAGCTTTCGCATTTAGGATGTTATTAAATAGATACATAGGCAATTATTTTATATGGTTGACACCCACAATTTTACAGTTACATTTACGTAGGTATATAGAATCAATAATCACAATTTATGTTGGTCAGTTTAAACCCGATTTAGAAAATGATTTTTAACATGTTCATCATTTTCTTTGTTAAGTGTTCTATCTATATTGGTGTTAGGTTTTGTTTCTTAATTTCTACATATTTTTATTACAGAATTTATCATTGGGACACCAAATACACCAAAGAATCATAAAATTTGCACCCGTGACAAACCCAAAGATAAAGACAAATTAAAATTTCACTTAAATGGACACACCGCAATCTTGAAGAACTTATCAAGCATCTAAATTATGCATCAATTTACTAATCCAGTATCTGACTTTAACCCTTAACCTGCTACATATATAATGACTGTTCTTTCTTTGAATTAAGACCATTTCATTTATGTGACAAAGGAATGTTTTGGAGAAAATGACTGATCAGCAGCTGGACATTGTAAACTTTAATCAGCCTGCAAGTTATTCGCAGGCTGATCTGGGTTTACAATGGATGCAAAAGCTATTATAGCTGAGCTTAACGGGTTAAGGGTTAAACCTGCTTGCTTATAATTAAATAAATAGTGGAGTTTTCACATTTCCTTAGCTTGAGATACACTACTCAACTTTTATAATCGGTCACCCAGGTTTTTTGAAAATAACAAGAATATTAAAAACTGGAAATCACCGAAACACATACCAATATTTTATTAAGTTTATCAACAAGGTTTTAGTCCAATCAAGGCAGATTAAGTTTTATAAATCGCTAGCGATATTTGTTAAACAACGCCAGTTAAAATTTCAAATGAAAATATGAATTATTAAAAACTATATAATTCTTTGAAAAGTGACCGATTATAAAGGTTGAGTAGTGTATATTATTGGTGCAATATAATCAACATTTAGTAATATGCAAAAAAAATAATTTGCTTTGAACTATTGAAATAATTATAAACCCTTAACTCGCTAAGCATGACTATAATAGCCTTTGCGTCCATTGTAAACCCAGATCAGCCTGCGAGTAACTCGCGGGGTAACTCGCGGGATGATCAGGGTTTACAATGTCTGCTGCTCATCAGTCATTTATCCAAAACACCCCTCTGTAACATAAATGGATTGGTCTAAATTTAAAGAAAGGACAGTCCATTAGACATTCATAGGGGGCTAAGGGTTAATAATGATTTGCAAATATGCCAGTTATGTAGAAAAAGGAACACGACACTACAAGTTTTAAAAAAATCAACTTTGCCCGTATCCCTTTAAACCCAAGTGACTACTTTTTCATTGTGTATTTAATTCTACTTCAAGTTGAGCATCAGCTGCCTGGTAGGCATATTAATAATTAATTGTTGTCATAACAGGGAATAGCTTCCTGCTGGAGAAATTAGAGATTTCACAGAAAGGTAACCATAGTAACTCTTTCTCGAGAAAGGTTTCAGGAACAAGTCCGAATTTTTAAAGTTATCAAGAGCAGCTCAAAACAGGTGTTTTAATGATGACCCATTTTTCTTCTGAAAAGATCAATAAATCACATTCATTTATATTTTGACTTCCGCTAAAGTTTGAAGCATGCAAGAAAGTAAAAAATAATAATTATGTTTGTACTTTGCAAGAGGACCCTAATATGACTCTGAGTCCTGATTTTAACATGTTTCAATTTAAGTGGGTTACTTTATTCCATATTGCTAAAAATGACCACAAAGGGCCGATGTAAAATACGCTATAACCAATCATGTAAACCTGACTCTATATATTTATGCTTGTCTACATGTAGACAATTAAAAATCAATATTATTTTACTGATAAAATAAATATCCTGAACAAAAATATAATAATCACCATTTCCAAATCATACATACTTATTGTGAATTGATATTATGGTTGAGACATCTGCATCAACATTCAACCAAGTGTTGGAAAGATCCCTTATCATGCAGTTATTGTCTAAGATATTAACTATATTTTTTGAATAAACATGCATTCAGAATCACAGTATGGGCTGGTGGGTACTATGATCTCTAGGTTAGATTAGATTAGAATGATATAAGTTATCTTGCCTGATCCAGAATTGTGATCAGGTGACTCCATATTGGGTGTGTGAGGTGTATTTATATTTTCAAATCTTTGGGAGGGGTGTCGTGGCTGACATGGGGATACAAATTTCTGTCTTCCTCTACTTTTCTGTCTTCCACTACAAATAATCCCCGTGTGATTCCAGGGCAAGAATAGGGGGACTGCTTATAAAGGCAGAGGGGTAAAATCTCCCCCCAATTCATGTTCATTTTGTTTTCATGTTCATTATAGGTCTTCATCATCATCCCTGTATTGTTTCAGGTGCTACTTGAGTGGTGGCAGAAAACAATGATCGTAGCTCCAGCAAAAAATGGAATGTTCACAATAGGATTTTCAGCAACTCTGCAGTTGAAAAGGTTCTAGGCCCATTCTACATATTTTTTATAAATGGAGTGTGGCCCTAGAGTCTTCATTCCTGTTTTTGCTATTTAACCCTTTTGTGTTTGTATGCCATAAAACCCCAATTCGATTCAATTCAATAAAATAAAAAATAAAAACTACAAATAAACAGATTTTTTCACTTATTGAATTTCACTTGCCTTCACTGGCCCACTTCTTCATTCAGTGGTTTTCATCTATATTTTCCCCATTTTCCTATTTGTGTTTCACTCTTTTTGCCACGTTTTTTGACTACCGGAATTGGGTATTCTCAGGATGACAGTGCTCTGTGTTTGGCTCTGGTCACAGGGCTGTAGGTTTAGATGCCCCTTGATCATGGTGCTGTAGGTTATGGTTGTTCTTGAAGAGCCGAGAGGACAGTGCCCTTTGCATATTGAGTATTCTAATACTTCCGTACTTATTCCCAAAGTAGCAAGGTACACGAAAAAGCAAATCTTATAAAAAATAAAAACATCTTACTAAAATAACTCCTGTCTGCTGCGGTGCAAAGTAATATCGGAAGTTGTTGTGTAAATTGTATTGCTTATTTCCCAAATCACTTGACGAATCAGGCGACTGTAATCGTATCATGACTTTCTTCATTTGGCTAATGAGACAAACAGGGTGGGGCTTCAGACATTCAAAAGTTTTTAATCTTTCAATATTCCCTAATTAAGGCAGTTTGATAAAGATTATGAAGCAGTCAGTAATCAGGAGCTGTGGATCACATTTAACATTTCTTTCTTGCAACTGGATTTAAAAAATAAAAAAAGGAGAAATATTTTATTTAAAAAACAATGTGTTTGTTTTTGTTGGATTAAAATAGTTTGTTTTTAATAGTGAAGCATCGACCTAAAAAAGTATTTGATTGATTTCAGAAACAACAATATACCGGTTGATTGGATAAAACTGTGTGTATTTGTTCTTCGTAACAACTGCCAGTATTTAATGTTTGGTTATTAACATACTATTTATGAAGATGGTTTTAGTGAAACCATTCTGTAGGAGTATGGTCACCCAGAAAGCATACAGAGCCATGCTGAGGTAGGATCCCAGGGTATTATACAATAATATAGCAACAGAGGGGGGGATCAGGTGGTTTTAAAAAGTTGCAAAAAAACGATAAAATTGTCTCAATTCGGAGTAAGATTTTCTTTACCTGTCCTTACTGTTCATTTATTTCTGTGTGTATTTTTATGTATTATGGCGCAAAGAGTGTGTATTTTCAGTACTTTTGATGAATGTTCCAAAATTCACCCTCGTTTACAATTTTTTTGTTTTGAGTCGCTCTCATACGCTTGAACATTTTGGAAATGGGGGCAGATCTTACAATATTTAGCCACAAACAATACTATTGAATGAAGTACCGGAAAGTCTAGTCTCTTTTAGCTGTATTGATTGAAAACGCATATGTTGTAATAAAAGCAAATATAAAGAAAACTTTTATGGTGAGTCCAACTGATTCAACACCCTGAGAAACATCCATGTAATATCTTGCAGAGAGAGATAAACTATCACTATTTTCAAGCCCTCTCACTTACTTACAGAAATGAGGAAGAATCTCTAAAACATTAATTGTTGAAAACTCTGTCTGAATCATGCACCCCAAACAGTAGTAGGCCTGCTTCCAAGTTCTTCATGTATTGAAGAAATACAACAACAAAAAGAAGCTATTAAAGCTCTCTTGGGGGTATTATTCCGGTGATTTATGTGTTATACCAGTAATGGCTGATGTGGAAATGTTTGAGAGACATATGCTACCTGAGATTACCTATCGGTATGGCCAATTAGGCAGATAAAGCCTCAGTTGAACCCATGATAAGGTCTGCTTTCCATCTTCACACAAAGCCATTACGTAATGTTTACACCGGGGAGGAAGCAGTTAAGATTCATTGAGCTTTTAAGTATTTCACTCCCAATTTCTGTGCAGTCAAGTGGATTAACTTTAAACTGGGCTTGTCACATTTCATTAAATAAAGTGCCAATTTAAAATGTCTGTTTATGATTTTAACCCCTGTAGTAAGTTCATGCCTCTATATTATTTTGTATCTATGTTTTATATGTTTTGCAAACTCTTTCTGATCTCCTTTGTACTTAAGTATCTTTTTTCTTGCTTTCTCCAAACCATATTTATCACCCTGAAATTTAACCGAGGGAAATTCCTTCTTAGCGGGGTCTGAGGACATGACCCCTGGACATTTGATTTCTCCATGTGA
Source organism: Cyrtodaria siliqua (assembly GCA_037043455.1). Classification (NCBI taxonomy): domain Eukaryota; kingdom Metazoa; phylum Mollusca; class Bivalvia; order Adapedonta; family Hiatellidae; genus Cyrtodaria; species Cyrtodaria siliqua. The sequence goes on from JAWPHD010000918.1 coordinate 66,466, forward strand.
TTTCCTGCATTTTAATGCATTCCTGGGTTAGGTTTTCAGTTTTAAGTTCTTCTTTATTTGTTTATTTTGCACATTCACATAAGTATATACTTTCCTGGTAAGAAGTCTGTAGATATTCTATTAAATAGGACACAGATGTGTCGATATTCTAGCTGTTTTACTATATCCCCGCCTCCACCCCTATTTTTTACTGGGATTTATTAATTGTTACCCTTGTCCGTTTATCTTACCAAGTTTTTGTTTCATATTTTGTTACGTCCACTTTTATATGACAGCACTACAGCAGGCCATCGATGTCCCATGGACACATTTTTTCATTCATAATGTATTAACCATTTCTTGCTCCCTTCATACCACTTTAATCTTTAAAGGGCCACACAGCAATATTGAAGTTATCAAGCATCAAAATTAGCACTCTGTTTAGTAGTCCAGTAGCATTTTCACTTAAGGAGGATGGCTGGGAAAGGACATAGTGCTGAGATTTTTTTTAAATTCATATTTAAAGCTTCTTTGGTATAATTTAGATTCAAAATTATCCAAAAAAGGCTAGGTCACCTGACTTTTTTCCCACTAGACATCATTGAAGAAAGCACATATTTCTAACTTCAAAATTTCACTAAAAAGAGAAAAAATATAGTCATTGAACATTTTCACAATTGTTTTCATAACATTAAGTTTATTGAAAAACAACAATTAATTTTCGATTGCATATATATCTATCTTTCAAATCATACAAAAACAATTGTAATCCTCATTCGTCCTTTTACTTTAAAAAGCAAACATATATAGACCATACCCAAACCACTTTTGTTTTTACCGAAAAATTAATTCAAGATAAAAAAAAAATGTTCTAATGCTCAACTTTTTTTAAAACTTGTATATGTCAAGTCCTATGACATTTCTTTCAAAACAAGTAAAAAAATATATAGGTCACCAGACTTCTAATAATTTTTTTATTAAAAATTCTTTAAATTACACCCATTTTGGAGTTATTTTGATATTTTCAATGTAAAATACTGTACACACAATATTGACATGGAGATCGAAAATAAAATTAGCTCAATATCTACTTTTATATATGTATTCCACAAACAAAAATCTGCATATAATTAACATGTGGAGTTTTCAGTATAAGTGTTTCATTATTCTACCTTAGCTTTCAATATAATTATAATGGGTGCAATATAATCAAAAATTAGAAAATATGCACACAAAAAAACAACTGTTAAATTTAGTGTTAATGAGGAAGTGCGAATATGCAAGTTATGTAGAAACTAACGGGAGGGAAACCGTGAGTGTAGTCCCCGTCCACTCTACCATCACTCTCGTTACCCATCTATCCATCCACGTGTCCAGTGCATTGTATATGTTATTTCTTACTGTTATTTCAGACAAGTGGTAGATGGAGATGAAAATCGAGACAAGCGAATGCACTGTACCTTTAATATACTTGTAAGTATTTAAATATTAAAACATTCAATACGAAAACAATTTCAAAAAATCTATAATTTGTGAAATCAATTGAGAGATTTTTTAGTTAAAAATCTTTGCATTTCTGTATCGTCATTTCATGTAAATCTTATAAAAGTATAATTTAATATACATGACTTTCTAGGAAATCAAAAATGTAAACATATTTATAACAGAGAAAAAAAAGTGATTGTAACAAAAAACTTTTAGCAATTATTACAATTTGTAGAAGTTATGAAAATAAAACCATTTTAGATAAAATGGCAGCTAAAATAAGTTCCCTTTTTTGTGGGGTAACATGTTTTTACAATACAATTTTTACCTTAACCCAGGTAGTTATACATAGATTTTCAATAACAATCACTTATTTTTTAAGAACTTTTTGAAGATATAATAAAAATATATTTAAAAAAAAGTTATTAATGAATTTTTATAGTCTTCAAAGATTCATGTCTAAAAAAAAAGATCATTTTATTTTTATGAATACGACTCCTAATTCATCTTATAATGTAAAAATATGAATCTGACTTGTAGCATTGCCACTTGTGAAATATTCCTATCTTAACATTCTTGTGAAATATTCCTGTTTTCACATCACTTGATGAAATAGTTATATTCATAAAATATCTGATTTATATACACACCTGAAAAACAATGAACTGTAGAATTGGAATAAAAAAAAAGTATGAAAGTCTCAAAGTCTCATTATTGTCTGTGAATATATATCTGACATTCACTACAAACCGACGCATTTCCTCACAGAATTTCTACAAAGATGAGATTAACCGAGAGGAGATGTACATCCGGTATGTCAACAAGCTGCACGAGCTGCACGTGGTGGCCAACAATCACGCGGAGGCCGGACTCACACTGCAGCTGTATGCGAAGGTGCTGTCGTGGAGCGAGAGCACGTTACCTGCCGAGATGAGGTACAAGACTGAACGCGAGGCAGACAGAAAGGAAATGTTGTACACACAGATCATCAACTGCTTCGACAAGGGAAAGGTAAATATTTGGATAGAAGATTCCATCACGGATTTAACAATAATATAAAGAAAATTCCAAAGATGAAAATGTCCATATGTAAACATTACTCAGTGTTTTGAATGAATATGCTGACTAACGTTTCAGTACTGATATCAACATACTTCTCCAAGTCACAGGGTATGTTAAAGAAACTAACCCCTCAAATAACAACAAAAAAGTCCATCCAGGTGTTCAAGTCATAAAATAATGTATATGTGCAGATTCAAAGTTCAGGTTTATTCACAGGTTCTTAAAATACCCGTGATTAATGTGTAAACCGAATTATCAATCTCATTGAAATCAGACCCTTTTATCATGCTACGATACTCTACGCTTCTAAGGATCTGACAACACTGTATTGGAGGTCACGTCAGATTGACCTTACGATTAGCCAATCAGCCTACAAAATTGCTCGGTATAGACTGCTTCACTGCGCAAGTTGCATTTCAGTGAAAGCTGTGGAGCACTCTATGCTCGGTATTGAAAGAGACAATGAAAGAAACTTTCAGCTTATATAACACAAAAAAATTGCATTGACAAACATAACACATCAACCATTTTTGAATATTTGCTGAATAAAACCAAGATTGTTTCACAGAATTCAATAGCAGTACAAAAAAAAAGAATTGCCGCTTTGTAGGTTGAAATCGTAACCCACACTAAAATCACACTCGCGGGTAATAATAATAGAATGTCGCAATAGCCTACCTCACTACTGGGACGAAAATGACACCAACTACCAACTGCGCTAGCGGGCCAAATGTATTAATACATATTATATAGAAAACCTAATGTTGTAATAATCTTGGTAGGATAATGTTCCGAATTCAAAAAACATGACTGCACCTATGATTTTCTTCGTATTCTTGCTGTAAAACATGCCATTTTGTGAATTTCTTAAATTTATTGTGCAATCCACAGCATTAACACACGACGACTTTATCTTTTCTAATATATGTGTTTGATGTGAATTTTCATCTAAAAACAAGTGCATATGAAATGTGCGATTTCACTGGTTGAATTAAGTTGATCTTCTCATAAATATTGATTGGATGAAAGGTCGATCTGACATGACCACCAAGGCAGTGTTGTCAGATCCTTTAACGGAGAGTGTCAAAGCGTAATTAGGATTTAATTTTAATGAGATTGCTGAATTATGAGTTGGTATCTCTTAATTCGATACTCCAGTTTTGGGGTATGACCTGTCTGGTTAAAGCCATTTATAATGTGTCTATAGAGTTTGGATTCTCAAAATATGTTAGTTATATATATATAGCTCTTCGTCAGCAGGTTTAGAAATGGTGTACATGTGTTGTAAAATTTGGCTGTTGTTGGCGGGATAGCTGCTATAATAATATACATATTAAAAGGGGGTACATCAGGCTTTTTGTGGGGTCTAGGTGTCCAACTTAAAATTGACAAATGACACTATTTTCCATTTTAAAGGGCCAAAACATAGTGAATAAGCCTAAAAATTAACGTTGATTTACAAGGAAATTCATTCGGATGTATCAAGATTGAAAATTCCATACCTTGGTTTGACTGTTTTGATCAGAACTTCCAAAGAACCTCGATTATCATAAGGGGGCTGGCCTGGCTCAGTCGATAGCATGGTGGACTTCCAACTGGAGGACCCAGATTCAAGCCTCTCCAGCACCACTGTTTTGTCGGTGTGTTCTTGGACAAGACACTTTCCATAAGCCTCGTCCATCAGATGGGGATGTAAACTGGGACGTTCCCAGTGTATCAGAGTCCATCCTCTGAGCATGTTAAAGAACCATAAGAATCTATTTGTTAGTAAGAGTAGGGCAGAGTTCCCGGATTCCTATGTATCCTTCTCCTCTCTCTGGGGCAGCTCTAAATATTCCGTAATGAGTTAATGATCCGTTAAACAACATTCGTTTCAATTAGAATGTGATAAAAAATGTAATACCTCCAGTTGGAATCTGGTATACATAAGAAATTCCTAAATTCAGTAGTTTGTATACATCATACAGGTGTTGTATTCCCTATTTCTGATGCATCGTTGTTGTCCACCGACAGGTATGGGAGTACGCCCTGCCTCTATGTAAAGAGCTGGCAGAATATTACGAGAGGAAGTTGGATTATAAGAAGCTCGGAGATATTCTGGTAAGTATTGTTTAGATGCAATTCTTCAGTGCTGTTGGAACACCACTTGTTACATACATTGTGAATGTGAACTCATGCAGGGATTTTGATGATAAGAAGGTTAGTGTCACCATGTTCACTATATCACATATTTTTAACAACTCCAAGGTACCTATCATGAAGTTCGCAGTCACACTGGACCAGGTCAAAGCTCAATGAGTACTTTTGTGTTCACTCTGTGCAGAAGAATTTTGATGATAATTTATAGAAAGGCCGAATGTCATCTAGGAAATGAGTAAACACTTTCCAGGTGCCTATCATGAAGGTCAGGGTCACACTAGGGGTCAGATGTCAAAGATGTATTGTTTTTGTTATAGCTTTCGAGTAGTGAGATCTTGATGATGTTTACAGAAAGGTTATGTCAACAACAAAATAAGTAAATAACTCCTAGGTGCCTATCATGAAAGTCAAGGTCACACTATGGGGTCAAAGGCCAAAAGTCTGTATTTATTGGTCTGGTCTGCAATTTTTGAACCAGTGATGGGTTTTTAATGATATAATGCGTAAATCCTGATAAATTTTTATCACAAAAAGACAGTAAGTCATGAGTTCCAGGAGCCTCCAACGGTTTTACGTAAATTGATAGCTTTAAAAAACAAATAAGTTTTATCTTAACAAATTTGAGTGTGATTTAAATCAAAGCAAACACTTAGATTCTTATTTGTATATCCTAATTATAATCCTTTCTAACAAGCTGTGTAAATATATATTCCCATTTGACCTACTTTACAGAAACAACAAGCCTCGTTCTACCAAAAGATCCTGGAAGGTGTTCCTGGGGAGGACCCCAATAATCCAGACGCCTTCTTTCCTCGACAGGACCCCTCCTACTACAAAGTTGCATACTACGGACAGAGTTTTCCAGCTTTTGTTAGGGTGAGAGAATATAAGAATCTTTCATGGGTATCCAGTTCAGATAGGGAATTCCAACTTGAGGTATAAGTGTTTTTATCGGAACCGAGGCTCTGCCAATGTTCCAATTAAAACACTTATACCGCGGGTTGGGATTCCATATCTGAACCGAATATCCATGAGACATGGTGTGCGTTGACGCCGCCATCTACTAACGTTTTGCATGTTTTCCTGCATACCGGATGTTGGCGCGCGTGAATTTTATCTCGACCCTAGGGTGAGATGGAAATATCTAGCCCCGGTAAAATGACGGATATCCTCGTCCGGTATGCAAGAAATGGTCATATAATTTTCTAGTAGTGTCGATTCTTATGGATGGCGAGAGGTATGCAGTACTGGTTCTACCCAGAAAAAAGTGGGTGGTCTACCTCCTCCATGGAAAAAAATCAACATGTGCTGAAAATGACGTAAAACACTATTGAACCAACCAACCATCTAGGTGTTGTAGCACTAAGGTTATCACTATTTCTTTTCATACTGTTAGCTACTATTCAGGAGTAGGTTGAATTGGATTGGATTTTATTGTCTCAGCAACAATTAAGGTCATATGGTGACTTTCCAGCTTCCATTGGTGGAGGAAGATCCCAGGTGCACCTCTGGGCAATTTTTGTGCATGGGCGGGCACCTGGGTAGAACCACCGACATTTACAAAATTTAATAAAAAAAAAATGTTTTTAATATTTTCAGAATAAGCAGTTTATCTACAGAGGGGACGAGTGTTTAAAGCTTGAAACGATCATCAGCCATTTGACAGCAGAGTTTCCGTCTGCACAAATCATTCCAGCCAGTCATAAAGACGAATCTATCAAAGATGGCCAACAACAATGTATCCATTTATAGTAAAGTTGTCATGTATGGTCATAGCGTCTCCGTGGTCGAATGGTTAATGCGTTGCATTGTAAACCTTCGCCTCTCACCACTGCGGGTTCGAATCCCACTGGGAGCTCCACTTGTAAGTGAGGAAGTGTCGATTATTCGGATGACGGGAGGTGTACAGTACTGGTTTTACCCAGGAAAAGCGGATGGTCTGCCTCCTGCACAAAAAAATCGACTGTCATATATAACCTAACTTGTGTTGAAAATGATGTAAAACACCATACAAATAAACAGAGAGTTATAATTAAGAATTAATTTGCATTTCTTTTTGGCATATGTGCCGTTCTAAACGCTGGTAGTAAATAGCAAATTCTATTTTGGTAAATATTTTATTCATTACCGCTGTTTAAAACTGTATCAAATATTTACATTATTTAGAACTACCGTCAGTGTATTGTCAGACAGTGGAGTAGCCACCTTCTACTGCGAGACATTGAATGCTTGTACTGTAGTTCACCTTCTACTGCGACACATTGAATGCTTGTACAGTAGTTCACCTTCTACTGCGACACATTGAATGCTTGTACAGTAGTTCACCTTCTACTGCGACACATTGAATGCTTGTACAGTAGTTCACCTTCTACTGCGACACATTGAATGCTTGTATTGTAGTCCACCTTCTACTGCGAGACATTGAATGCTTGTACAGTAGTTCACCTTCTACTGCGACACATTGAATGCTTGTACTGTAGTTCACCTTCTACTGCGAGACATTGAATGCTTGTACAGTAGTTCACCTTCTACTGCGACACATTGAATGCTTGTACAGTAGTTCACCTTCTACTGCGACACATTGAATGCTTGTACAGTAGTTCACCTTCTACTGCGACACATTGAATGCTTGTACAGTAGTTCACCTTCTACTGCGACACATTGAATGCTTGTACAGTAGTTCACCTTCTACTGCGACACATTGAATGCTTGTACAGTAGTTCACCTTCTACTGCGACACATTGAATGCTTGTACAGTAGTTCACCTTCTACTGCGAGACATTGAATGCTTGTACTGTAGTTCACCTTCTACTGCGACACATTGAATGCTTGTACAGTAGTTCACCTTCTACTGCGACACATTGAATGCTTGTACAGTAGTTCACCTTCTACTGCGACACATTGAATGCTTGTACAGTAGTTCACCTTCTACTGCGACACATTGAATGCTTGTATTGTAGTCCACCTTCTACTGCGAGACATTGAATGCTTGTACAGTAGTTCACCTTCTACTGCGACACATTGAATGCTTGTACTGTAGTTCACCTTCTACTGCGAGACATTGAATGCTTGTACAGTAGTTCACCTTCTACTGCGACACATTGAATGCTTGTACAGTAGTTCACCTTCTACTGCGACACATTGAATGCTTGTACAGTAGTTCACCTTCTACTGCGACACATTGAATGCTTGTACAGTAGTTCACCTTCTACTGCGACACATTGAATGCTCGTACAGTAGTTCACCTTCTACTGCGACACATTGAATGCTTGTACAGTAGTTCACCTTCTACTGCGACACATTGAATGCTTGTACAGTAGTTCACCTTCTACTGCGACACATTGAATGCTTGTACAGTAGTTCACCTTCTACTGCGACACATTGAATGCTTGTACAGTAGTTCACCTTCTACTGCGAGACATTGAATGCTTGTATTGTAGTCCACCTTCTACTGCGACACATTGAATGCTTGTACAGTAGTTCACCTTCTACTGCGACACATTGAATGCTTGTACAGTAGTTCACCTTCTACTGCGAGACATTGAATGCTTGTACAGTAGTTCACCTTCTACTGCGACACATTGAATGCTTGTACAGTAGTTCACCTTCTACTGCGACACATTGAATGCTTGTACAGTAGTTCACCTTCTACTGCGACACATTGAATGCTTGTACAGTAGTTCACCTTCTACTGCGACACATTGAATGCTTGTATTGTAGTCCACCTTCTACTGCGACACATTGAATGCTTGTACAGTAGTTCACCTTCTACTGCGACACATTGAATGCTTGTACAGTAGTTCACCTTCTACTGCGAGACATTGAATGCTTGTACAGTAGTTCACCTTCTACTGCGAGACATTGAATGCTTGCACTGTAGTTCACCTTCTACTGCGACACATTGAATGCTTGTACAGTAGTTCACCTTCTACTGCGAGACATTGAATGCTTGTACAGTAGTTCACCTTCTACTGCGACACATTGAATGCTTGCACAGTAGTTCACCTTCTACTGCGACACATTGAATGCTTGTACAGTAGTTCACCTTCTACTGCGAGACATTGAATGCTTGCACTGTAGTTCACCTTCTACTGCGACACATTGAATGCTTGTACAGTAGTTCACCTTCTACTGCGACACATTGAATGCTTGTACAGTAGTTCACCTTCTACTGCGACACATTGAATGCTTGTACAGTAGTTCACCTTCTACTGCGACACATTGAATGCTTGTACTGTAGTTCACCTTCTACTGCGACACATTGAATGCTTGTACAGTAGTTCACCTTCTACTGCGACACATTGAATGCTTGTACAGTAGTTCACCTTCTACTGCGAGACATTGAATGCTTGTACAGTAGTTCACCTTCTACTGCGAGACATTGAATGCTTGCACTGTAGTTCACCTTCTACTGCGACACATTGAATGCTTGTACAGTAGTTCACCTTCTACTGCGACACATTGAATGCTTGTACAGTAGTTCACCTTCTACTGCGAGACATTGAATGCTTGTACAGTAGTTCACCTTCTACTGCGACACATTGAATGCTTGTACAGTAGTTCACCTTCTACTGCGACACATTGAATGCTTGTACAGTAGTTCACCTTCTACTGCGACACATTGAATGCTTGTACAGTAGTTCACCTTCTACTGCGACACATTGAATGCTTGTACAGTAGTTCACCTTCTACTGCGACACATTGAATGCTTGTACAGTAGTTCACCTTCTACTGCGACACATTGAATGCTTGTACAGTAGTTCACCTTCTACTGCGACACATTGAATGCTTGTACAGTAGTTCACCTTCTACTGCGACACATTGAATGCTTGTACAGTAGTTCACCTTCTACTGCGACACATTGAATGCTTGTACTGTAGTTCACCTTCTACTGCGACACATTGAATGCTTGTACAGTAGTTCACCTTCTACTGTGACACATTGAATGCTTGTACTGTAGTTCACCTTCTACTGCGACACATTGAATGCTTGCACTGTAGTTCACCTTCTACTGCGACTCATTGAATGCTTGTACAGTAGTTCACCTTCTACTGCGACACATTGAATGCTTGCACTGTAGTTCACCTTCTACTGCGACACATTGAATGCTTGTACAGTAGTTCACCTTCTACTGCGACACATTGAATGCTTGTACTGTAGTTCACCTTCTACTGCGACACATTGAATGCTTGTACTGTAGTTCACCTTCTACTGCGACACATTGAATGCTTGTACTGTAGTTCACCTTCTACTGCGAGACATTGAATGCTTGTACAGTAGTTCACCTTCTACTGCGACACATTGAATGCTTGCACTGTAGTTCACCTTCTACTGCGACACATTGAATGCTTGTACTGTAGTTCACCTTCTACTGCGACACATTGAATGCTTGTACTGTAGTTCACCTTCTACTGCGACACATTGAATGCTTGTACTGTAGTTCACCTTCTACTGCGAGACATTGAATGCTTGTACAGTAGTTCACCTTCTACTGCGACACATTGAATGCTTGCACTGTAGTTCACCTTCTACTGCGACACATTGAATGCTTGTACAGTAGTTCACCTTCTACTGCGACACATTGAATGCTTGTACAGTAGTTCACCTTCTACTGCGACACATTGAATGCTTGTACAGTAGTTCACCTTCTACTGCGACACATTGAATGCTTGTACAGTAGTTCACCTTCTACTGCGACACATTGAATGCTTGTACAGTAGTTCACCTTCTACTGCGACACATTGAATGCTTGTACAGTAGTTCACCTTCTACTGCGACACATTGAATGCTTGTACAGTAGTTCACCTTCTACTGCGACACATTGAATGCTTGTACAGTAGTTCACCTTCTACTGCGACACATTGAATGCTTGTACAGTAGTTCACCTTCTACTGCGACACATTGAATGCTTGTACAGTAGTTCACCTTCTACTGCGACACATTGAATGCTTGTACTGTAGTCCACCTTCTACTGCGACACATTGAATGCTTGTACAGTAGTTCACCTTCTACTGCGACACATTGAATGCTTGTACAGTAGTTCACCTTCTACTGCGAGACATTGAATGCTTGTACAGTAGTTCACCTTCTACTGCGACACATTGAATGCTTGCACTGTAGTTCACCTTCTACTGCGACACATTGAATGCTTGTACAGTAGTTCACCTTCTACTGCGAGACATTGAATGCTTGTACAGTAGTTCACCTTCTACTGCGACACATTGAATGCTTGCACAGTAGTTCACCTTCTACTGCGACACATTGAATGCTTGTACAGTAGTTCACCTTCTACTGCGAGACATTGAATGCTTGCACTGTAGTTCACCTTCTACTGCGACACATTGAATGCTTGTACAGTAGTTCACCTTCTACTGCGACACATTGAATGCTTGTACAGTAGTTCACCTTCTACTGCGACACATTGAATGCTTGTACAGTAGTTCACCTTCTACTGCGACACATTGAATGCTTGTATTGTAGTCCACCTTCTACTGCGACACATTGAATGCTTGTACAGTAGTTCACCTTCTACTGCGACACATTGAATGCTTGTACAGTAGTTCACCTTCTACTGCGAGACATTGAATGCTTGTACAGTAGTTCACCTTCTACTGCGAGACATTGAATGCTTGCACTGTAGTTCACCTTCTACTGCGACACATTGAATGCTTGTACAGTAGTTCACCTTCTACTGCGACACATTGAATGCTTGTACAGTAGTTCACCTTCTACTGCGAGACATTGAATGCTTGCACTGTAGTTCACCTTCTACTGCGACACATTGAATGCTTGTACAGTAGTTCACCTTCTACTGCGACACATTGAATGCTTGTACAGTAGTTCACCTTCTACTGCGACACATTGAATGCTTGTACAGTAGTTCACCTTCTACTGCGACACATTGAATGCTTGTACAGTAGTTCACCTTCTACTGCGACACATTGAATGCTTGTACAGTAGTTCACCTTCTACTGCGACACATTGAATGCTTGTACAGTAGTTCACCTTCTACTGCGACACATTGAATGCTTGTACAGTAGTTCACCTTCTACTGCGACACATTGAATGCTTGTACAGTAGTTCACCTTCTACTGCGACACATTGAATGCTTGTACTGTAGTTCACCTTCTACTGCGACACATTGAATGCTTGTACAGTAGTTCACCTTCTACTGTGACACATTGAATGCTTGTACTGTAGTTCACCTTCTACTGCGACACATTGAATGCTTGCACTGTAGTTCACCTTCTACTGCGACTCATTGAATGCTTGTACAGTAGTTCACCTTCTACTGCGACACATTGAATGCTTGCACTGTAGTTCACCTTCTACTGCGACACATTGAATGCTTGTACAGTAGTTCACCTTCTACTGCGACACATTGAATGCTTGTACTGTAGTTCACCTTCTACTGCGACACATTGAATGCTTGTACTGTAGTTCACCTTCTACTGCGACACATTGAATGCTTGTACTGTAGTTCACCTTCTACTGCGAGACATTGAATGCTTGTACAGTAGTTCACCTTCTACTGCGACACATTGAATGCTTGCACTGTAGTTCACCTTCTACTGCGACACATTGAATGCTTGTACTGTAGTTCACCTTCTACTGCGACACATTGAATGCTTGTACTGTAGTTCACCTTCTACTGCGACACATTGAATGCTTGTACTGTAGTTCACCTTCTACTGCGAGACATTGAATGCTTGTACAGTAGTTCACCTTCTACTGCGACACATTGAATGCTTGCACTGTAGTTCACCTTCTACTGCGACACATTGAATGCTTGTACAGTAGTTCACCTTCTACTGCGACACATTGAATGCTTGTACAGTAGTTCACCTTCTACTGCGACACATTGAATGCTTGTACAGTAGTTCACCTTCTACTGCGACACATTGAATGCTTGTACTGTAGTTCACCTTCTACTGCGAGACATTGAATGCTTGTACTGTAGTTCACCTTCTACTGCGACACATTGAATGCTTGTACAGTAGTTCACCTTCTACTGCGACACATTGAATGCTTGTACTGTAGTTCACCTTCTACTGCGACACATTGAATGCTTGTACAGTAGTTCACCTTCTACTGCGACACATTGAATGCTTGCACTGTAGTTCACCTTCTACTGCGACACATTGAATGCTTGTACAGTAGTTCACCTTCTACTGCGACACATTGAATGCTTGTACAGTAGTTCACCTTCTACTGCGACACATTGAATGCTTGTACTGTAGTTCACCTTCTACTGTGACACATTGAATGCTTGTACTGTAGTTCACCTTCTACTGTGACACATTGAATGCTTGTACAGTAGTTCACCTTCTACTGCGACACATTGAATGCTTGTACTGTAGTTCACCTTCTACTGCGACACATTGAATGCTTGTACAGTAGTTCACCTTCTACTGCGAGACATTGAATGCTTGCACTGTAGTTCACCTTCTACTGCGACACATTGAATGCTTGTACAGTAGTTCACCTTCTACTGCGACACATTGAATGCTTGTACTGTAGTTCACCTTCTACTGCGACACATTGAATGCTTGTACTGTAGTTCACCTTCTACTGCGACACATTGAATGCTTGTACAGTAGTTCACCTTCTACTGCGACACATTGAATGCTTGTACTGTAGTTCACCTTCTACTGCGACACATTGAATGCTTGTACAGTAGTTCACCTTCTACTGCGACACATTGAATGCTTGTACTGTAGTTCACCTTCTACTGCGACACATTGAATGCTTGTACTGTAGTTCACCTTCTACTGCGACACATTGAATGCTTGTACAGTAGTTCACCTTCTACTGCGAGACATTGAATGCTTGTACAGTAGTTCACCTTCTACTGCGAGACATTGAATGCTTGCACTGTAGTTCACCTTCTACTGCGACACATTGAATGCTTGTACAGTAGTTCACCTTCTACTGCGACACATTGAATGCTTGTACAGTAGTTCACCTTCTACTGCGAGACATTGAATGCTTGCACTGTAGTTCACCTTCTACTGCGACACATTGAATGCTTGTACAGTAGTTCACCTTCTACTGCGACACATTGAATGCTTGTACAGTAGTTCACCTTCTACTGCGACACATTGAATGCTTGTACAGTAGTTCACCTTCTACTGCGACACATTGAATGCTTGTACTGTAGTTCACCTTCTACTGCGACACATTGAATGCTTGTACAGTAGTTCACCTTCTACTGTGACACATTGAATGCTTGTACTGTAGTTCACCTTCTACTGCGACACATTGAATGCTTGCACTGTAGTTCACCTTCTACTGCGACACATTGAATGCTTGTACTGTAGTTCACCTTCTACTGCGACACATTGAATGCTTGTACAGTAGTTCACCTTCTACTGTGACACATTGAATGCTTGTACTGTAGTTCACCTTCTACTGCGACACATTGAATGCTTGCACTGTAGTTCACCTTCTACTGCGACACATTGAATGCTTGTACAGTAGTTCACCTTCTACTGCGACACATTGAATGCTTGCACTGTAGTTCACCTTCTACTGCGACACATTGAATGCTTGTACAGTAGTTCACCTTCTACTGCGACACATTGAATGCTTGTACTGTAGTTCACCTTCTACTGCGACACATTGAATGCTTGTACTGTAGTTCACCTTCTACTGCGACACATTGAATGCTTGTACTGTAGTTCACCTTCTACTGCGAGACATTGAATGCTTGTACAGTAGTTCACCTTCTACTGCGACACATTGAATGCTTGCACTGTAGTTCACCTTCTACTGCGACACATTGAATGCTTGTACTGTAGTTCACCTTCTACTGCGACACATTGAATGCTTGTACTGTAGTTCACCTTCTACTGCGACACATTGAATGCTTGTACTGTAGTTCACCTTCTACTGCGAGACATTGAATGCTTGTACAGTAGTTCGTCTTCTACTGCGACACATTGAATGCTTGCACTGTAGTTCACCTTCTACTGCGACACATTGAATGCTTGTACAGTAGTTCACCTTCTACTGCGACACATTGAATGCTTGTACAGTAGTTCACCTTCTACTGCGACACATTGAATGCTTGTATAGTAGTTCACCTTCTACTGCGACACATTGAATGCTTGTACTGTAGTTCACCTTCTACTGCGAGACATTGAATGCTTGTACTGTAGTTCACCTTCTACTGCGACACATTGAATGCTTGTACAGTAGTTCACCTTCTACTGCGACACATTGAATGCTTGTACTGTAGTTCACCTTCTACTGCGACACATTGAATGCTTGTACAGTAGTTCACCTTCTACTGCGACACATTGAATGCTTGCACTGTAGTTCACCTTCTACTGCGACACATTGAATGCTTGTACAGTAGTTCACCTTCTACTGCGACACATTGAATGCTTGTACAGTAGTTCACCTTCTACTGCGACACATTGAATGCTTGTACTGTAGTTCACCTTCTACTGTGACACATTGAATGCTTGTACTGTAGTTCACCTTCTACTGTGACACATTGAATGCTTGTACAGTAGTTCACCTTCTACTGCGACACATTGAATGCTTGTACTGTAGTTCACCTTCTACTGCGACACATTGAATGCTTGTACAGTAGTTCACCTTCTACTGCGAGACATTGAATGCTTGCACTGTAGTTCACCTTCTACTGCGACACATTGAATGCTTGTACAGTAGTTCACCTTCTACTGCGACACATTGAATGCTTGTACTGTAGTTCACCTTCTACTGCGACACATTGAATGCTTGTACTGTAGTTCACCTTCTACTGCGACACATTGAATGCTTGTACAGTAGTTCACCTTCTACTGCGA
This sequence comes from Cyrtodaria siliqua, assembly GCA_037043455.1. NCBI lineage: Eukaryota > Metazoa > Mollusca > Bivalvia > Adapedonta > Hiatellidae > Cyrtodaria > Cyrtodaria siliqua. The sequence goes on from JAWPHD010000918.1 coordinate 81,948, forward strand.
CACATTGAATGCTTGTACTGTAGTTCACCTTCTACTGCGACACATTGAATGCTTGTACAGTAGTTCACCTTCTACTGCGACACATTGAATGCTTGTACTGTAGTTCACCTTCTACTGCGACACATTGAATGCTAATACAGTAGTTCACCTTCTACTGCGACACATTGAATGCTTGTACTGTAGTTCACCTTCTACTGCGACACATTGAATGCTTGCACTGTAGTTCACCTTCTACTGCGACACATTGAATGCTTGCACTGTAGTTCACCTTCTACTGCGACACATTGAATGCTTGTACAGTAGTTCACCTTCTACTGCGACACATTGAATGCTTGCACAGTAGTTCACCTTCTACTGCGACACATTGAATGCTTGCACTGTAGTTCACCTTCTACTGCGACACATTGAATGCTTGTACAGTAGTTCACCTTCTACTGCGACACATTGAATGCTTGTACTGTAGTTCACCTTCTACTGCGACACATTGAATGCTTGTACTGTAGTTCACCTTCTACTGCGACCACATTGAATGCTTGCACAGTAGTTCACCTTCTACTGCGACACATTGAATGCTTGTACTGTAGTTCACCTTCTACTGCGACACATTGAATGCTTGTACTGTAGTTCACCTTCTACTGCGACACATTGAATGCTTGTACTGTAGTTCACCTTCTACTGCGACACATTGAATGCTTGCACAGTAGTTCACCTTCTACTGCGACACATTGAATGCTTGTACTGTAGTTCACCTTCTACTGCGACACATTGAATGCTTGTACAGTAGTTCACCTTCTACTGCGACACATTGAATGCTTGCACTGTAGTTCACCTTCTACTGCGACACATTGAATGCTTGTACAGTAGTTCACCTTCTACTGCGACACATTGAATGCTTGTACTGTAGTTCACCTTCTACTGCGACACATTGAATGCTTGTACAGTAGTTCACCTTCTACTGCGACACATTGAATGCTTGTACTGTAGTTCACCTTCTACTGCGACACATTGAATGCTTGCACTGTAGTTCACCTTCTACTGCGACACATTGAATGCTTGTACTGTAGTTCACCTTCTACTGCGACACATTGAATGCTTGTACAGTAGTTCACCTTCTATTGTGACACATTGAATGCTTGCACTGTAGTTCACCTTCTACTGCGACACATTGAATGCTTGTACTGTAGTTCACCTTCTACTGCGACACATTGAATGCTTGTACTGTAGTTCACCTTCTACTGCGACACATTGAATGCTTGTACAGTAGTTCACCTTCTACTGCGACACATTGAATGCTTGTACTGTAGTTCACCTTCTACTGCGACACATTGAATGCTTGTACAGTAGTTCACCTTCTACTGCGACACATTGAATGCTTGTACAGTAGTTCACCTTCTACTGCGACACATTGAATGCTTGTACTGTAGTTCACCTTCTACTGCGACACATTGAATGCTTGTACTGTAGTTCACCTTCTACTGCGACACATTGAATGCTTGTACTGTAGTTCACCTTCTACTGCGACACATTGAATGCTTGTACAGTAGTTCACCTTCTACTGCGACACATTGAATGCTTGTACTGTAGTTCACCTTCTACTGCGACACATTGAATGCTTGTACAGTAGTTCACCTTCTACTGCGACACATTGAATGCTTGTACTGTAGTTCACCTTCTACTGCGACACATTGAATGCTAATACAGTAGTTCACCTTCTACTGCGACACATTGAATGCTTGTACTGTAGTTCACCTTCTACTGCGACACATTGAATGCTTGCACTGTAGTTCACCTTCTACTGCGACACATTGAATGCTTGCACTGTAGTTCACCTTCTACTGCGACACATTGAATGCTTGTACAGTAGTTCACCTTCTACTGCGACACATTGAATGCTTGCACAGTAGTTCACCTTCTACTGCGACACATTGAATGCTTGCACTGTAGTTCACCTTCTACTGCGACACATTGAATGCTTGTACAGTAGTTCACCTTCTACTGCGACACATTGAATGCTTGTACTGTAGTTCACCTTCTACTGCGACACATTGAATGCTTGTACTGTAGTTCACCTTCTACTGCGACCACATTGAATGCTTGCACAGTAGTTCACCTTCTACTGCGACACATTGAATGCTTGTACTGTAGTTCACCTTCTACTGCGACACATTGAATGCTTGTACTGTAGTTCACCTTCTACTGCGACACATTGAATGCTTGTACTGTAGTTCACCTTCTACTGCGACACATTGAATGCTTGCACAGTAGTTCACCTTCTACTGCGACACATTGAATGCTTGCACTGTAGTTCACCTTCTACTGCGACACATTGAATGCTTGTACAGTAGTTCACCTTCTACTGCGACACATTGAATGCTTGCACTGTAGTTCACCTTCTACTGCGACACATTGAATGCTTGTACAGTAGTTCACCTTCTACTGCGACACATTGAATGCTTGTACTGTAGTTCACCTTCTACTGCGACACATTGAATGCTTGTACAGTAGTTCACCTTCTACTGCGACACATTGAATGCTTGTACTGTAGTTCACCTTCTACTGCGACACATTGAATGCTTGCACTGTAGTTCACCTTCTACTGCGACACATTGAATGCTTGTACTGTAGTTCACCTTCTACTGCGACACATTGAATGCTTGTACAGTAGTTCACCTTCTATTGTGACACATTGAATGCTTGCACTGTAGTTCACCTTCTACTGCGACACATTGAATGCTTGTACTGTAGTTCACCTTCTACTGCGACACATTGAATGCTTGTACTGTAGTTCACCTTCTACTGCGACACATTGAATGCTTGTACAGTAGTTCACCTTCTACTGCGACACATTGAATGCTTGTACTGTAGTTCACCTTCTACTGCGACACATTGAATGCTTGTACAGTAGTTCACCTTCTACTGCGACACATTGAATGCTTGTACAGTAGTTCACCTTCTACTGCGACACATTGAATGCTTGTACTGTAGTTCACCTTCTACTGCGACACATTGAATGCTTGTACTGTAGTTCACCTTCTACTGCGACACATTGAATGCTTGTACTGTAGTTCACCTTCTACTGCGACACATTGAATGCTTGTACAGTAGTTCACCTTCTACTGCGACACATTGAATGCTTGTACTGTAGTTCACCTTCTACTGCGACACATTGAATGCTTGTACTGTAGTTCACCTTCTACTGCGACACATTGAATGCTTGTACTGTAGTTCACCTTCTGCTGCGACACATTGAATGCTTGTACTGTAGTTCACCTTCTACTGCGACACATTGAATGCTTGTACAGTAGTTCACCTTCTACTGCGACCACATTGAATGCTTGTACTGTAGTTCACCTTCTACTGCGACACATTGAATGCTTGTACTGTAGTTCACCTTCTACTGCGACACATTGAATGCTTGTACTGTAGTTCACCTTCTACTGCGACACATTGAATGCTTGTACAGTAGTTCACCTTCTACTGCGACACATTGAATGCTTGTACAGTAGTTCACCTTCTACTGCGACACATTGAATGCTTGCACTGTAGTTCACCTTCTACTGCGACACATTGAATGCTTGTACTGTAGTTCACCTTCTACTGCGAGACATTGAATGCTTGTACTGTAGTTCACCTTCTACTGCGACACATTGAATGGTTGTACAGTAGTTCACCTTCTACTGCGACACATTGAATGCTTGTACAGTAGTTCACCTTCTACTGCGACCACATTGAATGCTTGTACTGTAGTTCACCTTCTACTGCGACACATTGAATGCTTGTACTGTAGTTCACCTTCTACTGCGACACATTGAATGCTTGTACTGTAGTTCACCTTCTACTGCGACACATTGAATGCTTGTACTGTAGTTCACCTTCTACTGCGACACATTGAATGCTTGTACAGTAGTTCACCTTCTACTGCGACACATTGAATGCTTGTACTGTAGTTCACCTTCTACTGCGACACATTGAATGCTTGTACAGTAGTTCACCTTCTACTGCGACACATTGAATGCTTGTACAGTAGTTCACCTTCTACTGCGACACATTGAATGCTTGTACAGTAGTTCACCTTCTACTGCGACACATTGAATGCTTGCACTGTAGTTCACCTTCTACTGCGACACATTGAATGCTTGCACTGTAGTTCACCTTCTACTGCGACACATTGAATGCTTGCACTGTAGTTCACCTTCTACTGCGACACATTGAATGCTTGCACTGTAGTTCACCTTCTACTGCGAGACATTGAATGCTTGTACAGTAGTTCACCTTCTACTGCGACACATTGAATGCTTGCACTGTAGTTCACCTTCTACTGCGACACATTGAATGCTTGCACTGTAGTTCACCTTCTACTGCGACACATTGAATGCTTGCACTGTAGTTCACCTTCTACTGCGACACATTGAATGCTTGCACTGTAGTTCACCTTCTACTGCGAGACATTGAATGCTTGCACTGTAGTTCACCTTCTACTGCGACACATTGAATGCTTGCACTGTAGTTCACCTTCTACTGCGACACATTGAATGCTTGCACTGTAGTTCACCTTCTACTGCGAGACATTGAATGCTTGTACAGTAGTTCACCTTCTACTGCGACACATTGAATGCTTGCACTGTAGTTCACCTTCTACTGCGACACATTGAATGCTTGCACTGTAGTTCACCTTCTACTGCGACACATTGAATGCTTGCACTGTAGTTCACCTTCTACTGCAAGACATTGAATGCTTGCACTGTAGTTCACCTTCTACTGCGACACATTGAATGCTTGCACTGTAGTTCACCTTCTACTGCGACACATTGAATGCTTGCACAGTAGTTCACCTTCTACTGCGACACATTGAATGCTTGCACAGTAGTTCACCTTCTACTGCGACACATTGAATGCTTGCACTGTAGTTCACCTTCTACTGCAAGACATTGAATGCTTGCACTGTAGTTCACCTTCTACTGCGACACATTGAATGCTTGCATGGTAGTTCACCTTCTACTGCGACACATTGAATGCTTGTACAGTAGTTCACCTTCTACTGCGACACATTGAATGCTTGTACAGTAGTTCACCTTCTACTGCGACACATTGAATGCTTGTACAGTAGTTCACCTTCTTGAAAATTGAAGTTTGTTCAAAATCAAATGCTAATTTTTTCAACAAAAAGAATAAAGTTAAATGTAAATATTAAAAAAAAACACACAGCTATTGGAGGAAAACCTGCAAAAACAATTCTGTAGTTTCAATTAGTCAATACTGATATTAATATTAATGGTTACAAAGGCTAAAAATCATTACATTACCTTTTTCGCATTTTAAAATTTAATTTAAAATTAACTTAACTGTAAATCAGACATCCAGATATGTAGCGTTAAACCGATTCCAGCAGAACGACCAGAATTTCGGAACAAAGAGGTTCCTCTGGAGATCCGGAACTTCTACAATGTAAACGAGGTTGACACATTCCAGTTTGACAAACCGTACCATAGAGGTGACATAGACAGGGACAACGAGACCAGGGTATGACATTATTACTTGTATTTAAACACTGCTCATTCGCTCATAAAAAGAACAACTCGCCTACCATCTCATGAAGTATTTCCCTATAATCAAACCCAGCAGTTAAATTATCTGTTTACTTTTACATTTTAAATCACTTTGTGCGTAAATTTTATCGGAATGTTTCGCATCATTGAACATACCTGGCAAATGACTATGATGTCCTCAACATTTTGTGTTTTGAGTTAGTAATATTAGCGATTATTAATTTTCTTTCCCGCAGAAATGTACTTTTATTAATCCCTGTGTCTTAGGATTAATCCAATAAAACATACCAAGGACATGCCAACAACATTTTAAATTTAAACACTATCACAACCTTGAATGATATAAGTAAGTAAATAGCGTATATTGTTTATTCTAATACACCCGCACTATACAGCTAGTTTAAAATATCTCGTTATATTGAACGATATATCACTGTAATTTTTGCAACGTTAAGAGAATAAGCATTGCGCATTGCGCATTACGCATTGTAACGTATGCAACGTTAGGAGAGTAAGCAAAGCAATGCGAAAGATTTCAGATGTGTGCGTTATTTTCACATTTTAGGGGTATTAGAATAGAAATAGAACATCGTTTACGGTGAATTATCTGTAATATATCACGGTTTGTCGTTCAGTTGTAAACAATAATTTTACGAGCCCGTGATATATTAAAGTATAATTCACAGTAAACGATATTCTATTTCTTAATTATAGTGACATGTGCATAAAGTGACCCTGAAGACATTTGTTGGTCCCTGAAGACATTTCTATAATTCCAGGTTACCTCTACCCGTCCAGTATGAGGATACAGGATGATTACATATATAAAATGAAAGAGCACCCGGCCCAATGGACCTATAAGTCACTGTCAATGATAAATATGTGACAAAATATATGTATGGTTTTCTATGACCACCATAATGGCACCATAAGAAGTGAAAACAGATGGGGGGGATGGTCACCCAATATTTTCGTCTCTACAGCCCTTGATTATTGAAAATGCTTTAGTTTATTTTGTTAACATCCAAGCTCCTCTTTTTAACTGATATTTTTTTCTTGTTGTTAATGTTTTTGTTGTAATAAGCTTATGGTCCACTACCAAGTTTGTTCAGATGGTAACCCTGGAGCAGATTTTTCCACACCCCAGCCTGATTGATAGGGGGTCATGGATACATAGGACAAACTGTAAGAAATCTTCTTCTCTGAAACTGCAAGAGCTAGAAATGATAGTTCCTGTTACCGGTTTTAACAACACTGGTCCCCAGTTGTTTTTCTGATAGTCTAGAGAGAAAACAGGTATTTGAAGGTTGGTGCGCTGTTGTCTGATTGGATATGTTTGAGGATAAAGACAGAGAAATAGTGATCATCATTTTATTATTTTATCGTTATGTAAACTGCCCTTTAATAGGAACTATATCCCATAATATGAAACCAATGATGTTTAACCCTTTTGCTACAGACTGATCAGGGTTTACACTGTTCACTACAGACTGATCAGGGTTTACACTGTTCACCACTCAGTAAGAATGTTTTCCATAACACTTTATATATAGAATATTACTAGAAGGTTTGAATTCAAATTTTAGCAGACAACATTTGAAATTTGGCAGCGAAAGGGTTAAACTCTTTATAATAGCTAATTCGTATTCATTTTGCCATTTACTAAACACATCTTTTTATAGCACTAGTGAAGTGTTGATTTTATTATAATCCCGCTTTCACAAAGTAAAGTGGGGGCTATATAGGAATCGCGTTGTCCATAACATCCCGTTGCGTAACATTTTTATTACTTGCATTCCTCAAACAGTTTTGAATGTGTTGTTCCCAAAATTCATATACACATAACAACTTATGACCTTATGTTCCTCTACATCACCCATTGTTGATTGCCTAATTTATTAGAGAATTATGGCCCTTTGTTTGACTTAGGATTTAAGCGGGGGTATTCAGTGATAGTTCTAGTTTTATTTCAGTCATTATGCCTCGAACCCACAGAGGTGAAAAACAGCAAATAATAGTTAAATCATGTTCATCTCACTAATTACTAAACAAATATTTTAATAGCACTAATGAAGATTTGATTATTTTATTTCAGACATTGTGTCTCGAACGAACAAAGGTAAAAATAGCATATCAATTCCCAGGGATCCTTCGCTGGTACGAAGTGGTCGGTATAGAAGTCGATATGATGGTTCCTATTCGTGTTGCCATAGATTCGATTCGGCAGTACAATATCGAGTTCCAAACGTTGGTGACGCGTTGCCAAGCCTACCCCAAGCTGTACTTTAAACAGATGGAGATGCGATTGCAAGGAATGGTAAACGCCGCTGTGTGTGGTGGAATTAGCAAATATCACGAGGTAAATGTTGCTGCAATATTTACTGTGCATAATATTATATATATAAGTTATATATGACGGTCAATTCTTTTGTGGTAGAGGCAGTCCACCCCATTTTTCCTGAGTAGAACTGGTACTGTATACCTCTCCTCATCAGTAAGAATCGACATTTCTCACTTGATAAGTTGAGTTCCCGGTGGGCTTCGAACTGGCAGCAGTGAAAGGCGAGAAAGTTTTAGACGCAGGGTCTTTATCAAAAATGTATTTGTTCCAAGTAAATGGACGCAAAATGTACTACTAACTGGAAATCAGTGGAGACTATCACCTGAGTTATTTCTAAATTCTTCCCATCTATCTATACATTATTACCAAGTCAACTGACACTTCTAGTGTTATGCTATTACTGATTCTGTCTAAATGAGCTATGCTATTTATGCGCCTATCCATGTTTTTCCCCATCGGGGTGGCGGCGATAACCGATTACCCCGGGGATAAGACATCAGTGATGATACCGGGGTAGGGAATCAGACAAAACATTGATCAATTTTATCTACAAAATGGGGTACTACATGAAGGAAAAGGCATATTTTAAATATTTTCAGAGACTATAACTACTGTTTGGGGCGCTTGTTTCAGCCAAAGGGTTTTTGGTCTTTTAAGATAAAATTAATCTACTACCTAAATAAGTTATATTTCAGTGAAACAGACATTTTTAGTGGTAAATAAAAATACCTTACTTTTCAAAATCGGTTAAGAAATAAAAAATTCATGCGCGATAGTTGTTTTTGATGGAGCATTTTCAATGCAAAATTCTGCTGCATGAAAATTTGGAAAAATATTATTTTTTTTAATTTTTATCCAAAAATGGTTTTAAATTGTTGGATATTAGTAAATTAAGACACCCTGAAAGTTTTATAGCAAAATGTGAAGGCTAACTGAAGTTATTTGAAATTCCTTAATTTTCTGCGGTTCGACCAACAAGGAATTTACATAGGAAAAGCCCCATCAAAAAATAATTTTGGCTGTAAAATATTTATTTCTCAACCGATTTTCAAAATTAAAGTAGTTTTATTTACCACTAAAAATGCCAGTTCTAATGATATATAACTGATGTGCATATTATTTAAATTGCTCAAATTATTGCAGAAAAACCTTTGGCTGAAACAAGCGCCCCAAACAATAAGTGAAATGTTTACATAACAGTGACTAAACCTTACTAACACTCATAAGATAACCAAAAGATAGTCTGCCAGTAATTTGTTTTGAAAAACTGTTAATGAAATATGAATGCTGAAATATCAGCAACGTTGCCACTGCTCCAGCCAAAATAAAACAAATCCCATGAAGTAAATGCTCTCTGTTTATTTGGAATAAACTGATCTCTTTTTATTGCAGGCATTTTTCACTGAGGAATTTGAGCTGAAGTATTCGGATGAATTTTTGCATCTCGATGTATTGAAGTCATTATTAAAAGAACAGGTACGATTAGTACAGATGAATTTACATTGCTTTCAACCCTGGAAATGCTAAGAAATTAGAATTGATGATGAGTCAATACCTCGGCACGTTCTAAATACCTTATACGACAATGTCATGTGTTATTTAGTGGGAATATGCATTTTTGCTGACATACAACAGTTATTACTGAATAAAGTACTTGCAGTACTTTAAATATTTTGCTTATTAAAGTAACAGCATGTCAATATATGAGTCTCGGCAAACATGTAACTTTAAATAAATTTGAAATGAAATTAATGTTGAATGAAAATACTTAGCTTTACTTTTTGCATATAATAATGCAATTTGTGTTATGCAATACTTCTGGTACTTTATTTTCTTTTCTATGGAAGGGAGTACATCAGTATTGGTGTTTGTTTTAGAATTGTTCAAATACAGTATGTAACAGTCTATTAAATCATTTTAGAATTATTTTATTATTAGAGTTTTGTGTTTCTGAGTTTCAAGAAGTTTCGAGAATGTAATGAGCTTTAAATTAACTGGTTTCATTGGCCCAATTTTTATCACTGAACCAATCAGAATGCTTCATTCATATTTTCATTTGGTTGCTTCTATCATGACATCACTTTCTGATATTATGACAACACACCCTGGTATTATGACATCACGTCATACTATTATGATGCAACTCAGTGTGTTCTCAGAACTGAATGAGCCTTTTAATAGCTGTGAGAAACAGATTAATTATCACTCATTGAGTAATGAGTTTCTTGAAACCAAGAATCACAAAATTCTAAAAATAAACGCGCCAGGGATAGCTGTTTTAAACTTGGCAGTAAAATAAATCGCGTTCTATTGTAAAGCAAGCGCCATGTGTAGTTATCACCGATTTCCTGTTCAGGATTTCTCTATGAACTGATAAGTCTTGTTGAAAGTTATAATTATTTATAAGCTAATGTTCCAGCTATATCTTCAAACCATTTCCAATTCTAAATTAGTAATTTTGTAGCCTTTTAAAAGACCTGATGTACTCCCTTTAATAAAAGTTTCAAAGTTGTTGATAGATACAGTTGCAAGTATAACCATTCTGCTAAACATGCCAATATATTTTGAATGTTATCTTATCTAATGCCAAATTCTACTCCCAAAGGCCATTAAAAGTTGTTTTATGCCCATGACAGGCAGCTACAGAATGAGAAGCAATGGTCACATTTACTAGTTTCCCATGGACATATTAGGTTGTAGTCATAATTTATTTCTTATTTCTTGGTTCATTCCGATAGGTCCAGTTACTGTCACAAGGTATGCGGATGCACGAAAGGCTGGTACCCCCAGACCTGGTACCACTACATAGAAATTTGGAGATTGAGTTTAAGAAAATGAAAAAAGCAGTCAGTGATCATGTAAGTCTTTCTAAATAATGTAACTTAGAGCCAGTCCCAGATTGGGAATACAGAGGACTTTGGGATTCTTTTAGGTGCCCTATTGATAGTAGAAAAACACAGCGAGATCTTTAATGTACACACGGACCGACAGCTTTGCCCCACCAGGAGTTGAACCCTTGACTTCTGGGAGTCAAGTATGCTAACCACTCGGGCACCGCAGCACCTTGCCAATTATATCTTCAACCCTGCAATTACTTGTCAAGGACAGAACCGTTACACCATGAGCACCGCCTGGAAAAAGGTTGAAAGAATGTCGCACAGATGAATTATATTAACATTTTCAAAACAACAACATTGTTATAAATTTAAATCAACACATATTTTAACCTCTCATTTAATTTGTTATAACTTGTGATTGTTTTAGATAAATATGTTCTGAATTCCATTGAATGATATTTTTTTGTAGTCGCTTTATTTTATTACCAACATTATCTAAATTGTTGGTGTTTTTTTCTATTTATGCTGCTTGTTTCCTTAAGAAATAATCGGGTTCAATTTATATGGCTGTACACAGATTGGTTGTTACATAATAAAATGTCCTGTTATTTCCTTCAGTTACAAAATAAAATGTCCTGTTATTTCCTTCACTGTATCCATCCTTCATAATATTTTTTAATAGCATCCTGAATTCACCAATAATTTCAGAATTCGCCGCATCCGTCCATGGCCAGTCTGAAGAGTCATGGGTCGACGCCAGAAATTGGACGTCCAAGTACCCCGAGTTCCGCCAGTCTCAGCTCCTCCAGCAGGTAACAATTCAATATAAGGGTGGTCACTGAAATAAATACTGAAAAGGGGATCCCTTGGAAACAATGAACAGAACAAAAGAGACAAATAATAAGTAATATTTGATAATAATCATGAAGGTACTGAAACATTGCAGTCTAACTCTCAATTTCACCTTGTTTCTTAGGTTATTTCTACCTGGGATTTTAGAAAAATCCTTAATAATGTCAAATCTATATTAAGAGACCACTAAATGGAACGTCAAAGTTATTTACTTAGTACAGTTGGTCTCTTTATGCAGGTGGCCTCTTAATGCAGTTGGTCTCTTAATACAGGTGGTCCCTTAATGCAGTTGGTCCCTTAATGCAGGTGGTCTCTTAATGAAACAGTTGGTCTATTAATGCAGTTGGTCTCTTAATACAGGTGGTCCCTTAATGCAGTTGGTCTCTTAATGCAGGTGGTCTCTTAATGAAACAGTTGGTCTCTTAATGCAGTTTGACTCTTAATGCAGTTGGTCTCTTAATACAGGTGGTCACTTAATGCAGGTGGTATCTTGATGCAGTTGGTCTCTTAATGCAGTTGGTCTCTTAATACAGGTGGTCCCTTAATGCAGGTGGTCTCTTAATGCAGTTGGTCTCTTAATACAGGTGGTCCCTTAATACAGTTGGTCTCTTAATGCAGGTGGTCTCTTAATGCATGTGGTCTCAATGCAGTTGGTCCCTTAATGCAGTTGGTATCTTAATGCAGTTGGTCTCTTAATGAAACAGGTGTGGTCTCTTAATGAAACAAGTGGTCTCTTAATACAGATGGTCTCCTAAACGCAGGTGCAGTTTACATAACACAATACAGTTGGGATTGAAATAATATTTTCTTCAAGCAGGTAGTCTTAATAGAGGTGGTCTCTTGGGCAGGTTTGACTATATGATTGGGTTGTTAAAGGTAAATTTCTGCCAGTGCATGGAGAATCAGCCGTAATAAGGAATGTGTAGTTCATTTCTGCCAGGGCATGGAGAATCAGCCGTAATAAGGAATTTGTAGTTCATTTCTGGCAGTGCATGGAGAATCAGCCGTAATAAGGAATTTGTAGTTCATTTCTGCCAGGGCTTGGAGAATCAGCCGTAATAAGGAATTTGTAGTTCATTTCTGCAAGTGCATGGAGAATCAGCCGTAATAAGGAATTTGTAGTTCATTTCTGCCAGGGCTTGGAGAATCAGCCGTTATAAGGAATTTGTAGTTCATTTCTGCCAGGGCTTGGAGAATCAGCCGTAATAAGGAATTTGTAGTTCATTTCTGCCAGGGCATGGAGAATCAGCCGTAATAAGGAATTTGTAGTTCATTTCTGCCAGGGCTTGGAGAATCAGCCGTAATAAGGAATTTGTAGTTCATTTCTGCCAGGGCATGGAGAATCAGCCGTAATAAGGAATTTGTAGTTCATTTCTGCCAGGGCTTGGAGAATCAGCCGTAATAAGGAATTTGTAGTTCATTTCTGCCAGTGCTTGGAGAATCAGCCGTAATAAGGAATTTGTAGTTCATTTCTGCCAGGGCTTGGAGAATCAGCCGTAATAAGGAATTTGTAGTTCATTTCTGCCAGTGCTTGGAGAATCAGCCATAATAAGGAATTTGTAGTTCATTTCTGCCAGGGCTTGGAGAATCAGCCGTAATAAGGAATTTGTAGTTCATTTCTGCCAGGGCTTGAAGAATCAGCCGTAATAAGGTATTTGTAGTTCATTTCTGCCAGGGCTTGGAGTACCATTTATATTATGTAATTGGACGTCAAGTTTGAATTGAAGAACCAGTTATGAAGTATAATTGGTTGTTAAAGTCGATAATTGTGCCCATTGTCACATTGCCTGAGCAGAAGGCCAGATGTCCAGCAGTTGGATTATTGGGTCGCAGAGAACCACGGCTATCTGAATTGGTGGTGTTGTATTACGTAAAAGTGCTGTGTCGCATTGAAATTGTATAGGCACCAAGCTCATCAATGCACTTTCTTTATAGTGACAATTTATTTAAATTTTAGTTGTCAACCTAACTTAGAAAAAAAATGATTCTATGAATCATGTCATTTAGCAGTCGTCTTTACAGTCAAACCTGCTCAGGAAATCACCTCTATTAAGAGACCACTTCTTAAAGAGGCCATCATTACAGTTCCCAGTTGTTTTGTTATGTCCCCACCACAGAATGGTGAGGGGGCATATAATGTTAGCCATGTCCGTCCGTCAGTCCAAGTGTCCGTGCGTCCCGAAAGGTTTGTGTGTATCTTCTCCCACAGTTTTCAATCAATTGTTTCGAAACTTTTCAAAATGCTTGCCTATGATATCAAGATGTGCATATCGATTCAGCGTCAAATTTGACCCTGTATTACTGGAGTTACGGCCGTTTTTTATCAAATTTTACTTTCAAATCTCTTGTTTTCAACTGATTGTTTCAAAACCTTACAGAATGCTTACCAATGGTACCAAGATGTGCATATCCATTTGGCGTCAAAATTGACCTTGTATTACCAGAGTTATGGTCCTTTTTTTGTCAAATTTTATATTTTTCACCTATTGTTTTCAGTGGTGGCATCCGTGTCCCATGGACACATGTCTAGTTTTAAGTAAAAATACACCTGTATTAATCGCCTGAATTGGTCTCTTAATACAGGGTTGACTGTATATTTTTATTTTTGCTTTGTAACGTTTGTGTTTACATTTCAGTGGGCGCTCATCTACATACTCGCAGGAAGATTATTTGATGGTCCCAGAGGTGAGTCTCAAAATGGCATATGCCAGAAAAAGGTGTATTCAACCCCATGACAGAAAATGTATGCTGATCTATGTGTCTTGTAGCCTGTGTCATGTAATGGCTAAAGTCTGCAATATATATGATAGAAACGTCTTCTAGTCTATTATAAACAGTACCAGTTCAAGCCAACCTCATGCTCGTCTGTTACATTTTGTTGCACCTACAATATTCAGAACATTTCATGAATAAATCTTAATCTGTATGCTTACTGAGTAGTCGTCTTTATGCTTATGCTAAATATTCATCTCAGTGCTTATGCTAAATATTCATCTCTGCGCTAATTTGTTGAATATTCATATTAGTACTTATGCTAAATATTTTTATTTATGCTTATGCTGAATATTTATCTTTGTGCTTATGTTAAATATGTATGCTTGTTTTGAATATACATGAAAATGGTGAATGTTTTTATGAATATGCTGAATATTCCTTTTTATACCAATGCTGAATATTCATTTATGCTTATGATGAATATTTGCATAATTATGCTAAATATTTATCTTTGTGCTTATGCTTTTTAGTTTTGTGCTTAAAAACAAGGTTTTTACATTATTGATTTTACAAATGATCTCTCTTCAAATGTTGAAAAAAATATACACATTCTCTTCGTTTCAAATCTTCCTAAACTATCCTCTTGTTGGACAATCCAGTGTTAAGATATATGCATATGTATAACTGTCTATTTAGACCCATATTTCTCCTTCCTTAGATTTTCCTTATTACAAAATCACACATTGTATGTAACCTTATCTTCACAATATATCTACTAAACTGCTGGTGTTGGATTTTACTATCTGCTTATATGTATTTCTACGCATGCTAGGAGCTTCTGTATACTCCTCTACCGTCGCTGGACAGGTCTCAACGCAGCTATCATCCTTTCCCTGACGACACCACGCCTCCGCCCGTTCCATCAAGGCCACAGTCTATGTTTCTGTCGGGGCAGATGATGTCACAGGTTTGTTGCTATGGTGATGGGACTCTATGTGATAAGTGAGACTGTGGTTAATTTGTCATATTTACAAAATTCCATTATAAATAGGACATTCTATTAGTGAGCGGTCTGTACAGTAAGGAAAGGATAGTTACAGCAGTAGGGAGTTTGTAGATACAATATATAAGGGTTAGATACAGTGAGTAGTGGGTAGGTACAGTAGGGAGTTGGTAGAAACAGTAGGGAGTGGATAGAAACAGACGGAAGTAGGTATATACAGTAGTGAGTAGGTATATACAGTAGGGAGTGGATAGATACAGTATGTAGTGGTTAGATACAGTAGGGAGTGGATAGATACAGTAAGGAGTGGGTAGATACAGTAGGAAGTGGGTAGATACAGTAGGGAGTGGGTAGATATAGTATGTAGTGGTTAGATACAGTAGGGAGTGGGTAGATACAGTAAGGAGTGGGTAGATACAGTAGGAAGTGGGTAGATATAGTAGGGAGTGGGTAGATACAGTAGGGAGTGGGTAGATATTGTAGGGAGTAGGTAGGTACAGTAGACAGTGGGTAGATACAGTAGGGAGTGGGTAGATACAGTAGGGAGTAGGTAGGTATGTTACGTAGTGTTTAGATACAGTATGGAGTGGGTAGATACAGTAGGGAGTGGGTAGATACAGTATGTAGTGGTAAGATACAGTAGGGAGTGGTTAGATACAGTAGGGAATGGGTAGATACACTAGGGAGTGGGTAGATTCAGTAGGGAGTGTATAGATACAGTAGGGAGTATGTAGATTCAGTAGGGAGTGGGTAGATACAGTAGGGAGTGGGTATGTTCAGTAAGAGAGTGGGTATGTGCAGTAGGGAGTGGATAGATACAGAATGGAGTGAGTATATACACTAGGGAGTAGGGAGTGGGTATTTACAGTAGGGAGTGGGTATTTGCAGTAGGGAGTGGGTATTTTCTGTAGGGAGTGGGTATGTACAGTAGGGAGTGGGTAGATACAGTATGTAGTGGTTATGTACAATAGGAAATGGATAAATACAGTAGGGAGAAGGTAGGTACAGTATGTAATGTTTACATACATTAGGGAGTAGGTAGATACAGCAGGGAGTGGGTAGGTACAGTAGGGAGTGGGTAGATACAGTAATGAGTGGGTAGATACAGTAGGAAGTGGGTAGATACAGTAGGGAGTGGGTAGATACAGTATGTAGTAGTTAGAGTAGGGAGTGGGTAGATACAGTAAGGAGCGGGTAGATACAGTAGGGAGTGGGTAGATACAGTAAGGAGTGGGTAGATACAGTAGGAAGTGGGTAGATACAGTAGGGAGTGGGTAAATACAGTAGGGAGTGGGTAGATATTGTATGGAGTATGTAGGTTCAGTAGACAGTGGGTAGATACAGTAGGGAGTTGATAGGTACGTTATGTAGTGTTCAGATACAGTAGGGAGTGGGTAGATACAGTATGTAGTGGTAAGATACAGTAGAGAGTGGTTAGATACAGTAAAGAGTGGGTAGATACAGTAGAGAGTGGCTAGATAGTACATTACGGAATGGGTAGATACACTAGGGAGTTGGTAGATTCAGTAGGGAGTGTATAGATACAGTAGGGAGTATGTAGATTCAGTAGGGAGTGGGTAGATACAGTAGGGAGTGGGTAGGTTCAGTAAGAGAGTGGGTATGTGCAGTATGGAGTGGATAGATACAGAATGGAGTGAATATATACACTAGGGAGTAGGGAGTGTGTATTTACAGTAGGGAGTGTGTATTTACAGTAGGGAGTGGGTATGTACAGCAGGGAGTGGGTATGTACAGTAGGGAGTGGGTAGGTACAGTAGGGAGTGGGTAGGTACAGTATGTAGTGGTTATGTATGGTAGGAAGTGGATAAATACAGTAGGGAGAAGGTAGGTACAGTATGTAGTGTTTACATACATTAGAGAGTAGATAGATACAGCAGGGAGTGGGTAGGTACAGTAGGGAGTGGGTAGATACAGTAGGGAGTGGGTATGTACAGTAGGGAGTGGGTATATACAGCAGGGAGTGAGTAGGTACAGTATGTAGTGGTTATGTACAATAGGAAGTGGATAAATACAGTAGGGAGTGGGTAGATACAGTAGAGAGTGGGTAGGTACAGTAGGGAGTGAGTAGATACAGTATGGAGTGGCTGGATACAATAGGGAGTGGGTAGATACATTAGGGAGTGGGTATATACAGTAGGGAGTGTATAGATACAGTAGGGAGTGGGTAGATACAATAAGAGAGTGGGTATGTACAGTAGGGAGTGGATAGATACAGAAGGGAGTGGCTGGATACAGTAGGGAGTGACTGGATACAGTAGGGAGTGGCTGGATACAGTAGGGAGTTGGTAGATTTAGTAGGGAGTGGGTATATACAGTAGACAGTGGGTATGTACAGTAGGGAGTATGTAGATTCAGTAGGGAGTGGGTAGATACAATAAGCGAGTAGGTATGTACAGTAGGGAGTGGATAGATACAGAAGGGAGTGGCTGGATACAGTAGGGAGTGGCTGGATACAGTAGGGAGTTGGTAGATTTAGTAGGGAGTGGGTATATACAGTAGACAGTGGGTATGTACAGTAGGGAGTTGGTAGATACAGTAGGGAGTGGGTAGATACAGTAGGGAGTGGGTGGGTACAATAGGGAGTGGGTTAATACAAAAGGGAGTGGGTAGATACAGTAAGGGAGTGGGTAGAGTAGGGAGTGGGTAGATACTGTAGGGAGTGGGTAGATACAGTAAGGAGTGGGTAGATGCAGTAGGGAATGGTTAGAGTAGGGAGTGGGTAGATACTGTAGGGAGTGGGTAGATAAATTAGGAAGTTGATATAATCAATTAACATTACTATGAAAGTTAACATCACAAATTAAATGTAGTTCACATATATTAGTGCCTACACATACACATGTAATTATTTAGATGCTTTTCTCTTGCTCTAAAACTTCATAGACTTTTTTCTTGCTGCAAACATATCTATGATTTGCATTTTTCCCTTAAGGAATTTAATTCCACTCAGTCAACTTATAAGGTCCCCGTAACTTCTCATGTTGCAGTAGTAATTGCTTGACAGATTCTTACATAACAAACTAATCTTAATTTCTTAGCTTTTATAGGTCATATATTTGTCATCACAAATATCAACTTTCTAACTGATCATATCCAATAACCATCCAAATCCTATGGTGGGGTAGCTGTGGGAATCATAGCCCTTATGGTTTTATAGTCTATACCGATCTATGTTTTGCAATAACTATGTATACGTTTATATCTGTTTTCAAGGTCCATTTTTGTTCAACATCAAAATTTGCAATTTGTCGCAATCACAAAAAGCCATCAAATTAATCCCCATGAACATTTATGAAACCACAGTTCATTAAATTGTACATCAGACTTTTTTGGAAAAATCCCAAATTTTTAAGTTGTTCCAGTATGTGATAAAAATGTCATACCAATCAAAAATTTGTTTTTCAAGTTTAAAATTTACATTCATCATGGGGTTTTTTATGCTTCAATTGACTCTTGTGAGTAAACTAAGATAGCAAATGTGCAAAATGAATTTCCTCATAAACAAGGTTAATTTTTAGATTCATTATGTTTAGACCCTTTAGAACAGAAAATGTTGTTATTTGTCAATTTTAAGTTGGACCCCTCAATTGCCACTAAAAGCCTGATGAAACCCCTTTAATGACACTACAGACTGCCATTTTCCTGTGACATGTACTCAGTCTTTCTATGTTTTATCCAGGTGCCACCACATATGAGGGCAGGCAGCAGTGACCCCTCACTAAACAACCATAAAAGCCATGGTCAGTATATCTCATCCCCAACAAAAACTACTTACTGTCTACAACAATACTTGCTATAACTTAGTTGTGGTAAAGCTTCAAATATCTGTATTTAAACAAATATTTTTGTAATTTTTGTGCTTGTTTGTTTGAATTATGTTACAATATGTTGTAGGCGATATGTCAAAATGCAAAATGGGTCATATACTTATCCTTTCAACTTATTCAAAAACCAAGTCTGTGTTGTTATATTTTTAAAGGTGTTTTGTTTGGGTAGGTAGTTATATATATATACTATATACCAAATCTTTTAAAAAAAAGGAAAAAAAGAAAGAAGTCAATTTATAGGGGAAAAAATGAGCAAAATGTCCTTAAATAAGTACAAAACAAGTGCCTCAAACACAATAGTTGTAATGTCTCGCATAACACACATTTTTTTCATTTTACAGCTGATCAACTGGGTACATCTCACTCCGGAACCAGCATCAACCAGGTTCACACGCCCTCTCCACAACCCACAGCACGTCCCCCTGTATCTGTACATCGCACCCAGACATTCTCAACTGTAGGTCAGCCACCTATGATTCCACAGAAGCGCAGACCATCAGGTATGGGAGATGTAATAGTCATCGTTAGAACATGAAACCTCATTCTCTCATTCAAAACCTCTTTATTTTATTTTCTCTGTAGTATATAACAAACTTTGACTTAAAAAAAATCTGTTTTCAACTGAAAGGAATTATTTCAGGAACAACTTGGCTAAATATCCTAAATTTTACAACATGTGAGAAAATGTTGATTCTTATGGATGATGGGAGGTATACATCACTGGTCTACGACTGGTCTACCCAGGAAAAATTTGGTGGTCTGCCTCTACCACAAACATGACGTAAAACTCCATTCAAACAATTGAATTGAATTGGATTTTATAGTCGCACCAACAGCTAAGGTCGTATGGCGACTTTCCAGCTTCCACTGGTGGAGGAAGACCCCAGGTGCCCTTACGGGCAATTTTCTTGCACGGGCGGGCACCTGGGTCGAAACCTCCGACGTTCCGCAAGCCAGCTGGATAGCTTCCTCACATAAAGATTCCTAGGCCTCTGAGGGATCAAACCTACATCAGTGAGGGGCAAGTGATTTTAAGTCAGAGACGGTAACCACTCGGCCACGGACGCCCCGTACCATGACAAGGAATAGTATGCAACCTGCCCCGGCCCATTCCAACAAACAAACAAATATTCGTTTTTGAAAGAAACAAAAAGGAGCAATGCTTTTGAATCTGGAATTTTATGCTCAGAGTTTGATAAAAAGTGATCTAGAGTAAAACATAAATCCTGCACCAAGTTGTCTTTTTGTTTCTTATACTTCAAAGCATCAATAACAGAAAATATGTTAATGACAAAACTGCATTTTGTGGATTTCGTTTTGATGCATAAAATGCCAAAACAACATTTTGTGAATGTTGTTCTGATGCACAAAATGACAAAACAACATTTTGTGAATGTCGTACAGGTGCACAAAATGCCCAAAATGACAAAACAACATTTTGTGAATGTCGTACAGATGCACAAAATGTTCAAAATGCCAAAACAACATTTTGTGAATGTCGTACAGATGCACAAAATGCATAAAATGCCAAAACAACATTTTGTGAATGTAATGAGTTAAAATAAAAAGAATAGCAAATGTACTGCTTGATTACGGTCAGTACTTCACCACTACTTGTTACTTCACAACTACTTGTAGTGACATAGGAGTTACGGCATATTGGAAATCTCCTATCTGATGCAATGTATTTTACATCCAACTAAACTACAGTTTTAATGTCAAAATTGTTTAAAATTCTATATATAATTAATATTTTAATAAATGGATTATTTATTGTTCATTTTAAGCAAAAATCTCAATTGATTTTGAATTGTATATTGAAAAAATCTATAATAATCAGGTACATGTTTATCAGTAAAACTCATTGTCAGCCGTCTTGGATCATATCATTGCATAAGAGGGCCCTGACTATTTTCCTTTTCACTCACTCATAAGTTGACATTTTCAGAAAATTCTTTTTGTGAATGGTTCATGAAGCCCTGTTCTATGCATAAATTAATTTTATTGGGAAATTCCCACTGCTGACCAATGAAAAACTGTGATAAAAATAGGTCAACTTTGACATCATAGAACTTTTAAACCAATCAGTGTGAATGCCTATAACTGTCTGAGTATGATTGGTTAGACCTTCACCTTTCAAAATATATATAGGGTTTCAATACTTAAAATAGGGCATCTCTGCGCATTTAGATGAAAATCCCTGATGTTTTACATTGCACTCAGTGGGGAAAGCGTGTGTTAAGAACTGGGTCATTGATTAGGTAGTTTCAGCGAGTACACAAAACCTGGCAGAAAAAGATCCAATAATGTAGTTTAAAAGGTAACATTTTTATTTCTTGATGGATTTTAGAAATTCAAAAAGTATTTTGATTCTGATATTAGGGACTTTTTATTCAGCTAAGCTTTTTAAAAAAAATGAAAAGTTTTGAAAAAAGTCCTACCTCCTACCACTTGATTTATAGGATCCGAGCCCCTATGTTAAACATTTGATGTAGTAGATAAGTAAAACAAAAAGTTAAATTTGACAACTTTTTAGAATAAAAAAACATTGTCTGACAAAAGTTGAACAAAAAAATTCATGACAGTACACTTTCATGGTCAGTCAAGCTTCGGGAAACAAAATTATATTTTAAACCAGTCCTTATATAATGTTATGTTAATAAAATGTGTAGTTAATCAAATTGGAACATTTCAGGTAAATCCAATGTTCAATAATTGAACAACTGGCGTTACTAACATATATGCAATGTTGTCATGGGGATGCATGTTGATGTACAGGGGTTGTGGTCATATACATTTAAAATGGTGGACAGGATGTAATAAACTATCACCTGGCATATACATGTATCAATACTTGCTTTTTCAGAACATGTGAAAGGTATATACTGCATGTTCTATATATAAACACCGAATGTTCCATGTTCTATACATAAACACTGAATATTTCATGTTGTATATATACTTTATTTTTGTTAACAAGGCCAATGTGTCAATTATAAACAAGGTGGTTTCTATATGAACTCTATTTTCTGTGTTTTCTATATAAATACTGGTTTCAAAATGAACGCAGTGATTTACATAAACAGTATCTATTAACAATGTACGTTCTTTATAAGCACACATCTCTATACAATATAATGTGGAAAGGGTAAAGGATAATTATTTATTAACACTGTTTATATTACGACTGAATCTTCAATGTAAACTGTGTTCAATAAAAAACACTGGTTGTTTTATATAAAACCTGAATGTTCCGTGTAAACACTCCTATGTTTTATATAAAACTAAATGTTCTGTGAAAACTCCTGTGTTTCATATTATAAAACCTGAATGTTTCATGTAAACTGTAAGCACACCTGTGTTTCATATTATAAAACCTGAATGTTCTATGTAAACATTCCTGTGTTTCATATAAAACCTGAAAGTTCTGTGTAAACACTCCTGTATTTCATGTTCCATCCAAACACTCCATTGTTTCAATTAAAACCTGAATGTTCCATGTAAATACTCCTGTGTTTTATATAAACCTGAATGTTCCGTGTAAACAATCCTGTGTTTAATATAAAACCTGAAAGTTCCGTGTAAACACCCCTATGTTTCAAATAAAACCTGAATGTTCCATCCAAACACTCCATTGTTTCATATAAAACCTGAATGGTCCATGAAATCACTTGGAATGCAATTTGTTGCCACAAAAATCATTATATCCACCAGATTTTATAATCTTAAAGCTGAACAGTCAGAATTTAAAACAAAGAGCTAATTATAAACTAATAAATTTGTTTCTTAAATATGAACAGGTCAGCTTTAATGGTTACAACCTTTCTGCATACCATGTATTTGGAAAACATAACTGTTTTAAACATACATTAGAATTATTTGATAAATTAATAACTCCGATATTAAATTATGGAAGCGAAGTCTGGGGTTTCATACATGCAACTCAGATAGAAAGAGTACACCATCATTTGTGCAGATACTCCTTTATGTTAAGCGATCAACTCAAAATGACTTTATTTATGGGGAATTAGGTCGAGTTAACTACAGGACACGTCGCATCTTTATTGCTATCAAATATTGGTTAAGGATTTTACATTCAAATGACAAAAAATATCATTTTATTGTTTATAACATGATGTTAAATGATTTAAATGTGTTTCCTCATAAAACAAATTGGGCTGCACTTATAAGAAATGAATTGTTCCAACTTGGTTTTAACACAAATGATGTTTGGTATGCACAGGAAGTTGGTGATACAAACTGTTTTGTTTTATGCAAAACTGGAATGAACGTTTACATACCTCGAGCAGAGCAATTTTTTATCAAACCTTTTCAGATTTTAAAACCTTATTTAAATACTGTAAATGTACGAACATTTAGAATAGCTTTAACAAAATTAAGTCTCATCACATCGTCTCGAAATTGAATCAGGGTGTGGACTAAACCAACTAAAACTATAAGAGAGAATAGAAGATGTAAAACCTGTGACTTATTTGAAGGTGAATTCCATTTCTTATTTGAATGCACGTTATAGCAAGACATTAGACAAAATTATTTTAAATCATATTTTCTGAATCCCAGTAATATGCACAAAACCACAGAATTGTTTAAAACAGACAATAATCGTAATATTAAAATGCTAGCAATTTTAAAATGTTAGCAATGTACGCTTATAAAGCCTTGGAATTCAGAAATAATGTAGTACTCAGAAGATTGTTGTAGTTTTACATTTATACTTTCCTGTCTAATGCTATAAATTAAATAGGATAAATTACTGTTTGTGTTTGAGTAATATTCTGGACTATTATTATGTTAGCTGGGTTGAAAATTGTAAAACATGTATAGTTACACTGATTTCCACCAATGAACATTTGAAATATATATGTTAACATACAATTTGCTATTTAAAATTAAGGCTCATGGGTCATTACGTCTTATTGTAAAATATTAAAATGATTGTAAGGTTTATGTGGGGATGAGGTGAATAAAGAATCTTCTTCTTCCATATATACTGTCCATACAGCACATACACACTAGGGTGCTCTACAACCTGCTGTTATTGTTTTATGATGTACTTGTGCATTTTAGGTTGTTTTATGATGCACTTGTGCATTTTAGGTTGTTTTATGATGTACTTGTGCATTTTAGGTTGTTTATGATGTACTTGTGCATTTAAGGTTGTTATATTTAAGGTTGTTTTATAATGTACTTATATATATTTATCTATTATATGATGTACTCATGCATGTAAGGGTAGTTTTAAAATGTCCTTATGCATTTAAGGTTGTTTTTATCATGACCTTTTAGATTTTTCAATTTATGTAGTTTTATCACAGACACATCATGCTAATATAATTTGCATGTATCTTCCATTGCTCAGACATGCATACTACACACTAAAAACTAACATAGAAATATCAGTCGCTTAGCGTTTTTTAGATGTGATTTTTTCTCCACCATAACTAGTCACCTTAACTAATAGAATAACATTATGAGAAGTAGACTAGGACACAATCATAGTTTGGATGGGGACAAATATCATATTGCCAGTGTATTACACCAGACGATTACTGGTAACTTCATCATGTCTTAAATAATCTAATTTGATCGTGACTAATGTGGAATAGAGAAAACTCTGAAGAATTGTTAAGATTTCTAGTTGTTTTGATATCTTGAAATAAAATATTTTCAGTCCCAGCCCTTGTCAAAATTTAGATCATCGTAACGCTATACAGGAAGTGACATGACGTAGTTATGGTATTTTTTATCATACTGTCAGCCATTTTAAAGGAAAGATGGATTTTACATGCTGTATTTCTTTGTTTTTCTTGAAGAAGAACAAGAGTTTGAAAATTCGAAGAAAGTAGTTAATTATTTTATATTATTACATTTCTGTGCGTGAAAGATCGGGATTTCTCAGTGCAAGAATATTCATAATCACTAAATATTAATAACTAACTCGGATCACAATAATAACTAACGTTGCTAAATCAGAACACAATAATAACTAACGTTGCGACGTTGAGGCGTGACGTCAACAAAGTGTTGCTGACGTCGACGTCATCCGCCGATAATGTTCAATAAAACTTGTAAAACTTAATTTAAAATGTAATAAATTGATTATTTAACTGCTGGGATCGATTATTGGGTAATCCTTCACTTGATGGTAGACATGCTTTGTTTTTTCACTCACTGGCGTGCACTCGTTCGTGTAAAGAACCACATGTCTACCACTCATGAAGGATTTCCCTATAATCGATCCCAGCAGTTAAATAATCCCTATTTAAAACAATATTCCTTTTTAAAGACTATACAGATATTATTATATTATTTTCATTTGTATGTAGAGTTAGGGAGGAGCATGTCTGCAGATATGTCATCGCCCACGTGTAAGATTACCCCTCCTTCTGCATGTTTTCATGTTCTTATAACACTTTGTGTGCTGTTGCTTTAGTAGTCAAATTAAATGACCCATCCCCGACCCTGAACTCCAAACTTAGCTAGTATAGAATGTGTACATCAGTCTTGTGTTGACAGGTTAGTAATTAAGCTAAGATTAGCTTTACTAGCACTGCTTTTATCTGTACGCTTTACACACAGTGTGCTTCTTAAGCCTCTACACCACTAAATCATATGTATACACATATTACCCAATGTCTTACACCATGTCATATAAATGTACACATATTACACAATGTATTACACTATGTCATATACATATACACAATATCTTACACCATGTCATATGTCATATACATATACACATATTACACAATATCTCTTACTATGCCATATGTCATATAAATATACAAATATTACATAATATCTTACACCATGTCATATGTCATATAAATATACACATATTACACAATTTCTTACACCATGTCATACAAATATACACATAGTTGGCTCACGAGTCAAACTCACCTGTTAAAAGCTGGCATTTTATACTGGACTTACATTGGTATAGGGTAGTCCTACTACAAACAACCGTCTTCGTGAAACTTCATAAGGACATTGCCCTTGACGGATGGTCCCCTCAGGATCCCTATTGCTTTTGGTGTAAGTAGGTCAAAGGTCAAGTTCATCATGACCTCATATGGGTAACCATGACCTAGTATGACATACATATTAGGGAGAATAAGACCCATTCTCATGAAACTATGTAGGTACATTGCCGTTGATAAGGGGATCCCTATTGCTTTTTGGGTCAGTAGGTCACTATGACCTCATATATGGCATACATATTCAGCTAGAATTAGACCCATTCTCATGGAACTACATAGATATATTGCCCTTGATACAAGGAGGAACCCTATTGCTTTTGGGGTCAACGGTCAAGGTCACCATGACCTCATATGGACATGCACTCTGCGGAAGTATAAGACAATGCTCATGAAACTTCAAAGGCCTTTTGGCAGATGAAGAAACGTTGGATGGAGACATGTCTCAGAGTTCTGTCCTCCGAGCAAGAACCATAGGAATTTATTTGTTAAGTAAGGGTAGGCAGGTTCCTAGATTCCTATGTATCCTTCTCTCTGGGGCAGGTTCCTAGATTCCTATGTATCCTTCTCTCTGGGGCAGGTTCCTAGATTCCTATGTATCCTTCTCTCTGGGGCAGGTCCCTAGATTCCTATGTATCTCTGGGGCAGGGCCCTATATTCCTATGTATCCTTCTCTCTGGGGCAGGTTCCTAGATTCCTATGTATCTCTGGGGCAGGTCCCTAGATTCCTATGTATCCTCTCTGGGGCAGGTTCCTAGATTCCTATGTATCCTTCTCTCTGGGGCAGGTTCCTAGATTCCTATGTATCTCTGGGGCAGCTCTTAATAACCTATAATATTAAACAACATTCAGTTCTTTGTATGAGTATTTTAACACAGTCAACAGCCACTGACAACAAACTGGATTGCCTCAGCAATAGATTCTTCTTACTCTACTCACAGAATGCATCAACTTTTTATATGTACACTCTCCTATGTTTTGGTTAAGCACCTATCATTGGGTGTAGTCGGGAATTTAACCTGCAGTGATATTGGGTGTGGGTTGGGGAATATTGGGTGTTGAGTTTTGGGAATACCCTGTAGATTAGATAGAAACCAATGCCCCGTAAAATGGGAATTTGACCTGCAGTGATATTGGGTGTTTGGTGCGGGGATACTCTGTAGATCAGAAAGCAACCAATGCCCCATAGGTGGGAATTTGACTTGCCGTGATATTAGGTGTTTGCTGTAGGGATATTTTGTGGATTAGATAGCAAACAATGCCTGGTAGGCAGGAATTTGACCTGCAGTTATAACAAAGGGATGGAGAATAAGATGAAGCATTTAATTTCTTTAATAAAACCACAGACATATTAATATTTGTTATTAGGTCTGTGATAAAACTAAAACATTCATAATAATTTTTAGCTCTGCTGGCCTTTTGGTCACAAGATCTTGGATGAGACTGTCTACCAGTATCTCGCAGACAAATTGTATTATGTGTCAAGGAGTTATTGCCCTTGATTAAGACAAAATAAGGGAATTTTATGACTTCAGTTATCTACTCCTGATTTTCACCAACTAAATTGAAGGTTTGTTTCAATAAGATCATGGAGGAGTTTTCTCATTCTCTTGTTTTAAATACTTTTATCCTGGTGAAGTCTTTCATTTGGGATGGTGGGGAACATTGATAGGTGCATAACACTTGCATTTATGTATTTAAAAAACGAGTAAAAGCTGAGCTTTGTGATGTATGCCGGAATAATTAACGCTTGTAAATATGCAGATTGGTAGTTATTAAACTAATGAGAAACTTTAGTTAAATTACCTCCCTTATAGTCGTACTGTCACTCACAACTTGGTCCTGGTATTTGATCTCCTTGGTGTTTATAGTTGTATTGTATAAATATGATAATTCGAACAGTATGATTTTCATAAAAATCACTTGCAATAGTATTTTTTCCTTCATTAATATTCACAAATTGGTAAAAGATAAAAAAAAAAAAGAATAAAAAAAAAAAGAGTTAGTTGAAATGATATAGAGAAAAAATAATAAAAACTGAGGTGAACCAAGTTGTTTGAAGAGAGTTACCAGGGGAGACAAGTTGTTTGAAGAGAGTTACCAGGGGAGACAAGTTGTTTGAAGAGAGTTACCAGGGGAGACAAGTCACTGATGTTTCTCATTACCCAGCACCATATAAACTACATCTTCAATATAGAAGAGCATATAAAAATACTAACTTTTTGCTTTTATAAAGTGTCTTGTGCATCGCTAAAACTAAACTTCACAAAATGGCACATTGCTTTCAAACTATTTTTGTTTAAAGTAGATAATTTACAACAGATAATGTCTTTTTTTTGTGACTAACATATTTGTTTTTTGTATTTTCAGTGCCAACAATTCCATCATCTGATCTGAGACATCGTGAGTATAGTATTTGCTCTTCTGGTGGAATTAAACAATATGGCAAATATAAAAGAACAGAATTCTAGAAATGAAATTCCTAAAGTTCCTATACTGGTGAAAATGGTCGTGCACAAATATTTTACCCATTATTTTACATAAGTCAACAGAGAAAGAAGTGTATATTGTGAACAATTTGATGAAGAAAAGCACAAATAAAGTTAACATCGATGTAACATTTTAAATAGGTATCCTGCAGTTATTATTAGTATGTTTCTTGCATGCATCTCCAGCGAGTCACTGTAATTGCCAGAGAGGCTTTAATCTGGCATTTTGACAATTTGTCTTTTGGAGATAACTCGTCATCCAAAGTTTGTTACCTCAGCAGCTCAGTGGATAAGGTTTTGGGCTCTGCGCCGCGTGGGTTCACTCCATGGCGGAGTCTGATAGGAAAGATCATCTTACCTTCCTCTGAGGTTGCTGTCCCGGTATGACCTATTATAATATGTTGACAGGACATACAACCGACATACAACCGAATATCATTTCTTTTCAGGTTCAATAAATGAGGAGGAAGATCGACCACCAGTACCAGATAAATCCAGTTCTAAACGAGTAAGTCTGCTTTTTGGATCAGCAGTGTTGCTTTAAATGGCTGTTACATTTGTCAAACTGTACAGATTATTAAAAAATGTATTATTATGTCTGGCAATGACAATGGAGCGAGCATATAATGTTACACTTGTCCGTCTGTGCATACATACCAATTTTCAAGTTTTATATTCCAGTTTTATGTTATGTCCATTTCTTAGACACTTTCAAACTTTACACATGTTTACATCTACATGACGGCAGTGTGTTCCAACCAAAAACAGTTCAGTTTGAATGACCGTCACCTACTATATGCACTTTGTTAAATTACGTTAAAGTTTTACATTCAAGTTTTGATTAAGTTCTGAAAGCCAAACAGCCTTCAAACTTCTTACACACATACATGTACATGACAGCAACACATTCCAACCGAAAGTAAGTCAATATGAATGACCTTCACCTGTTAAAAGTGTTTCAAACTGTTAATTTACATTTAAGTTTTACATTAACATTTTTCAGTAAGTTAATTACTCCGATACCAGATGCCATACAACTTCACAAAGTCCATACATGTGATATTTTCAGGACCTCAGTCTGTGATTTTTAGCTCTACTGATCACTGATCAAAGATCAGCAGAGCTTATGCCATGGTGCAGTGTCCACCATCCGTCTGTTCGTCCGTAAACTTTTTTTTTTTTTTTTGCGGCGACTACTCCTCTGAAACTACTGGATGGATTTCATGAAACTTTACAGGAATGTTGCCCATGAAGTCTAGTTGATCCTAGCAAAAATTCATGTTCATGCGAAATCTAAGATGGCCACCAAGGCTAAAAATAGATTTTTAAAAAACAAGTTTGTAGCGACTACTTCTTGAAAACTATAAGTGATATTGATATGGGACTTCTTCTAAAATAATCAGCATGTCATGATGTTGGTCCTTGTCGAAAATCTTTTGATTCGATGTTAAACATCTTTGTTTACATAGAGTTATATATTAAAAACTTGTAGCGACTACTCCTGTAAAACTACTTGACGGATTTTCATGAATTTCAAAGGAATGTTGCTCTTGATATCTAGTCGATCCTAGCAAAATTTCAGATCGGCTGGAAATTCAAGATGGCCACCACGGCTGAAAATAGATTTTTTTTTAAAAAACAAGTTTGTAGCGACTGCTTCTTGAAAACTATAAGTAATATTGATATGGGACTTTTTTTAAAATGATCACCATGACATGGTGTTGGTCCTTGTCGAAAATCTTTTGATTCAACATTAAACATGGCTGCCGGCTGCTATCTTTGTTTACATAGAGTTATATAGTAAAACCTTGTAACGAGTTCTCCTCTGAAACTACTTGACGGATTTTCATGAAACTCCACAGAAATGTTGCTTTTGATGTCTGGTTGATCCTAGCAAAATTTCAGTCGGCTGGAAATTCAAGATGGCCACCACGGCTAAAAATAGATTTTTAAAAAAACAAGTTTGTGGAGAATACTTCTTGAAAACTATAAGTTATATAGATATGGGACTTCTTATAAAATTATCAACATGACATGATGTTGGTTCTTGTCGAAAATCATTTTGATTTGACGTTAAACATGGCTGCCAGCGACCATCTTTGCTTATATAGAGTTATATAGTAAAAACGTGTAGCGACTACTCCTCTGAAACTACTTGACGGATTTTCATGAAACTTCACAGGAATGTTTCCCTTGATATCTAGTTGGTCCTAGCAAAATTTCAGGTCCGTCGAAAATTCAAGATGGCCACCAAGGCTAAAAATAGATTTTTAAAAATACAGTTACATCTACATACTAGCAACAGGCTCGTACCATCAGCGTTCAACGTGACTGACCTTGACCTTGGTTCTTTGTTGATTTAGTTAATTTTTCACATAATAACTGCCATACAGTTTCAAATTTTAGAACACATACACATTCACATTTAACATGTTCAAACCGTAAGTAGGTGAATGACCTTGACCTATTTTTCATTCTCAGTAAATTTAGTTTATTTCTCGCCCAACAATATTTCTCGGCCAACAATAGCCATACAGTTTTCAAAATTCATACTCTTAACATCTGTAGGAGCCCCAAAATGTTCCTACTAAAGAAAGACAATGAGAGTGACCTTGACATACACACATTATTGATTTTTTTATGCGAATGACATCTTTAAAAATGTCACATTTTTATTTCAATTTGTTAAACAGTCCCCTTATTAGTCCCCCACCAGTCCCGGGGGTGACTATAGGTTTGCACCTCGTCCTTCCGTCCGTCCTTCCGAATGCTTGTCCGGGCCATATTTTCAATACTATAAGACTTTGAGATAACAAACTTGGTATGTGGATACATCCTGGGATAGCGGTGTGTCGCGTACCAAAATAAGGTCACTTTGACCTTGACCTGTGACCTCTGTTATAGAATATGCTTGTCCAGACCGTATTTTCAATACTATAACACTTAGAGATACCAAACTTGGTATGTGAATACATCTTGGGATAGCGGTGTGTCGCATACCAAAATACGGTCATTGTGACCTTGACCTGTGACCTCTGTCAAAATGCTTGTCCGGACCGTATTTCAATACGATAACACTTAGAGATACCAAACTTACCAAACTTGGTATGTGGAGACATCTTGGGATAGTGGTGTGTTGCGTACCAAAATAAGGTCATTGTCACCTTGACCTGTGTCATAGAAAATGCTTGTCTGGACCGTATTTTCAATACTATAACACTAAGAGATACCAAACTTGGTATGTGGATAAATCTTGGGATAGTGGTGTGTCGCGTACCAAAATAAGGTGACTTTGACCTGTGGCCTCTGTCATAGAAAGTGCTTGTCCAGATCGTATTTTCAATACTATAACACTTAGAGATACCAAACTTGGTATGTGAATACATCTTGGGATAGTGGTGTGTCGCATACCAAAATAAGGTCATTGTGACCTTGACCTGTGACCTCTGTCCTAGAAAATGCATAGAAACTGCTTGTCTGGACCGTATTTTCAATACTATAACACTTAGAGATACCAAACTTGGTATGTGGGGACCGTATTTTCAATACTATAACACTTGGAGATACCAAACTTGGTATATGGATACATCTTGGGATAGCGGCGTGTCGCGTACCAAAATAAGGTCACCTTGACCTTGACATGCGACCTCTGTCATAGAAAATGCTTGTCTGGGCCATATTTTCAATACTATAACACATAGAGATACCAATGTTGGTATGTGGATACATCTTGGGATAGCGGTGTGTCGCGTACCGAAATAAGGTCACTGTGACCTTGACCTGTGACCTCTGTCATAGAAAATGCTTGTCCGGTCCGTATTTTCAATACTATAATACTAAGAGATACCAGACTTGGTATGTGAATACATCTTGGGATAACGGTGTGTTGCATACCAAAATAAGATCACTGTGACCTGGACCTGTGACATCTGTCATAGAAAATGCTTGTCCGGACCATATTTTCAATACTATAACACTTAGATATACCAAACTTGGTATGTGGATACATCTTGGGATAGCGGTGTGTTGTGTACCAAAATAAGGTCATTGTGACCTTGACCTTGATCTTTGACGCCATCATAGAAAATGTCTGGAAAATGCTTGTCTGGGCCGGTGGGGGACTAGGGACTGCCCTGCAATTCTTGATGCTCTTGTTGTTTATACCACTGTGGAGCTAATGTAAATTGTATGCTCAATATTTTTAATACAGAGCACTTAATTGCTAATGCCATCTGCTAATTAGTAAATACTTAATGCTTGAAATGTGTCCATTTTACATGGATTGTAAAAAAAACAAAGGATCTTCCTGTTGAATATTGTCATTACATATACAGTTATTTTCTGGCCTTGATAGTTCTTTTTTGGTTTCACAGAATACCCAGTTCAATGGAAGCAATTCGGATATATTCAAGGGTTTGTCTCCCGGCAGTCCGCAGGACGTTAGAAATGCTTCACAGACCTCGACAGGCGGTTCCAGTCCATTATCAGGAAATGTACCGCCACTGCCACCTCGTCACCAGTCATTCAGCAAATCGCTCCCTCAGTCAGCACCACAGTCGGCTCCACAATCAGCAAATCAGAGATTAAATTCAGAATCAGATGCATACCAAACCACACCACCAACAACAACAGATCTTCCCACCAGACACAAATCAATGCATTCATCAACCCCATCGCCCGTCAGGTATACGCGTCCAGATCTAAAACAACATTCCACCGGTGGCCCGCCACCGATACCTGTCCGCACTAACCAAAATAAACCGAGGGAATCGGGGGAAAATTCAGCAACAAAGATGTGATTGTGGAATACTTCCTCCAAAATTTAAACCAAAGTTTCTAAAGACATGAAAGCCATCTACAGTCACCTGAAATAGAGATTCTGATTGGCCTAGATGTTTATTATGTACTACTTAATGTGTATTATCGCAGCACTATGTACTACTTAATGTGTATTATCGCAGCACTTGGCCTTATGGGGAACAATTGTGAGTTACCTCCCTTTGAGTGCTCTTTAAAAAGATTGGTCCTTTTATTTGGAAACCTTTGCCTTTATCCTTGATACCATTAGGGATAAGTGAGTTTTCATTTGTTTATGCCATCCACCAAAGAATTGTTACAGCTTACAAAAATGATAGTTTCAGTGTCATTTTTGTATACACTATATTTATATAATGAAAGACTTTGTTTCCCCTTTTATCTCCCTTTTTACCTAAATTGCATTACTCAGCACGAGAGTAGACCATGAGCTACTATATCATCAATTAGATGTAAATTATCATCCTTACATTTTAATATAAACTGTCTGCATAGGAGTGGCATCAATTTAATACAGATTGATAAAATAAAAAGAGGATAATATCAGAGGAAATAGTTTTCACTAAAAAGTTGTGATAAACCCAACAAAATATGGGGGCAAAAAACACTAGCGAGAAGTTCAGACCTATATCTCAGATGAATGGTTTATATAAGCGCACAGTGTTAACATAAAATAGATATAATGACGACAAGCAGCTTTATATTGTGGAACAAATTGTGGCTGTCTTAGAAACTGATGACCTAGCAGTATTGTATGAACATTTATGCAAAAAATCGGCTCACAATGACATGACTGTGTACTTACGATGTCAATTTGTCAAAGGTTCTATTTTAGCTTGCGAATTTTGTTATAAATCAATTGCTGTGTACTACAGTACCTTAGATATGGTTGTTTCCATCCATTTGTATTATTTTGGATATCATCAAACTGCCCTTCAGATACTGGGTTTAATTTAAATTGTTATTACCTGAGAACTTAAATTGTACCGATTTCTGGTATATCTCAGCCATAATTAGTCTAGATCATCTAGAGGTTTGATTTGTCGAAGAAGTCATGGTAACATGGATTGGTTATCAAAGGGAGTTAACAATATGACCATATTAAAATATATATCAAGGGAGATAAGTGATACCCTTGGCATTGTGCAGTTGGGATATATTAACAAAACCTGAGATTTTTTAAGAACAAATTGGTATGATATTATCAGGTAAGCCAGAAAAATGAACAAATATAAGATTAAAATGAAGCATTTAAAAGCTATTTTAAAATCTTGGCTTACCTCCATGTGTATTATAGAACATAGTTTGTCCAGGAGGTTAATTTCACTGACAGATTATGGGATGATTATTTGGGGAGGGGGAAATATGCACATAAGAAATGTACTGATGTTTTTTTCTGGTAAAAATACTGTTGCTGTTTTATTGATAGAATAGTGTTTGTGACTTAAGATTAATGCCAAAAATGTCTGTTTGTATATTTTACTACCACTATATGTATATATGTAAAGGATATTATATCTCTAAGTTATGTCCCGGATCTGTAATGTAAGTTGTAAATTAAAATTTTCTTACACATATAAAACATATGATCATCATGTTTTACTCTCACAACTTTGTTATGTTATGTTGTTGCATTATATGTAAGAAATCCTTGTCATTCAGCTTAATAGTGTTTTATTTAGCTGTATGTTGCATTATAAATTAATTTTATCCATTTACACAAATAGTTTCAAGACGGTACAGAGTATGGTGGAGCATGGGTTGCATTTTATAAACCATCACTATGCACAAGCAGTCAGTCTGCAACGTTGTCCTGTTTATGGGGTTCAGCAATGTCCAAGGACTCTTTATACTGGACGACCGCGATTTGATGCCAACAGCTTTTAATAAATTCAATAATAAATTAGCATGAATGCGAGATTCTATTTGTCACATAACATGTAACTCGGAGAACATCATATAACGTCTCATAAGACAGCGTGCCTGAAAGTGATGTCATTGCTGTTAAGTTATATCTAAATACCACAGTGGATTATCACCATCAGTGGATTATCGAAAATATAAAATTGCGTTATTACACTACAAGGATGTAAGTGATAAATTGTGGAACTGTTTAAATTGCTTCTTACAAACATTCTAAATCAAACCACTTTGCTGCTTCACCCTCTCTCATCATATGTCCACATGGTCCATAAGTCACTGTATATAGTTGTGTGGCATCCAGGGTAAATAATAGAGGGGTGGTACATGGGACATGGAAAGAAAAGGTGGGGTTGGGGGTGGGGAATGGTCAAAGTTAATTTTCGGAGTTGAAATGGTAGGTCAAAAGTTTTTGGAAAAACATTTAATTAGTTTGTCTCGCAAAATGATATTTTTATTTAAAGGCTTGTTATGTCATCACCATATAAATCAAATATAAAGAAAACATGTAAGCAGTACTTGTAAGTATTGAGATATATCGTATATGCTTTATTAACACAGAGAACTGTGATGATATATACCAATGTTTTGTTCTCTCTTAAACATCAAGATCACAGTGGCCCAGTCATAATTGGAGATGTCCACCATCCATCCCATTGACCTGGTTTGATCTCTGGTTTAAAAATCGAAGGTCATTTATGGCGTAACATGTGCTAAAAATGACATAAAATACCATTCAAACTGGGTTAGAACATAAATAGATAAAAAAAAAAAAAAAAGGAAACGGAATGTTTTCCAACATAGGCTTTTACGGTAAAACCCGTATTCTCAACAGTATTTAAGCTAATACTCGCGGGAAGCCAATACTCACGGGAAGTGGAAATATAGAGAATATCATGGCAGTGCCTTTTACTATCAAGTTTATTAGGCGAGGCTTAGAAAATGAAGAATGGCGAGGCTCTATAATATTCTTTCATGTAGATTATCCACATTTTCTGTATGAATTACTATTATTATTTATTTTGCAGAATGTTACGCTTATCGAGGAAGCCGCCGTGTTGTTGTTTTTTGTTTGTTTTATGACGTCAGATAACGTTACGTACATGACGTCAGGTAACGTTACGTACAATCAACACCAAAGGATTCCGCATTGATTTGCTTTATTGGTCAGTGCCTAATAAAGCAAAATGTATTTGGTCACCCCTTTATTAGGCAGAAAAGTGCATATCTGCATGATAAATCGGACTCCGATGTCACCTCTTTCAGTAGAAATCGAGCTTATTCTCATGGGAATTAGGTATATCAAACCCCGGTGTTATTCTAGCTAATATTCAACGTTCATCATTTAATACTGCATATTAGTTCCCATTTTAGAGTATTCATCGCTTATAATATAACCAGGATATAAAGGGTACTTTGTGCTTGGATATCTATGTCAACAGTACCAAAGTCGTTATGTGTTTAGCCTTAAATTAATTGGTACCAAATATTAGAATATCAGCAAAACTTGTGTCTCATTTGCATAAGATGTACCAAATATTAGAATATCAGCAAAACTTGTGTCTCATTTGCATTCCATGTCACATCTCACTTTATGTCTCACGATATCCGACTTTTTTATTCTGAAGTGCCATAATGACAGTCATTTCATATGAAGTTGTATATAAAATATATGAAAAACAATGCAGCTTTGTTCCCACTGTGACTTTGTAGCTCTAATGAGGCGATTTCTGACATGTCTACATTAAAGATAGATTTCGGTTGCAGATTAATAAACTTGACAATGTATTTTCCTATAAATAGAACATCGTATACATACAGCATCGCACCCGCCTTAACACATTTCTGAGTTCCACACTGATATACTAGAGCTTGGATTTAAATTAAAAGCTAATATAGCCCTTCCGTGGCCACATCTAGCACTTCCGTGGCCAGTATAGTAAAGACATCTAAAACTTTCTCAATGTTGCTGGTTCGAATCCTTCTGGGAGCCCAACTTATCAAGTGATAGTGCAAGGTATACAGTACTAGTTCTACCCTGAGGTAAAATGGTGTGTTCTACCTCTACCACAAAAAAACCCCCTCATATATGGCCTAAAATGCTAAAAAATAATGTAAAACACCATTCATACAAACATAAAGGTTCATATATGGTACTCAGTGTATGATCTAATGATGCATACTGTTGGCCTTTAATAAGGCCCGACTGGTGAGAATTAACAGAAACTTTTATTTCTATTTGCCTTGTTTAGTTTTCTGCTGTTATTTATTTATTAAACATATGTACCAAAGTTGAAGCTGCTGGCTGTTGTTACTCTGGAGTTTAATTTATCCAAATACCGTATTTCTCCTATGAAGAGCACCTCTCTAAATGGTAGATTCCCCTCTCCCTCCCCCTCCCCCTCTCCCCCACCCTTTCCCTCTCCCATCTTTTAAAAAATGAGGGAAAAACAGATTTTCTATCTTTTGTGCACAAAAATCCCCCCAACAAAATCAAAAATCAATAAATGTTCGTTCTGTATAACCATAATATAAAAAGTTTCCTTTTAATTTTGATAACATACCCGGGCACTACTAGAAGGGGAAATACGGTATGAAAGGATTTTTTCATTCAACACTGAACTACAATGTTTGATAATGTTAATATGTTAATAATGTTAAAGGTTTATATGTGCTTTTGTTTGTTAGATGATCTTAATTCAGTATATCCTAAATACGCAAGAAGTTTTAAAATGTCCACTAGGCCTAATTATTAATTTTATAATAATATACTGAAGGCGTAATCACATTTTATAATATTATATACACATAATTCATTTTATAATATACGCATAATTCATTTTATAATATATACCGGTATGCATAATTCATTTTAAGTTACACTGATCTTGTGTATGGTAGTGTTATGTATATCTTGTTATGTTGACATTTTTATACCGATTTAAGTGATAAATGTGAAGCAATAAAATCATAATTAAATTAAAACAACAAGTTGTTTATTTGTGTTCCATAGCAGTATACAGGTATGCAAAACTATGGTTTGGCCGACTCATTCAAGCCATAGTATATTTAGCTTAACTAATTAAGTTCAAAGCATTTCACATTGTCCATTTGTAAGCTTTTTGTATGATAGTGAATGTAGGCGTATAGCCAAGGCAATGTAGGCATATAGCCAAGGCAACGAGGCAATGTAGGCATATAGCCAAGGCAATGTAGGCATATAGCCAAGGGAACAAGGGAATGTAGGCATATAGCCAAGGGAATGTAGGCATAAAGCCAAGGGAATGTAGGCGTATAGCCAAGGCAATGTAGGCATATAGCCAAGGGAATGAAGGCATATAGTCAAGGCAATGTAGGCATATAGCCAAGGGAATGTAGGCATATAGCCAAGGGAATGTAGGCATATAGTCAAGGCAATGTAGGCATATAGCCAAGGGAATGTAGGCATATAGCCAAGGCAACAAGGGAATGTAGGCATATAGCCAAGGGAATGTAGGCATATAGCCAAGGGAATGTAGGTGTATAGCCAAGGCAATGTAGGCATATAGCCAAGGCAATGTAGGCATATAGCCAAGGGAATGTAGGCATATAGCCAAGGCACTGTAGGCATATAGCCAAGGCAATGTAGGCATATAGCCAAGGGAATGTAGGCATATAGCCAAGGCACTGTAGGCATATAGCCAAGGCAATGTAGGCATATAGCCAAGGGAATGTAGGCATATAGCCAAGGCAATGTAGGCATATAGCCAAGGGAATGTAGGCGTATAGCCAAGGAAATGTAGGCGTATAGCCAAGGCAATGTAGGCATATAGCCAAGGCAATGTAGGCATATAGCCAAGGGAATGTAGGCATATAGCCAAGGAAATGTAGGCGTATAGCCAAGGCAATGTAGGCATATAGCCAAGGCAATGTAGGCATATAGCCAAGGCACTGTAGGCATATAGCCAAGGCAATGTAGGCATATAGCCAAGGGAATGTAGGCATATAGCCAAGGCAACAAGGGAATGTAGGCATATAGCCAAGGGAATGTAGGCATATAGCCAAGGGAATGTAGGCGTAGAGCCAAGGCAATGTAGGCATATAGCCAAGGGAATGTAGGCATATAGCCAAGGCAATGTAGACGTATAGCCAAGGCAATGTATGCATATAGCCAAACAATCTTTATTAATGAGAGTTCTGAAACATTTGGAAACAGATGAAAGAATTATCAAAATTGGATGATAAACAAAGGAGATATGACCATTTGAAATCGTTCTAAAACAGATATGGGAGCCGTCATTTCGAGAACTAGGATGTCATAGATCTAAATTACTGTATTTGGCATATTGATAAATATCATTTAAAGCAAAGAAAATCACTACAAATGAATGCAAAATCTTTAACTGATCATATAAAAGCATTATACAGTTTAGTATACTTATTTTGCATACATGTACTGTTATTTTGGTAAAGTTTGGCAAAGTGAAGGCCCTATCGTATGACGAGGCAAATTATAGCATTATTAACAAAATCAGGGGCCACAACTCCGCTGTTACTGATCCGATCTGGCTGGTTTTTGAACTTGACCGAGCTTTCATTGACATTAACAATTTGATAAAGTTTGGTAAAGATCAGATGAAAAATGAAGGCCCTATCGTCTTAACGAGGCAAAATATAGCATTTTTACCTAAATCAAGGGCATTAACTCCGCTGTTACTGGTCCGATATGGATGGTTTTCCCTCAAACTTGTCCGAGCTTTCATTGATATTAACAATCTGATAAATTTTGGTAAAGATCACATGAACAATGAAGCCCCTATCGTCTTAACGAGGCAAAATATAGCATTTTGAACTAAATCAAGGGCCATAACTCAGCTGTTACTAGTCCGATATAAATGGTTTTCGAACTTGTCCGAGCTTTCATTGATATTAACAATCTGATAAAGTTTGGTAAAGATCAGATGAACAATGTAGCCCCTATCGTCTTAACGAGGCAAAATATAGCATTTTTAACTAAATCAAGGGCCATAACTCCGCTGTTACTAGTCCGATATGGCTGTTTTTCGAACTTGTTTGAGCTTTTATTAACATTAACAATCTGGTAAAGATAGGATGAAAAATAAAGGCCCTATCGTCTTACTCCGCTGTTACTGGTCCGATATGGATGGTTTTCCCTCGAACTTGTCCGAGCTTTCATTGATATTAATAATCTGATCAAGTTTGGTAACGATCACATGAACAATGAAGCCCCTATCATCTTAACGAGGCAAAATATAGCATTTATAACTAAATCAAGGGCCATAACTCCGCTGTTACTAGTCAGATATGAATGGTTTTCGAACTTATTCGAGCTTTCATTGATATTAACAATCTAATTAAGTTTGGTAAAGATCGGATGAACAATGAAGCCCCTATCGTCTTAACGAGGCAAAATATAGCATTTTTAACTAAATCAAGGGCCATAACTCCGCTGTTACTAGTCCGATATGGCTGGTTTCAAACTTGTCCGAGCTTTCATTCATATTAATAATGTGATAAAGTTTGGTAAAGATAGGATGAAAAATGAAGGCCCTATCGTCTTAACTCGGAAAAATACATCAATATAGCATTTTTAACTAAATCAAGGACCATAACTCCGCTGTTACTGGTCCGATATTTTCGAACTTGTCCGAGCTTCTATTGATATTAACAACCTGTTAAAGTTTGGTAAAGATCGGATGAAAAATGAGTGTAGTATAGAATCCATATAGTAGTCTTTCCGTTCGTCGCCGTTCGTCTGTACAATCGTGTCGTGCTCCAAGGTCAAGGTCACACTTGGAGGTCAAAGGTTGCCTGTTCGTCTGTACAATCGTGTCCGCTTCATAACTATGACAATAATGGACGGATTTTCAAATAACTTCGCACAATTGTTCACCACAACAAGACGTGTCGCGCACAAAATACAGGTCCGTGGCTCCAAGGTCAAACTTAGAGGTCAAAGGTCAAAAAGTGCTTTCGTGTCCGGTTAATAACTGAAATTCATGCACAGATTTTCAAATAACTTGGCACAATTGCTCACCACAACTAGACGACGTGCCGCGCACAAAACCCAGGCCCCGTGGCTCCAAGGTCAAGGTCACACTTAGAGGTGAAAGGTCAAAACAAAGTGCTTTCGTGTCCGGTTAATAACTCTGACATTCATGGACAGATTTTCAAATAATTTGGCACAATTGCTCACCACAACTAGACGACATGTCGTGCACAAAACCCAGGTCCGTGGCTCCAAGGTCAAGGTCACATTTAGAGGTCAAAGGTCAATTTGTGTCCAGACAGAAACTGGCATTCCTGGACGGATATTCAAATAACTTGGCACAAGTGCTCAGCACAACCAGACATGTCGTGCACAAAATCCAGGTCCGTCGCTCCAAGGTCACACTTAGAGGTCAAAGGTCAAATCATGTCCGGTCAATAACTGGCATTTCCTGACGGATTTTGAATTAACTTGGCACAAGTGCTCACCACAACAACATGATGTGTCCCGCACAAAATCCAGGTCCGTGGCTCCAAGGTCAAGGTCACACATAGGTCAAAGGTCAAATCGTGTCCGTCAATAACTCTGGCATTCCTGGACAGATTTTCAAATTACTTGGCACAAGTGCTCACTACAAATCCAGGTCTGTGGCCCTAAGAGCGAAGTCACACTTAGAGGTCAAAGGTCAAATTGTGTGTGAGATTCCTGGATGGATTAAATGAAAAAAAAAAAAAAAAAAATTTTTTTTTAATTTCATTCATTCATTTTTTTGATTTTTGATTGTTTTTTTAAATATATCTGTTGGTTTATATTGCTCCAAGGTCAAGCTCACACTTACAGGTCACTTCGGGGGCATTTGACACTTACTGTGACATTTCTTGTTTGCCTTGTTAAGGCGATAGGGCCTTCATTTTTCATCTGATCTTTACCAAACTTTACCAGATGTTTTTACTTTTTTTTTCTTTTTTTCTTTTTATATTTCTTTAAACGAGCCAGATCGGACCGGAGTTCTGGCTCTTGATTTAAAAATGCTATAATTTGCCGAGTTTTAAGACGATAGTCACTCGCTTCATTGATGTTATAAGAGCCATATTAGCCAGTAGAGCGTCCACAGGCCATCTTGGGCCTCTTGTTTAACTCATCCGAGCTGTAATCTGGTAAAGTTTAGTAAAGATTGGATGATAAATGACAAGACAAAATATAGCAATTTTTGTTTATTCAAGGGCAATATCTCCGATCTGGTTGGTTTTCGAACTCCTCCAGGCTTTCATTGATATTATTAATAACCTTGTAAAGTTTGGTAAAGATCGGATGGAAAATGAAGGTGCTAGAGTGTTGACATCAGAAAGTTGACGGACGACCGACAAAAGACCATGGCATAAGCCCTACTAGCCTAGCTAAACATGCAACTTTGTGACGACTACTTCTCAAAAACCATACTTGGTATTAATTTGGATCCTTTACTAATATGACTGGCATGACGTGTAGTTGGTCCTTAACAAAGTTCATGTTGATTAGACGTCAAACATGGCCATCTTTGTTGACATAGATTTATTTATATAGGAAAAAATTGTGGCGACTACA
Source organism: Cyrtodaria siliqua (assembly GCA_037043455.1). Taxonomy (NCBI): domain Eukaryota; kingdom Metazoa; phylum Mollusca; class Bivalvia; order Adapedonta; family Hiatellidae; genus Cyrtodaria; species Cyrtodaria siliqua. Next base: position 124,891 of record JAWPHD010000918.1, read on the forward strand.
CTGACTGCTGGTCCTATTTCCATAAAACTTCACAGGTTCCCATAGCTGATCTGGCTATCAAAACCTATCTGTAGAGCTTCAAGGTTATTGACCTCTTGTTTTATTAATGCCCATTTCTTAATGTAGGCGACATATGTATATATTTTGACATTTTAACGTTACAAGATATTGTGAAAATTCATGCCTAATGGGTACTGTGAAAATGCGTGTCTAAAAGTTACAGAATTTTCGTGAAACTTGTTTTTGAAGTTTCACTATAGCCCATTTCACCCCGACATTTGCCAAACGATCACGGATAATATCTAGCTATCTCTGAGTAGCCAAATAGGTCGACCAATCAAACGCTGGTAGGCACATTAAATAGTCATTGTAACGGTGTCCAATGTGAATTAAAACAATACAAAAATGTTATTAAATGTCAGACTATAACGCATGGAAGATATGTTACTAATGTGTTTGATACTGTAGAAAAACATAAATTAAAGCATGTTTGTTGATATAATTAAAAAAACAGGATTGTCAGAAAACAATGAATATTTCTATCCTAACACTGATTCCAACTTAAGCACGCATGCTCCAGTGTAAACAATTCAACACGTGTTTTTGTAGCCTTGAAATCCGATCTAGTTTCCAAGGAATGAGTGTAGATTGTTCTTTATAAAATATCATCAACGATTGCGGTGATTTAGCGATCGGATACACATACTTTAACTCAATATATAAACTTTGAAACTGGTTAATTTGGGAGTAATGCTACTTCTGTGAGCTACCAGCATCTGATTAGTTCTTGAAGTCATGTGACTGCGCTATGTGAAATTCCGAACATTGTACGGAGATTTCCGAAGTACCGGTGAAATGGGCTATTGTCTATTGTCTTGCTACTTGTTTGTCAATGTATGCATTTGATCCTACAAACTGGCCAGACATTGCTTCAAAAAATAAAGCAGAAACTACAAGGACAGATTGATTCCTTTTAGCCAGTTACTTTGATTAATGCAATTTGGCATGATTAATAAATGGAATTGGGTTGCATTGCAAGAATAACTGTGACTAGTAATACGTTGGTATTAAATAGTTTATTAAAGTGACAGCATTGTATAAATTATGTAAATATATAAATGTACATAGCATAGATCAAAAAACATATTACACTCTGTCCAATTAAGGGAGCTGTATAAAGGTAAATACAATATCACATAAGTGGTCAGTGCATGAAGTGGTCAGTGCATGAACATTTAGGAGGTAGTATAAAATAAACATAAACAGAAATACACAAATGGATCTGTAACTGGAAATTGTAGCATGTTCGCGGACACTTCCTTTGTATTCGCACACTTGTAAATAATTGAAAATAACGCCTGTCAGAATGACTGGTATGCTACTACCAGTTATTGGAAGTTAGAGTATGGCAGACTGATGAAATGGACATGCTACAAAACAAATACAGTACGGTCTCATCTCTTTGGTTGATTTAAACCTGGAGATGGGCGTAGCTTGTATACTCGATGAGACTATACTCTATTACGTAATACCAGTATATTATCTCATGGAATTATTACTGGAGAGTGGAATGGATCTCTATTACTAAAGAGCAGTACCAGTCTACACAAATGGATCTCTGTTACTAGAGAGTGTTAGAATGTGAGATTCTATTTATTACATAACTTATCGCTCGACTTGTAAGTCAGGAAGTGTCGATTCTTACGGATGGCGTGTTACGGATGGCGGGAGCTGTACAGTACTGTTTCCACCCAGGAAATGTGGGTGGTCTGCTTCCACCACTAAAAACTGACCGTCATATATAACCTTACATGAGTTGAAAATGATGTAAAACACCATACAAACAAACAAACTTATCACATCACATTACGCCAGAAAACGTGATGTCCATGACATCATTAACGTTATGTTATACCACTAAGACTGTAACCTGAGTTACATGCGATTTTCAACCTGTATATATCTATAGTTATGTTTGATTTCATTCTATAGTTCATTCCTTAATTTCATTCCTCAATTGTAACAACGTCGCCGTGCTTCACAGTAAAAAAGTCTTCTTGAATTAGTCCTCTGTCTTTCAATATATCTGACAATTTCTGTTTTGGTTCCATGTAGTACTGGAAAGATATCATGATTTATAATAATATTATGATTTACTAAAGTAGCTATACCGCCAACAACAGCCAAATGTTACAACATGTGTACACCGTTTCTAAACCTACTGACGACGAGGTCTATATATAACTTACATATTTTCAGAAATCCAAACTCTATCGACACAATATAAACGGCGTTAACCGAACACGCCAATCCCCAAAACTGGAGCATTGAATTAAAAGAGTTACCAACTCATAATTCATTTGATGCTACCACGAGTATTTTAAAAACCCATGAAAATATCCTGTACTTGTAATCGGCAGATAAACATTATTATATACTGAAGCGAAAAAAAACGTAACTCGGGAATTTTTACTATATATTGTATATACTGTACACTTAATTCCACATAATATTCGAAAGAAATCCCAAGATGTTTTGTAAAAAAAAATATTGCAGTTAGTTAAAGAACACAACTGTGATGTTGTAGACGTTTTAATCACAGTACACTTTTAACAAAAAATTCATAAATGTTAAAGTTCCTCTTTGAAAAATTGTGCCAGTTCAGTACTGTATTTAACGTAAAGAGTTTGCAAAATTTTGTATCCTAAGTTTGCTCACATGCTTGAACCAAGCACGTACTCTGTCAATAATGAAACTTTGAAGGAATGCTATTTGCTGTGTTATGTCTTTTTTTCTGAAAGGAAAGGTCTTCTGTAGCCATGTACCATTCGATTAACAGCAGCATATTGTATATACAATATATAGATTAACATCAGCATATTGTATATACAACATATAGCGGAAACTCCCGAGTTGCATTTCTTTTTCGTTTCAGTATATGACCTGAACATCTGGACACAGTTTTGACAAACGGTTCTGTAGTGTAATTTTGCTGTTAGATGGTGGGATAGTTTCTGAATGATGCAATAATAAGATATATGTTGGAATAAAAAGAGATTCTGACATATATATATATATGACATAATATAAAACTAAAGATTGAAACGCATTTAAACGCTATTCAAATGTAAAATGTTTTTTTTGTGAGACTTATAACATAGGAAAGTATGCAATCAAATCAATAGACCAGAATAAAACTTGGCAAACTTTGACAAACAATTTTAATATTGTGAAAACTCATGTGACCCTGTGTCCTATGTACACTACGCTTATGCATAACACAGATAGCCTGCTGGGTCAAATGGTTTATTTATAGTACAGAATAGTGTGTACATATAATGCATTTATTTGAAACCAAAAATACATAACTCAACTTTTAAATCCGACATTATTTGATGCTTTTCTTTACCAAGAAAACCCCAAGGCTGCATGTCAATCAATCAATGCATCGGATTTTATGTGGATATCGGATTTTATGTTTTCTAGTGATTTTGTGTGTTCCATTGTGAATGAAACAAATTACCGTAACTTGCATCTTTTGGTAAGCATTTATTAGGGATTATATGGTATGCACACACGGCACTTTATACAAAGTTGACTTACGCATTAGGAAAATACTAACATGTACCAACAACCTAGGATGCAAGCTCCGCCACTTTACTTACCTCATCGGTTAATTTGAAGGTTCCCCAGTGTATGCCGACGGATCGTCGAGCCTTCAGTTCTTGATGTATCGTCACAGCCTCGTCAGGATCACAGTGTTGTGGTTTCATAAACCATCTGCAATACAGTTATCTCATCATTAATATAATTAATCTGAGCCTTCTCTGACCCTAAAAGCCTTTTTTTTGGGGGTGTATGACTTTTTACATAACCCAGGGCTCCTTTTCGGAAATAGGAGAAGAGGTCCAGGCCCTTCAATAGGGGGAAAAAAGCGTAATTTCGAGTTGAAGGGGAAAAAACAATTCGATTTCGAGATATAGGGAGAACAATGTATTAGGCAGAAATTTAAGATTTGGATTTGCAGATATGCAAAAGAGGTACATTTTAGATAAACGGTCTTTTATAAATGTATCCCAAACATAATAACATTGAGAAAGTTAGAGCAGGACATAATGTTAAGCAAAAAAAAGGTGTTTTTTCAGGGGAATTTTCTCAGTCAAAGATGGGGGAAAAAGTAGTCTGTTTTGCTAGGAGCGGGCTGAATATCGGCCCCGGAAGGGGCTGAATATCGACCCCTGTTTATGAAAAAAGAAAGCCCTGCAGCATGAGGAAATATGTAAAAAGGGCTGCTACGATCAGAAAAGGCTCAGATTATAATATAATACACAATTACATTAAAGGAACACGTTAATAATGATTTAACTTGGGGCATCCAATTCTTTTTTTCTGCACAACTTTCATACTTGCAAATACAGTCGAACCTCGATAGCTCGAACACCGGTGATTCGAATACCATCGGTAATTCGAACACATTTTCCGGTCCCGACACAACTCCTATATAATTCAATGTAATTTAACCTTGACTATTCGAATACTATTTCTCGAATACCCCGGCTCGCTCGAATACATTTTACGATCCGAAGATCCATTTTTATGCGAATTTAAACCTCGCTTAATCGAAGGTGATGATCCGTTGCCATGCGACGTGAGCCATATTAATTGATATCGACGCGTTTGTATTTGTTTGTAGCAAGTTCGATCATAGTGCGAAAACAGATAAAGTTGGTTGTTAAAGGTGCGAACATTTATGATTGAATAGACAGATAAAATTTATGTTTAGTGAACTTCGTTTACTGTTAATTACGATAAATTAAACACGGTAGATTTTCTAATTAAATAATGTACCCAAACCAGTCTTACCTTGTTCTCATTAGTTGGATTTTTGGAATGTTTGTTAAAATCTACTAGTGTGTTATTTCTTTAAATAAATGATAAAATAAACACATTATTGCAGTTCTTTTTGTATTGTATTTTCAGTGTAGCAATTACATGTTATATATCCGTTATGAGGTTTAAACAAACATGCATGAACATAAAAAACATACCGAGAACGATACATCACGTATACAAGTAACACTATTTCGGGTGGTACACAAATACGATAGATATTTTGGTTTTCACCGTTACCTCGATGCCTCGAAGCCACCGATAGCTCGAACATATTCCAATGGTCCCGCTGACTTTGAGCTATCGAGGTTCGACTGTAATTTTTAAAAATTACATATACATTTTATTTGTTTTTAATAGAGTGTTTCCATATATACTACTTATTGTTTGATAATATTTCATCAAAAAGAGATTTAAATCTTTGGTAGAAAATGATTGATTGATTGAATTGGATTTTATAGTCGCACCAACAGCTAAGGTCATATGGCGACTTTCCAGCTTCCATTGATGGAGGAACCCCCCAGGAGGGGTCCGGGCAATTTTCATGAGCAAACCAGCTGGATAGCTTCCTCACATAAAGATTCCTAGGCCCCTGAGGGATCGAACCCACAGCGGTGAGGGGCAAGTGATTTCAAGTCAGAGACGTTAACCACTCGGCCACAGACGCCCCTGGTAGAAAATGAAAAAAAAAAAATTCCAATTCTGTTTAACTTTTATTAAATTATATGCACGCAAGTTTAAAGTCAATATTAATACTAGATTGATACCAGAAAAAAGATTATATCAAGAATTATTTTATGATATCAGGAAATCAAAATGGAGTGCACTTTGAGTATTTCTTGAGTTCTCGATATCAAGAAAAAATATGGAAAACAGTGCTCCATGCACATATACTAAAATGTTATATCAAGAAATCATGAACATTTTAGTATATGTGCATGGAGCACTGTTTTACACATTTTTTCTTGATATCAAGAATTCATTTTTATTATGATGATTTGATTTCCTCACAATAATTCAAATATTAATTCTTGGTGTGAAGGAGTATTTCCTTCTGATTTTTTTGATATTAAGATATCAAAAATACTTTCAAATTCTGGAATTCAATATTTGTTATAGATTATCGTGAAATCAAATACAAACTAGAGAATCTGAGCCTCAGAAATTGTTATTGTCCATGGGACAAAAACGTATGGCTCCCCCACTCGCCAGAACAGACATAATCGACTCTAGGTCCAACCGTTCTCTACTGATCTGAGATCGTTTTGATATTCAATAAAATTGGAAAAAGAAATTGAATAAAATTGAAAAAAAAAATTAAAAAAATTGTTGATAATGCCAAAAAAATCGAACTCAAGGTATAGTAATTTAACATATAAATTCTTTATCAGAATTGAATTCATTAGTGAGAAAAAAAAAGAATAAAAAAAAAGCCTTCCTACCTACTCTACTTTTTTTGCCAGTGTTACCTGAACCACACATATTATTTTGTTTGGCCTAACATCTACTGGTCATGACCAACCATCCTTCCAAGTTTGAGGACCCTAGGTCCAACCATTGTGTAGTTATTGATCGGACATCGTTTTGATAGTCTTTGTCATCACGACCTTGACCTTTGACCTAGTGACCCCAAAATCAATAGGGGTCATCTACTGGTCATGACCAACCACCCTTCCAAGTTTGAAGACCCTAGGTCCAACCATTCTCTAGTTATTGATCGGACATCATTTTGATAGTCAATGTCACCGCGACCTTGACCTAGTGACCCCAAAATCAATAAGGGTCATCTACTGGTCATGACCAACCATCCTTCCAAGTTTGAGGACCCTGGGTCCAGCCATTCTCTAGATAGTCAATGTCACCGCAACCTTGACCTTTGACCTAGTGACCCCAAAATCAATAGGGGTCATCTACTGGTCATGACCAACCATCCTTCCAAGTTTGAGGACCCTAGGTCCAACCATTCTCTAGTTATTGATCGGACATCATTTTGATAGTCAATGTCACCACGACCTTGATCTTTGACCTAGTAACCCCAAAATCAATAGGGGTCATCTACTTGTCATGACCAACCATCCTTCCAAGTTTGAGGACCCTAGGTCCAACCATTCTCTAGTTATTGATCAGACATCGTTATGATAGTCAATGTCACCACGACCGCGACCTTTGACCTCGTGATACCAAAATCAATAGGGGTCATCTACTTGTCATGACCAACCATCCTTCCAAGTTTGAGGACCCTAGGTCCAACCATTCTCTAGTTATTGATTGGACATCGTTTGTGACACAGACAGACAGACAGACCTACAGACAGAAAGCACAAAATCAATATGGCTCCCCTACCACACTTTGTGTGGGGGAGCCATAATTATATCCAGAATTAATTCTGACTCTCTGATATCAAGAAATCAAATTCTTGATAATTTTGAAATAGGTACAAGAATTGTTTTTTTTATATCCGGAAATCCACGGTCGCCTATTATAATGAAATTACCTTCAAGAACATACAAAACACATACCTGGGTTCATATGCACCAATAGGAATGGCAGCCAATGAGAAGGGACCATACTTTTGGCCAATCTGTCGAAAAGCACAACAATACGCTGTGTCACCCGCAAAATAGAAGCTGTGTTTTGGACCTTTTACCACCCAGCTGCACCAAAGGGCCTATGTGAAGAGAACAATGTGTTTTAAATCACAGATACACAACATGATCTTGCTGTTTGGCATGCAGTACAGCAGTCATTTATTGACCTCTGATTTTTGAGTCAAATAACCACTTTTTTATGCCCCCACTTGTGGGGTTGCATATAGATTTGCACCTGTCCATCCGTCTGTCCCAAATACTTGTGGCGCGATCCTCCGTTACTATTTAACCCATGGTCACCAAACTTTACAGGAATGTTGACCATCAAGTGAAGATGCGCACCTGGGTTTTCATTTTTATTTTGGACCAAAATCCACAGAGTTATGGCCCTCGACTTAGTCAAAATGGGGGCTGAAAAATTGTGTCGCGCCCTTCTTTATTACTATTAAACCCACCGTCGCCAAACTTCACAAGAATGTTGACCAGTAAGTGAAGATGCACACCTGGGTTTTCATTTTGGACCAAGAACCACAGAGTTATGGCCCTTGAATTAGTCAAAATAGGGGCTGATAAACTTGTGTCGCACCCTCCTCCATTCCTCCATTACTATTTAACCCACGGTCGTCACTTTACAGGAATGTTGACCATCAAGTGAAGATGCGCACCTGGGTTTTCAATTTTAGTTTGGACCAAAAACGAGAGTTATGGCCCTTGACGTAGTCAAAATAGGGGCTAAAAAACTTGTGTCGTGCCCTCCTTCATTACTATTTAACCTATCGTCGCCAAACTTCACGAGAATGTTGACCAGCAAGTGAAGATGCACACCTAGGTTCTCATTTTGGACCAAGAACCACAGAGTTATGGCCCTTGAATTAGTCAAAATAGGGGCTGATAAACTTGTGTCGCTCCCTCCTCTATTACTATTTAACCAAATGTCGTCAAACTTTACAGGAATGTTGACCATCAAGTGAAGTTGCGCACCTGGGTATTCATTTTTATTTTGGACCAAAAACCACAGAATTATGGCCCTTGACTTAGTCAAAATAGGGGCTGATAAACTTGTGTCACGCCCTCCTTTACTACTATTTAACCCACCGTCGCCAAACTTCACAAGAATATTGACCAGCAAGTGAAGATGCACACCTGGATTTTCATTTTGGACCAAGAACCACAGAGTTATGGCCCTTGATTTAGTCAAAATAGGGACTGATAAACTTGGGTTGCGCCCTCCTCCATTACTATTAAACCCATGGTCGTCAAACTTTACAGGAATGTTGACCAGCAAGTGAAGATACGCACCTGAGTTTTCATTTTTATTTTGGACTAAGAACAACAGAGTTATGGCCCTCGAATTAGTCAAAATAGGGCTGATAAACTTGTGTGCACCCTCCTCCATTACTATTTAACGGACTGTTGTCAAACTGTACGGGAATGTTGACCAGCAAGTGAAGATGCGCACCGACGTTGAACATGTTTATAAGTGTTTATGTTCATTATCAAAATGCTATGGCATAGTGACCTTAGTGGGGGCATAGTAACCTTAGTGGGGGCATCCATGTCCTATGGGCACATATCTAATTTAAACAAGAGGCCCAAGAGTGCCTGTGGACGCTCTACTGGCTCAAGATAAAGTTTATGTATAAGGGGCCATAAGTCTTTCAAAAATCATTCAACCAGAACATGGCAATGACAGGTGCAACTAGGCTTAGTACAGATCATTCTCGCCAAGATTCGCTGAAATCCGGCAAAGAATCCAGAAGAGACTAATCTGGACAAAGCTTGTGTATTAAAACATTTAAAGGGTCACAACTCTGCCAAAAATCATTCCACCAAAATATGGCGATGATATGCATAACTAGGCTTGATACTGATCATCCTTGTCAAGTTTCGTCAGGGGTTCAGGAGAACTAGCCCGGAAAAAAATTGTGATATCAAAATCCTTTAAAGGGCCATAACTTTGCCAAATATCTGTAAACCGGAACTTGACGATGATATGCACAACTAGGCTTGGTGCTGATCATCCCTGCAAAGTTTCATTGAAATCTGGCGAGGGGTTCAGGAAAAGTAGATCAGACAAAGTTTGTGTACTAAAACCTTTAAAGGGTCATAATTCTGCCAAAAAAATCATTTAGCCGGAATAAGGCCAAATAAAATTATACCTGTGTTTACTGTAACGTTGCTGAAAAAAATCGGGTAGGTAGGTAGGCATTTTATTTTATTTTATTTTTTTATTTTATTTTTTGGCGATGTTACATTTAAGGTGGTGATGAGCTTTGATGAATGGGAAAATGTGATATTTTAAAAACTACAATAGATAACAATATGAAATTGTGTATGTGTTATTGTTTCCCAAAAGGCATGGCAACAACTGGCTCTCTTCCCAATCACTTGCAATTATTGGAAAGGGGTAAAACAGTTTAATTTATTTTTCGCAAGTCCGGAAGAGGGTCAGTTCCAACAGCAGAACAATGAGCACATGAGTTGGTAGTGATTGCGTGAACATAATTATTTTTACAAAAAAAAAAAAAAAAAAACAAGAGGTCAATGACGTTGAAGCTCTACTGATTGATTTTGATTGCAGGAAGTAGTCTCTACAAACTTGTTTTTTGTGAAGTTTCATGAAAATCCGTCAAGTAGTTTCAGAAGAATAGTCGCTACAAGTTTTCATTATATAACTCTTTGTAAACAAAGATGGCCGCTGACAGCCATGTTTAACATCGAATCAAAACGACTTTTGATAAGGTCCAACATCATGTCATGCTGATCATTTTAGAAAAAGTCCCATATCAATATCAGTAATAGTTTTCAAGAAGTAGTCGCTACAAACTTGTATTTTGAAAATCTATTTTTAGCCATGGCAGCCATCTTGAATTTCCGGCTGACCTGAAATTTTGCTAGGATCAATTAGACATCAAGAGCAACATTCCTGTGAAGTTTCATGAAAATCCGTCAAGTAGTTTCAGAGGAGTAGTCGCTACAAGTTTTCATTATATAACTCTATGTAAACAAAGATGGCCACTGGCAGCCATGTTTAACGTCAAATCAAAAGAATGTTTGACTCTGATAACCATCATGTCATGCTGATCATTTTACAAAAAGTCCCATATCAATATCACTTATAGTTTTAAAGATGTAGTCGCTACAAACTTATTTTTTAAAAAATTATTTTTAGCTGTGGCGGCCATCTTGAATTTCTGGCCGATCTGAAATTTTGCTAGGATCAATTTGACATTAAGAGCAACATTCCTGTAAAGTTTCATGAAAATCCGCCATGTACTTTCAAAGGAGTAGTCGCTACAAGTTTTTACTATACAGTCGATTTCGGTTATTTGCATAGCCCATTTGTCAAGACAATATATGCGATTAACCGGAGTATTCGAATAACCGAAACTGAACATTTTTTTATTTTTTTTACATGTAGCGGTGCACGTTTCTACTTTCGTTTTACTGTTCTGTTAATACTTACATAGAAACTCCATAAAAGCGAGTTCATTCTATGTAAGATATTTGATAGGATTATTATTGTGCATATCCATTTTGTATTTACCGTTATTTGATAGATGTTACGCAATATTTACGCGTATTTGTTTTCTTTCAACCTGCGTCGCTTTGCTATTGTTTGTAGTGTGAATTACACAGCCATGATAATAACACAAAAGCTTATTTTATTTTTCATTTATTAAGTAACTTCTATGAGCTACTCAATGTCATATGCATCTCTACCGACACTAGCAAACTGAGAGCAGTAAATAATTAACAACACATTGCTTTACATTGCGTACAAACTTATTATTAAATCGTGTATGCTAATTGGTGAGCGATTGTCATGGCGTGGAAGCTTTACGGAAACCGCACAAAATGGCAAACTCTCTCGGCAAGCCAATTAGCACCTTTTGTCAATCAATTTGCCTCGGGCTTATCTCTGTGACCACGTCAATCAATTAACAGTTGCAAAATACAGGTAAATTTGACTTTCAGTATGCAATTAGCCAGATATTCGTTATGCAATTATCCGAAATGTTTACATGCAAAAGAATACAAATGGTTTTGTGTTTCAAAACTTTATGCATTTAACCAAAATATGCATTAACCGATATGCGATTAAACGGAATCGACTGTATAACGCTATGTAAACAAAGATGGCCGCTGGCAGCCATGTTTAACGTTGAATCAAAACAATTTTTGACAAGGACCAACATCACGTCATGCTGATCATTTTAGAAAAAGTCCCATATCAATATCACTTATAGTTTTCAAGAAGTAGTCGCTACAAACTTGTTTTTTAAAAATCTATTTTTAGATTTGGTGGCCATCTTGGATTTCACATCAACATGAATTTTTGCTAGGATCAACTAGGCTTCATGGGCAACATTTCTGTACAGTTTAATGAAAATCCATTCAGTAGTTTCAGAGGAGTAGTCGCTACAAACAAAAAGTTTACGGACGGACAGACGGACAGACGACGGACGCCGCACCACGGCATAAGCTCTGCTGATCTCTGATCAGAAGAGCTAAAAATAGAGTCGGGGGTGTTTTCAGTAGGTCGGTCGGGTTACAGTAAACTCAGGTATAATTTTATTTGGCCTAAGGCAATGATTTGCACAACTAGCATGGAAATGATCATCCCTAATTAGCTTCCTTTAAATCCGGCCAGGGGTTCAGGAGAACTAGTTAGAACAAAGTTTGTGTATTAAAACCTTTAAAGGGCCATAACTCAGCCAAAAATCATTCAACTGGAACACGGCGATGATTTGCACAACTAGACATAGAATCAATCATCTCTAAAAAGTTTTGTTTAATCCGGCCAGGGGTTCAGGAGACATGTCGGAACAAAGTTTGTGTATTAAAACCTTTAAAGGGCTATAACTCTGCCAAAAGCATTCAACTGGAACACAGTGACTATGTACAACTAGGCTTGTTACTGATCATCCCTGCATAGTTTCAATGAAATCCGGCCAAATGAAGGCCCTTTCGTCTTAATGAGGCCAAGATATAGCATATTTCAGAAAATCAAGGGCCATGACTCCGATGTAAACAGTCCAATCTGGATGATTTTCGAACTTGTCCAAGCTTTCATAGCTATTAACAATCTAGTAAAGTTTCATAAAGATCACATGTAAAATGAATGCCCTATCATCTTAACGAAGCAAAATATAGCATTTTTAACTAAATCAAGGGCCATAACTCATCTGTTACTGGTCCGATCTGGCTGGTTTTCGAAATTGTCTGAGCTGTCATTGATATAAACAATCAGGTAAAGTTTTGTAAAGATCAGATGAAAGATGAAGACTCTATCAATTTAACGAGGCAAAATATAGCATTTTTAACTAAATCAAGAGCCATAACTCCGCTGTTACTGGTCCGATCTGACTGGTCTTCAAAATTGTTTGAGTTTTCATTTATATAAACAATCTGGTAAAGTTTGGTAAAGATCGAATGAAAGATAAAGGCCCTGCCGTCTTAACAAGTCAAAAGATAGCATTTTAACTAATTCAAGGGCAATAACTCCGCTGTTAATGGTCTGATCTAGCTGGTTTTCGAACTTGTCCGAGCTTTCATTGATATTAACAATCTGTGCAAGTTTGGTAAAGATCAAATAATAAATGAAAGTGCTAGAGTGTTCACAAGGCTTAATATGGCATTTTTCAGCAAAACAAGGGCCATAACTCCGGTGAATTTATTTTGATCTTGCCGGTTTTCGAACTTGTCCGAGCTTTCATTGATATAAAAACACTGGCAAAGTTTAGTAAAAGTCCAATAAATATTGAAGGCCGTAGAGTGTTCACAAGGCAGAAAATAGCATTTTCCAGAAAAAACAAGGGCCATAACTCCGGTGCAACTGATCCGATTTAGCTGGTTTTCTAACTTTTTTGAGCTTTTATTGATATTAACAATCTATGCAAGTTTGGTAAAAATTAAATAATAAATGAAGGTGCTAAAGTGTTCACAAGGCAGAAAATGGCATTTTTCAGAAAAAACAAGTGCCATAACTCTGATGTTACTGAAACAATTTAGCTGATTTTCGAACTTGTCCAAGCTATCATTGGTATTAACAAACTGTGCAAATTTGGTAACGTTCAAATAATAAATGAAGGTGTTAGAGCGTTCACAAGGCAGAAAATAGCAATTTTCGAAAAAAAACAAGGGCCCTAACTCCGGTGTTACTGATCTGATTTGGCTGTTTTTCGAACTTGTCCGAGCTTTCATTGATATTAACAATCTGTGCAAGTTTGGTAAAGATCAAATAATAAATGAAGGTGCTAGAGTGTTCACAAGGCTTAATATGGCATTTTTCAGCAAAACAAGGGCCATAACTCGGGTGAAATTTATCCAATCCGGCTGGTTTTCGAACTTGCTCGAGCTTTCATTGATATAAAGACACTGGCAAAGTTTCGTAAAGATTCGATTAATAATGAAGGCCCTAGAGTGTTCACAAGACAAAAGTTAACAGACGGACGGACGACGGACAACGGACGTTCAGACGACGGACAACTCGCCATCCAATAAGCTTGTAGCCGTAGAGCTAACAAGGGCCATAACTCCGGTGTTACTGATCCAATTTAGCTGGTTTTCGAACTCGTTCGAGCTTTCATTGATATTAACAATCTGTGCAAGTTTGATAAAGATCAAATAATAAATGAAGGTGCTAGAGTGTTCACAAGGCAGAAAATGGCATTTTCCAGAAAAAACAAGGGCCATAACTCTGGTGTTACCGACCCAATTTGGCTGGTTTTCGAACTTGTCCAAGCTATAGTTGGTATTAACAATCTGTGCAAGTTTGGTAACGATCAAATAATAAATGAAGGTGCTAGAGCGTTCACAAGGCAGAAAATAGCAATTTTCAGAAGAAAAAAAAGGGCCATAACTCCAGTGTTACTGATCCGATTTGGCTGGTTTTCGAACTTGTCCAAGCTTTTATTGATATAAACAATCTGTGCAAGTTTGGTAAAGATCAAATAATAAATGAAGGTGCTAGAGTGTTCACAAGGCTTAATATGGCATTTTTCAGCAAAACAAGGGCCATAACTCCGGTGAAATTAATCCGATCTGGCTGGTTTTCGAACTTGTCCGAGCTTTCATTGATATAAAGACACTGGCAAAGTTTCGAAAAGATTTGATTAATATTGAAGGCACTAGAGTGTTCACAAGGCAAAAGTTAACGGACGACGGACGGACGACGGACAACACACCATCCCATAAGCTCTGCTGGTCTAAAAATTACTCAATAATTTCAAAAGTTTATATATGCACATGTTATGTATGTTATCGGTTTGATGAAACAGAAATCTAAAACATCGCTGTATTCTTTTCCTGATAATTTAAAGTTGCTTGGCACACATCTCTTGTCCTATGCTTGTATTGTATGTGAATGTTGTGTCTTGAACATTCATGTCACTTGGTAAGATTGTGGTTGCATCTTTTAAAAAATATTTACATTCTGTAATTGAGAAAAAACAAGAGGTCAATGACCTTGAAGCTCTACTGATTGATTTTGATTTCAGGAAGTAGTCGCTACAGGCTTGTTTTTTGAAAATCTATTTTTAACCGTGGCGGCCATCTTGAATTTCCGGCCGACCTGAAATGTTGCTAGGATCAATTAGACATTAAGAGCAACATTCCTGTGAAGTTTCATGAAAATCCGTCAGGTAGTTTCAGAGGAGTAGTCGCTACAAGTTTTCATTATATAACTCTATGTAAACAAAGATGGCCGTTGGCAGCCATGTTTAACGTCAAATCAAAACGATTTTCGACAAGGACCAACATCATGTCATACTGATCATTTTAGAAAAAGTCCCATATCAATATCTCTTATAGTTATCAAGAAGTAGTCGCTACAAACTTATTTATTTTAAATCTATTTTTAGCTGTGACGGCCATCTTGAATTTTTGGCAGATCTGAAATTTTGCTAGGATCAATTAGACATCAAGAGCAACATTCCTGTAAAGTTTCATGACAATCCGCCAAGTAGTTTCAGAGGAGTAGTCGCTACAAGTTTTTTACAATATAACTCTATGTAAACAAAGATGGCCACTGGCAGCCATGTTTAACGTTGAATCAAAACGATTTTTGACAAGGATCAACATCATGTCATGCTGATCATTTTAGAAAAAGTCCCATATCAATATCACTTATAGTTTTCAAGAAGTAGTCGCTACAAACTTGTATTTTAAAACTCTATTTTTAGCTTTGGTGGCCATCTTGGATTTCACATCAACATGAATTTTTGCTAGGATCAACTAGACTTTAAGGGCAACATTTCTGTAAAATTTCATGAATATCCATCCAGTAGTTTCAGAGGAGTTGTCGCTACAAATAAAAGTTTACGGACAGACGGACTCCGCACCACGGCATAAGCTCTGCTGATCTCTGATCAGTCGAGCTAAAAATGCATATAAGTTTGAATAACTTTACTTTTCAAGGAGGTCACCATGTAGTGTGTTAAAAGACACTTTTAATGCTCTTTTGACATTTTTCGTATTGGCGAGCATCAATACGAAAAATTTCAAAAGAGCAAATTAGGCGTATACATATGCAGTTACATAGAACGTCAGAATAATAAAAAACAAGAGGCCCAAGAGGGCCTGTGGACGCTCTACTGGCTAACATGGCTCTTATAACATCAATGAAGTGAGTGACTGCCATTTACGTTTTTTTGAAAGTTTCGGACAAAAAAAAGCTTTTTAACTAAATCAACGGCCATAACTAAAGAATCTGGTAAAGTTTGGTAAAGATCAGATGAAAAATGAAGGCCCTAACGTATTAACAAGGCAAAATATAGCATGTTTAACTAAATCAAGAACTCCTCTGTTACTGGTCCGACTGGTCGAACATAGAGCTTAAAAAAATCAAAAAGTATTTAAAAAAAAAAAATTAAAAAAAAAAGAAAAATTTAAAAAAAAAGAAAAAAAAAAAGAAAAATTAAAAAATATTTAAAATAAAAAAAAAAAAAAAAAATAATAATAATAATAATAAAAATAAAAAAAAATAAAAAATTATTCAAAAAAAAAAATTATTCAAAAAAATAATTATTCAAAAAAAAAAAGAAATTAAAAACCAACAAAAACATTAAAAATTAAAAAAAAAATAATTAAAAAAAAATATTAAAAATAAATAAATCCCTATACATGTCTATGTAAAACAGGTGACCCTTGGGGCGGGGTCAAATATGACCCGAGGGTCACCATTTGAACAAACTTGGTAAAGGACCACAAGCTTATAGCAAATGCAAAATATTAAACCTCTGGCTCTTGCAGTTCCAGAGAAGAAGATTTTTTTCAGTTTTTCCCTATACAAGCATTTATGTAAAACTGTGACCCCGGGGCGGGGCCAGATGGGACCCCAGGGTCCCCATTTGAACAAAATTGGTAAAGGACCATAAGCTTATAGCAACAGCAAAATATTAAACCTCTGGCTCTTGCAGTTTCAGAGAAGAAGATTTTTTAAGTTTTTCCTATACATGTCTATGTAAAACATGTGACCCTTGGGGCCAAATGTGACCCCAGGGTCACCATTTGAACAAACTTGGTAAAAAACCATAAGCTTATAATAAATGTAACATATCAAACCTCTGACTCTTGAAGTTTGCGAGAAGAAGATTTTTAAAAAAAAATCCTATATAAGTCTATGTAAAACTGTGACCCTTGGGGCGGGGACAAATTTGACCCCAGGGTCACCATTTGAACAAACTTAGTAGAGGACCATAAGCTGATGCTACATATAATACATGAGAGCTCTGTGGCATGTGGTTCCAGAGAAGAAGAATTTTTTCAGTTTTTCCCTATACAAGCCTATGTAAAACTGTGACCCCCGGGGTGGGGTCAAATGTGACCCCTGGGTCACCATTTGAACAAACTTGGTAGAGGACCACAAGCTTATAGCAAATGCAAAATATTAAACCTCTGGCTCTTGCAGTTTCAGAGAAGAAGATTTTTTAAGTTTTTCCCTATACATGTCTATGTAAAACATGTGACCCTTGGGGCCGGGCCAAAAGTGACCCGATGGGTCACCATTTGAACAAACTTGGTAAAGGACCATAAGCTTATAGTAAATGCAAAATATCAAACCTCTGGCTGTTGTAGTTTCCGAGAAGAAGATTTTTCAAAAAAAATCCTATATAAGTCTATGTAAAACTGTGACCCCCGGGGCGGGGACAAATTTGACCCCAGGGTCACCATATGAACAAACTTAGTAGAGGACCATAAGCTGATGCTACATGTAATACATGAGAGCTCTGTGCCTTGTGGTTTCAGAGAAGAAGATTTTTTAAAGTTTTTTCTTATATGTCTATATGAAAAACATGCAAAACCTCAATATACAAACTTTGGACCCTCGGGGCACGGCCATTTTTGACCCCGGGGACTTTATTTGAACAATCTTGATAGTCTAGGCGTTGGCGATCATTTTAAAAGAAAAACTGTCGGAATCTGTCCAGCGGTTCTGGAGAAGAAGATTTTTTAAGGTTTCGACCATATATGGTAATGGCAGCCATCTTGGATGCAGCGCTGACCTAATTTTAACAAATCTAAAAAGCATTCATCTAAGGATCATCCATGTGAAGTTTGGTCAAAATTAGCCAAGCGGTTTCTGAGGAGAAGTCGTTTGAAGAAAAGTTAATGGACGGACGACGGACGACGGACGGACGACGGAAGACGGACAACACACCATCCCATAAGCTCTGCTGGCCCTTGGCCAGTAGAGCTAAAAACTGCATAGGAGCCGATTTATTAGGCTAGTCACCATGGAGCTACTGTGTTATTCCTATTAAAAATACACTGTAGTTGTCTAACATGCTTCACAGAATTTAATGCCATTTCCTACCAGCGTGTAATACCCGCATAAACCTCTAAGTAAAGCAAATTAACTCTTAATTATTAGCCTGAAAAAAATGCAGTTGCAGGAGAAAACAACTGGAGTTTTAGACATTTGTTGAATATGACAACTGTTACCTTGTTGGTATCGGTGACAGTCCTTTTGCACCAATGTTGCGCTGGTGTAGCTGCGAACATAAATGACTTCCCGTCCTTGACTAGTGTGTCTTCTTGCCACCATGTGCGTTCCACTACATTCGTGCACCCCTGATCGCGCATCCACTTTGCCTGGCCTTCTGCTACATACCACCTTAAACTTCCGCCAAACTTCCGGTTCAGTCCAACGACTGACTGGTGGTCCAAATGGTCGTAATGATTATGACTGATAACTATGGCATCGATGTTGGGAATGTCTTCAATTTTGCAAGGAGGTTGACGATATCGTTTTGGTCCAATGATGCCAAATGGGCCACACCTGTTACCAAACACAGGGTCTGTCACAACTGTTAGACCATCAAACTGCACGAGTAATGACGCATGACCAATCCACATCACCTGTACCTTGTCATGTGGTGGGTTCCTCAACTTATCTAGATCTGGTGCTATTATTGGAAGATTGAGGTCCAACTCCTATAAATAAATTAATAAGGTTTTATTACATTTTTGCTTTAAGTTGAACTTATATCCTCCAGAAATCCCTAATTTATTGTGAGTTTTGAATAAATTTAAAAGGTCTTTTTTGCTGGGCCTGACTTAAAATTTACAAATACCGGTAATGACATTATTAATTCTAAATTTATGAATATGTCTGTATTAAAGATCGGTATATTTATCATGTAGCTGTCACTCACCTTCTCATCATTCCAAGGTACCCCACTTTTGTCATTGCCATTAAATCGCCACTTTAATAAATCCCACGGACCTCGATCTTCATATGTCTCAAAGGGATTCTGGTACCTTCCATTTTTGAATAGTGGCTTAACAAGCTCATCATCGTCTTTGCAGGAATCAGTATTTACTTGTGTCATTTCAGTTTCCTTGATTCCCACAGGTGGGTTACTTTGCGTACTTCCCATTTAAAATACAATTGAACACTTAATGTTAACGACTGAACACTTATAATGTGTATAATATTATATCTTTAAATTACTATTAGAGCTAGATATATTAAATATTGTAACAGCACCCCACCTCTGCTAGATCTGTTTTAAACTGGGATTACATAATGAACACTTTATATAATATACTTCTACTAAGAGTAAGAAGCACATGTGACAATACATGACATTATGTACTAAATTTTTACCTCCCTGTAATGTGCAGACAATCCAATGTGCAGACAATCCTGGTTTCGCCACTTTATTTCGGTCAGGACGTTTCGTACCTTGGACGTTTCGTACCCTGGTTGTTTCGTACCCAGTTTTGGGTACGACACGTCCAGTGTGTTGGACGTTTCGTACCCTACAGTTGAACGTTTCGTACCCTGCCGATGGACTAAAAATCACGGGTAAAGTGTATCAGGGTCGATACAAGCAAGGTTTTACGCAAGCGTAAAATAACTGCCCAGAGACAAGAAGTTAACATAATAATATATCAAGTCACGGGTGTTAAAACAATATTGAAAAAAATAATGTTGTCACGGAGACATAAACACACCACGACCGTTTTTTCTTACATTCTTCCCGATTTTTACCATCAGTTCTTCCTACCAAGCATTTTAAATCAATATGGGCGACCTCGCTTCTTTTTGTTCAAAAACCTTGACATGCCTTACATATCGAAGCATTGATTACAATTACCTTGTAATACGACGTGCTAGAAGTACACATCACCACAGTTGTTCACGTGTGGTTTAGAGTGTACATTACAACACATATAAACTGTTCACTGTTACCATGTGTAATTATAAGATTGCGTTATCAAAGTGAAAAATGTAAAGGAATAATATAAACCAATGAAAATTTTTAAAAAAAAGAAAAAAAAAGGAAATTAGCAGGTTTGAACCCCTACCTTCCTGGGCACCTCGACCAACTACACTATTGGGACTTCTGAATGTTTCGTCGCTAATATACGTATAATAGTAATGATTACATGCCAATCGTGAACGCTCGGCCAATCCCGTCATTCTTCGGGATCCCGCAAAGCTGTGTACGAGATGTTGCGAATGGATTACATGCTACATTTCAGTAGACTGGTTTAGGAAAATGTCATTTCAGCAAGTGAAATCGTAACCTTTCAACATTACAAAATATGTGTTTATACCATTCAAGTTTTTCAGACGAGTTCGCTAGGAATTCAAGTTGTAAAGCATGCGTATTGTCAGTTACATGAGTCACAATCTGTTAATCATAGACATATAAAAGTCATATAAGAGTCAGCTGAATGAGTGTATGCAGTTATGATTTGACATTAAGAGTTATGTCCCCTTTTGTGTACTCCCATTGAGGTATTATACCACTAATTATTTCCCCCATAGACACCAATGTTAAAGTGTCACATACTAATGATTTGCTGCAAATTCAACTCAAGCACATAGAAAACAAATTTTCCACTTGAAAAATCACCAGAAAAGGTGGGGTCACAAGACATGTAAGAAAGTTCTTGTTTGTTTTACTAAACAGGTCAAGGGTACAGCTGTTTTCATTGCTCACAAAGTGTAGGCATAGAGTCGAAATTTCGAAAATGTTCATCAGTGATCCAGTAAAACTTATTAATACGCTTCTAATACATACAACTACTAAATCGAACAGAAATGGGCAGTTTTCCGCTACTTATAATGCCCGTTTTCATCAAAAAAGGAGGGATTACTTTTTATTATAGGAACTACATTCGATACACCTCGGAGGCTTACATGTAATTAGTGGTGGTAAACCTTGAGATTGTATTTGAAAAATAATCAAATACTCTTGAATATTTTTGCATGACAATTTCAGTATAATATGTTTACACATTTTTATAGGCAGTACTACCTTTGAATTATAAATACATACATACTTGATAAATATGTGAATTCCCAAGAACAGATGCGTCACTTCAAAAAGTGTATCTTTTAGGAACAGTGTGACACTGATAGAATGAATGTGAATTTGCCTGAATAGTCATGCAATTAAAAATTCTCACAATGTTTCGGCATTAGAGTATCATAAAACTTACCCGACCACTTTACATGTTTGAACAAAATATTTCAGTTTAAATCAGCATAGTAATTGATTTAAAATAGCCCACGTGCACATTTACCGGCCCTTTCTCTTTCGTTTATCATATATAGTAATTGAAGCAATAATATACCATGTAGTAACACTAACGGAAGTTCTGTAATGCTTTACGATTTAAGCAGGATGATAGAAATGTGATGTATCTTTAATATCTCTAACTCCAGTACAAAGGAATTGTAACGTATCTGTTTAAATGATATGCAAACATCACCTATATTCAATAATATGAACACGAAAAGGTAACACACTGAAACTTTAAAAAATATTTAACTAATCAATACTATTTCTTTAAAAATAACTTTGATTTATAAAACAAACACAGTTTCATTATCAGATATGGTAACGTATCTGTTTTTACAGATCCACTTTTTCTTGTTTTCTTATCATTTCACATCTACCACCAGTAAGTAAAACACATTTTTTTTATCACCATACAGCCGATAGAGCTTCTTTTTTTCCCACAAATAACATTATATCAGATAGATAACATACACTGTTTAAAATAAATGGATATTAACAAGTGTACCCCTACGGACGATCACATCACAAAGATTTTTCCCGTGGCCACTTTCGAAAAAGTTAATGCCAAATTGTTGTGTCTGCAAAGTATATCAAATATATGTAGCAGTTTTTGTTGTACTGCGAAGGTGGCGAGCCATTGCAAGAATTACCTTTTGTTTTTGGTGGTAATACATACGGAAAACGGGATCCTTTAGAAGCAACAAACACAAACACGAGAGGATAGTTGCAGACTCGGGTTACTAAGTCTGTTCATGAGAGGTAATGCTCGATGCATGCAACACCTCTAACTCCCTGCCCCCACCCACCCCTCACCCCCAATTCCCATCACCAACTTAGTAGTATTCTAAGAATGGGCTTGATAATTCCAAAGGACATGTAAGTAATAACACGTAGGTCTTGTACTCAAGTTCGCCGTTAGAAGAGCTTCTGTTTACCACAGTAAATCCTGCTTAATTTGTTTTTCTCCATGAATAACGCATGCCTGCGTTCTGTATTGATTTGGTCTTGTTTTTCTTTCTTTCACGATATTGATATTTCATGGATTTTGCCAATTTTCTGAAAATGTTGTTCGGTATATATTCTGTTTTGATGTTTTAATTTCTTGTAAAAAATAGTTAAATCTATATGTTTTATGAAAAGTAAGTTAGATATAATAAGTTACAAGAAATATAGGAAGCTAGGAAACAAATGTGTCCGATATAAAGTGTTTAATGACATTATTTGAACTTAATTCAAAAATGAAAGAAGAAGATTACTTTATATTTCATGTCAAAACTGCATTATCTTTTCTAGAACAGATACGTTACCATATTGAACAGAAGCATGTTTTGACGCTGCTCTTTATTTTTACTATATATTCTGTTCAACATGTATACAAATAAAAGCATCTGCATTTTCACGATATATTTAAGTAAATTAATTGTTTGGTTGTTCAGTATTTTGTTCAAATAAATATAATAAAGATACTTACTCAAAATCCGGATTTAGTTTGATGTAAAATTCAAAGTTTTCATAAAAAATGTCATAAAAAATAACACGTGCCTATCAGCGATTTCATTATAACGCATAGTAGTCCATTTGAAATCATCCGGTGATGTAACATTTTAAAGGTAAGGATATTTGTTTACTTATCGCTAACGTATCTGTTCGTAACGTTTGCCAAACAATAAAACAAATGCTCTGTTCCATTATTTTTGCCGCATTTCAAGAAAACTTATGCTATCAATACATATTGCCATTGAATGATTACCATATTACACGATATTCTTAGGTGGTTGTAATGGTAAGCACAACTTAATCAGAAATGATGGTAACGTATCTGTTCAGACCAAAACTGCAATCAAGATTATTTCACATTTGAGCACTCATCGTGGCTTATACAACATCAACAAATTAATAAATATTGGTGAAATATATATCCCTCAAGGACTTTAAAACATGTGTCGTATCAAATACAGAGTCCCTGACTTCTCTGAAATTTAGTAACGTATCTGTTTAGTGTACTGGAGACGACATTTCAACAAGGGCAGCAACTAAAAACTACTTTTTTTTCTGGAAAAGACATCTTTCAACTCAGTCATGTGAAATTCAGGCTTACAAAAATAACAAAAATAATCCGTCCAAGACAGAGAACAATTTTTTTTATAGCAATAACATAGGCACCAACACTTGGTACATTGCAAAATTGGTAGTTTTGTGACTTTTGTGTGATATAATACTTGCACGGGTATGGTAAAGATGGTCACTTTTATGTATTTTTCGCACACTGTGAGGTGGTTTAAAGTAAATTAAGAGGCAAAATGTATTTTTCACCAGTTGTGTAGGCAAATATACGCTAGGGACAGTAGTATTCACTAATTTGCATGTTTAGTGTATAATTAATGTACAGACAAGCAGTTAGAGCTCCTGTCAAAGGCAAAAGTGTGGTACTTAGATGGAACGTATTATGTCAGTTACCCAACGACACAAACATAATGAAAAGGGGAACTTTATATTAATTGTACATAACAAATATTACATCACATTTAATATACATGTAAAGTACAAAATCCGATCTTAAACAGGCATGTATATCTATTACATGAATTAATACGTCCAATGCCAACGAATTGAATGTTGTTTAACGCCTCATCAACACAGTATATGTTATTTAGAGCCGCCCCAGAGAGAGAGGAAGGATACATAGGAATCCGGGAACCGTGCCTCACCCTTATTATCGAATATATTCCTATGGTTCTTTAACGCGATCGGAGGATAGACCGATACACGGGACCGCCCGGTTTACGTCCCCATCCGACGGACGAGGGCTCAATACATGGTCGGTGACATTATCTTTGATGAATGCAGAGCATTAAATCGTTTAATTTACGGTAACTAAAAGGGCGTGCTGTAACTACCAGTTGTAGCAAGGTGACATTTCCTTTGATGAATGCAGAGCATTAAATCGTTTAATTTTGTTACTAAGTACACCATGCTACAAAATAGATATAGTCTGTCTCAGCTCGTTGGTTATTTAAACACCTCGATGGGCTACGCCCATCTCCGTGTTTAAATAAGCCAACTCGCTGAGAATTTAGAGTACGGTCACTATGACGTCACAGTGTTACTTGGTACACCATGCTACAAAAAAGATGAGTCTGGTTATTTAAATAAACACCTCGATGGGCTTAAAAGTACACGTGCCTCCGTCGTTATATAAATTGTATTTCGCTTCACAACTGTTCGCCTTTATGAAAGCTCAGTTTACTCGGAGTCCCCAGTTTGGCACATAATAGTTTTAAAAATTATATTTATTGTTTGACATATGTAATCAGTTAGTTCAGGATTTATAGAGGTATACTTGTTTCAGAAAAAATCAGAGCACTAAGTTTATACGCGAGAAATAAAAGTCGAATAGTCTACAGAACGATCACAAAGCTCGCGCATGCGTAGTGCGGTTTGTCCTCTGAGAAAAGAAAACATGGCGACTAACTTGCTGAAAGTGACAAGTTCACTCGCAAGGACACTTACTAAATCAAAACAAGTATATGACTGTTGCATTTTTATGCTCTATTCTATTTGTTTCATGTTTTATGCAAAGAAACACAAAGTTTACATTAATTGCTTTAGTTTCATAAAGCGTATCTCATGGTTTTTGTCAACACTTCACTCCCCACCCACCAAGTTGCCAATATACAGTGCTTTGGGTGGTATAGAATCACTTGGGTTAAACGTCTAATTTTAAAATGAAAGGAAAATGTTTATTTATTTTCTGATTTAGATTTACCCTTTTAGTTGTATGATAGCAAAATTTCTAAAATTATTGTCCTGAAACTTTGATTTTTTAATAGGCGTTTTTACACCAATATTTACATAATTTTGTTTTGTCCTTAAAAGTGCCAAACTTCAACAAGTTACCTTAATTGATGATTGCATTTTGACTTTTGTCCCTAACATTTGTTAAAACAGCAAATATTTATTTTTGAGTTTATTGTGACAGTATGAATTTTTCGTTTCAAAAACACACTTCATTCAGGTAGTATAGAATCATTTTTTCTGAGAGGTGTTACACATAGTGATATATTTTGCATGGAAAAATGTCCCAAAAAATTTCACCGTTGAATAAATGTATGATTATATGATATATCTTCAAGCCTGGAAAGTTTTAAAATAATCTAAAATATATGAGCTGAGAAAACTGATTTTATACAGGAAATGATTCTTTACTACCAATGATTCTATACACCCCAAAGCACTGTACCTGAGGCTGATTCATGGCTTTTTACGAGTTTTGATTTTTATTCGTAAGAGCCAGAACACCATTCTATTGCAGTAGATACAACTATACATAAAACACTAGTAATAACATGATTTTGGGTCTTACCTACCAACATCACCTACACTACAGTAACTTTTTAGAATATAAATTTTTGTAGTGTTCCTCTCCTAAATTATGTTGTGTAGCGCATGGATGGTCGAGAGTGTAAATACTATGAGTTTGAAAACCTTCTCGCACTGCTATGTTTCGAATCCCACTGGACGCTCGACCTATAAATTATATTTGTTTACGGATGACTGGATGAATTCAGTACTGGAATACTGGTTATACCCAGGAATAAATGTGTTGGAAAGTGACGTTAAACACCATTCAATTCAAATTTCATTCGCAATGAATCTATTCTCGATTTTGCCATTATCAAATCTCGCTCTCGTTTTTCGCGAGATTTCAAGTTTGGGGGATCTCGGCACTAACTCTGTATAGTGAGTATACAGTGTTTATTTGGTTTTAGACACATTTTAGAACGTATCATGCACAAATATTGTACGAGTGCTGTTTCTAGTTGTGTTAGTCATATAAGCTGTCAGAAAAGTGACATTTCTGAGTTATATGGATATTTTATTGCCAAATGTTATAATGATACCTTGAAAGTAAAACATTGTGTTTCGTAAATTATTTAAAGTATAAATTAACTTTACTTATTACACTTATATAGTCCCTGCATTTTAATCATATTTAACCATATTAACCAGATATATATATATATATATAACTTCTTGTAAACAGGAACGGTTTATATTTATCTTTTCTACACTAATTAAGCATCAGTAGTTTGAAAGTCCAATACTGTACATGCTGAGTTTTAAATTCACCACTAAAACATGATACGTATATGAATTCTCCTTTAAATAATATTCATAAAAGTATATTCCATGTATCGCATAAAGTCATTTTACTATTGATAATTGTAATGGCATATAAACAACTACAGTATCAGTCAGATTTAGGCATAAACCATGCTAATAATTTCCAACACTTAAGAATTATCTACATGAATTATATAACGAAAGTGAAAGTAGGAAAAAAGTTCTGTTTGACCTAATGCATCATTTTTTTTTCATTCTTTTTATCTGGTGTAGTCTTTAACAAAAGTAAAAGTAGAAGTAGAAAAAAGTTTTGTTCGACCTAATCTATCTTTTTTTTTTGTTATCTGCCTGCCCTTTTGTAATTACTGCACTAGGAGCAAGCATCTTGTACATCTTAATTCCATAGGCATTAGAGTCTACCAATTTGGTACCAGGTTCATCAGCGATGTTATATCCTCGGGGTATCCCCACTGACACCCCACTCCCCCTCTCCCACCGGTGGAGTAAAACACTGATATGTGCATAATGGTAACAACCTGTAGCTCTGATCCTTCATAATTTAAGTCATTAATTTTACAATGAAATTATGTAAAAAAATATGACAAAAAAAACAGTGAGAGAAAAGGATTTAACTTAGCGTGCGGTCTCGACGTAGCTTAATTGTGGGGCAAGTGACTTTTGAAATCAGGGCAAGTGGGTTTTTGAAAATCTACTTGCCCTGGGCAAGTGGATTTTCAAAATATTTCCAGACCCCTGGCATATCAGGGTCATTCAAATACATTATTAGATAGACCCTGGTCATATATGTAATATAATTCACAGAACTCTGCAATATATATTTTATTCCTACTATAAGATTTCATAAATCATAGGCTAATCAGGGTTCTCAATAGACGCGTACACACACGTTTTGACGCATGGAATTTCAATTTGACCCATTTCTGACGCATCTAATTTACGACCTGTGCGTTTTTATGACGCGCGTGTATTTGCTTCCAAGCATCCAAGCATCGATCCAATACCTATTTACATCACAGCTGCATAAACAGTGATTGACACCTTGCCTGACGACCAATCAAATTCGCTGCTGTCGCATCTTGGGGGAAATAACCTGTCTGTAAATGGTGTCACTGTGTAATCTAATCGCTGCTATTGTGTTGATAATTTAATGATTATCTTTGAAGTTTATGATGCTTTGCGCGGGTGAAGACTATTATGACTTGATTGGATTAACTGTGTAATTGATTGCTACCGGCTTCTGATTGATTAGGGGGTTAATTAAATTGAATTGCGATAAAACAGAAGCTAGCGGTCAAATGTGTGAACAGGTAAAATCGGCAAAAATAAAATTGACTTTATTTGTGTTTGTTGTTTGTTTATTTGTGTTGTTGTTCGTTAATTTTGTTTTACACACGTTTTAAAGAATAAAGAAATATAGTTTTAATGAGGATAATTTAAATATTTATAAATCGGCGAAATGTACATAAAAAGAGTTTTTTAACCTGGGTTGGCATTCAGTCAAAACTTACATTACGCATTGTGATATTTTGCGATTACGGACATTGTTTGTGCTATCGCGTAACAGACTTTATTAATTCATGTATGTTAAATTCACAAATAAATGGCGCAAAGAAGTATATTTTCGTCTGTTATATAATATTATAGAGTGCACTGTACTGCAGAATTATTTTTTGAAATAAATGAAATTAAAAAAAAAATGATTTACCTCACAACTTTATTTGAGTGAAATTGAATTGAAACAGTACTGTTTTGATACTGTATGTATGTTTTTCAAATTATATTGAAAAATATAGTTTTTATTGTGTTCACTTACAGTGTTTTTTTTTTGGCTGTTTTTATAGCCGAAATTCGGTCATATTCCCAATGCCAAAACATACCTTTTTTTCCCAATTAAGAGGAAAAAATTCCCAATTTAAAAAAAAAAAAAAAAAATTTTTTTTTTTTTTTTTTTTTAGTGTCCCAATCCAATGATTGGGGTTCATTGGATTGGGGTTCAAAAGCTTATAAATTCTTCTGTTTATCTTGGTGTACAAAAAACAGTATTAAAGATATAATTATGAAAGGAAAGCTTTACTTTATATTTTTCCGAATTTTATTAAAAATCGCGCTACAATTCCCAATTTTATGAAAAATCGCGCTAAAATTCCCAATTCCAACGCCATGGGCTATGTTTCCAAAATAGAGAAAAAAAACACTGACTTAAGAACAGACATATCAAGTTGAAATTCAAATGTACAATGTTTGGTAATACTGAAATTCAGGCCGTGACAGTGTTGAGTACAATACTGAAATTCGGGCCTCGACAGTAAAAGTTGCTGTCGGACAACCAAATATGTCTAGTTATTTTTGTCATTTGCCTTGAATAGATCTGCGAACACTTCCTAATCCGTAAGCCTAGTCTTGTGTTTTTTGTTGACAACTTAAAAATTTTGCTTTCAAACGGTGTTCACCAAAGAATTAACCAATCGGCATGCTTGGTAGGCAGTAGGTCAAAGAGTATTTGCATGAAGTGCACCGATTGGTTGTTCATGTTACAGGTGCGCGTATTTAACCAATCGTTGCAGCTGTTCTATCATTTACTTTGGTAACGGTCACAAAATGGCGGTGCGCTGACAAACACACCTGTCAAAGTTTTTTAAGGTGCCGATGAGTGTTTTGCCAGATAGACGGCCGAAAAAAACAACAGAATACAAGAAAAAAATAAAGTGGAGATGGGTACAAAGTTGGGCCGTCACTTTTTGGGTGGGTGTGTGTGGTGGCTAGGGGATAATCAGGGCAAGAAATTAACTTTTGACCCACTTGCTTTTTTTGGAAGTGCAATAATTGCAACTTGTAAAAGTCCATTCTTTCTTCTTTCTGTCAAAAACTTTTCTGCGCATATAGATAGTGTTGTAAAAAGATAACAACTTACTCCTTTCATTATTTGAGTATTCTGCTAAATTTCTACAGAAAAATGTACTTGCAGTTTTTGTGAGTGCTAAAAATTTCAACTTGCATTTTCTCACAACAACTTAATAATGAAAAAAAATAAAGATTGGTTTTATTCATTTACAAGGGATCTCATAAGAAACTGTTTCTGTTCATGTTAACCTCTTATGTTTGTTGTCCTTAACTTCCCTTAATCCTTACTAAATAATATTTAATTTTTAAGGAAACATTCATATAATTATAAAGAAAATACATTTGTCTACACTAGGAAGCAAGAAAAAACTATTAAATGGCTTTTTTTTTAGTTATTTCTATTTCGTAGGTATGCAGTTAAACTTGGGCAAGTAAAAACATTTTCGGACAAGTAAATATTACATCCTAAGTAAGCGTCAAGGCCTGTGAATTCAATTGGACTTGTAACCAGCAGACGGCATCGCCTCGTTCAAATATAGATTCTGTCTTTGGGTACTCGTCCAATATAATTCAGTATTGTACTCACCACTGTAAAATAACCTCATAGTATTTGCTCACTGACCTGATCATGAAAAATGCTAAAGTACAATCTTGAAACTTTATACAAATAGTGCTCTTGGTCAAACAACAACTCACATCATTTTGTTTTTCAGCAGGTAAAAGATCAAGGTCATGACCTGACGCCTTGGATTTTCGCAAAAAATATAGTAAACTGTTGTATAATTCCCCCTTTAGCCGTGCTCTTGCTCAATCCTAAAGCAACCTTCGGCGAGGGAATTCCTTGCACCAAATTAAACAAAAAATATTTTTAAAAAAGATAATCGGCGCTTTTGGGGAAGCACAATGTATAAGTGATTGATGGTCATGAAGTGAAATTTAATTTTAATAGTGAAATGTAAGGTAGAGAGTAGAGCAATATATTCCGATAAAAGTTGACATTGCAGTGCCAATGTGGGGAATTTGAACAAAACAAGTTAGTGCCTTTCATTACGGAAGGTCATTGTTAAAATATTCAGAGCCATAACCCTAAAAACAATAGGCCCATGTGGGCCTGAATTGATCTACTGGCAAAGTGTGCTTTGTTAGATGATGTTGCATGCAAGTGGTTTCAGAAAAGAAGATTTTAAAATGTATTTCCGAATATTTCTATGTAAAACTTTTGATCCCCAGTGAGGGGCTTATTCTGACCCCAGGGTCACCATTTGTACAACTTGAAATATCAAAGGTGTAGCCCTTGTGGTTTCAGAGAAGAATATTTTGGTCACCATTTGTACATACTTGGGAGAGGACCACTAGATGATGATGTATAAATAATATCTAAGCTCTAGCCCTTGTGGTTTTGGAGAAGGCTAAATATCACATCGGCCACCTTGAAAAATCACGTGACTAGGAAACCATGGCGATATGTAATTTTTAATAGGGTTTCATTACCAGTTGGGGCGTCCGTGGCCGAGTGGTTAGAGTCTCTGACTTGCAATCACTTGCCCCTCACCACTGTAGGTTCGATCCCTCAGGGGCCTAGTAATCTTTATGTGAGGAAGCTATCCAGCTGGCTTGCGGAACGTCGGTGGTTCTACCCAGGTGCCGGATGGGCACCTGGGGTCTTCCTCCACCAGTGGAAGCTGGAAAGTCGCCATATGACCTTAGCTGTTGGTGCGACTATAAAATCCAATTCAATTCAATTCATTACCAGTTACCATGTAAAATCAACGCACTTTGCAAGAAAACAGAATAATTTATTCGCAATTTCAGCATTTCTATTCCTTTCTTCATCTTTTCCGGTCATGATTGAAGTACAGCGTAACAAATCACCTAACGATATACCATTTATCAACAACTACACTCTATAAACAAATCTAACTTAGCCAATCAGCATTCAGATTAATAAACGCTGTAGGCTTTCATAATTTCTGTATCGCTTTCAACTCAAATTTTGATAGGCTTACACTGAGAGGCCAAAAGCCAGCTTAAACGGCTGGCGCCGAAAAAATAGTCAAAATGTAAATGCAAGTTGGCTTGAGTATAATGGAAAAGCTGTGTCACACTGACACGTACAGGAAAGGGTTGGAACTCGTGCACTAAGCCAGCCATTCTAGTACTAGTCGTATTGTACCGGATATCGCTTGTTATGGTTAACCATATATACCGGTACTATTGAGTACAACAATAAAATGATCCATATGAATATCTGTTTCAGTTGCCATGTTCGGTTTCTGTGTTAAACAAGAGATGGGCTTCTCAATACAAGCAAGCTGAGCTGAATGTACCCGAGACGCGGGTGACCACACTGAGAAATGGCCTGCGAGTTGCAACTGAGGATTCCGGAGCACCAACATGCACTGTAAGTGATGAGATGAAGGTTATTACACTTACTGTTATTGGTACACTCATTCTTGCAGTATGTTGTAGCGCATATAGATTAGATCATATACATATATTTTATATATTATTGATATGTACTCGTATTGTACATTTTATTACAAATTGGATTATTGCTGTGTTGATGCCAGAGTGGACAAAAATGATAAAATAAAATACTTTTTAAAATATGAAACAATTTTCCTATATAAATACAGTACCCTATTTGTTTAAAGCATGTGGAACCTGGCATATATTTTTTTATGTGGCCTTGGTATAATTTCATAATTTCCTACAAAGTATCAAAAACTAGCTCCATTTGAAAATAAAAAGATTTCTTGGAGTTTCATCTTTAGCTGTGAAGGAACACACTGCAATATTGATTTTTAGCTCTACTGATCAGAGATCAGCAGAGCTTATGCCGTGGTGCGCCGTCCGGCGTCCGTCCGTCCGTCTGTCTGTCCGTCCGTCCGTCCGTTAACTTTTATTTGTAGCGACTACTCCTCTGAAACTACTGGATGGATATTCATAAAACTTTACAGAAATGTTGCCCATGAAGTCTAGTTGATCCTAGCAAAAATTCATGTTGATGTGAAATCCAAGATGGCCGCCAAAGCTAAAAATAGATTTTTTAAATTCAAGTTTGTAGCGACTACTTCTTGAAAACTATAAGTGATATTGATATGGGACTTTTTCTAAAATGATCAGCATGACATGATGTTGGTCCTTCTCGAAAATCGTTTTGATTCGACGTTAAACGTGGCTGCCAGCGGCCATCTTTGTTTACATAGAGTTATATAGTAAAAACTTGTAGCGACTACTCCTCTGAAACTACTTGGCGGATTTTCATGAAACTTCACAGGAATGTTGCTCTTGATGTCTAAATGATCCTAGCAAAATTTCAGGTCGGCCGGAAATTCAAGATGGCCGCCACGGCTAAAAATAAATTTTCAAAATACAAGTTTGTAGCGACTACTTCTTGAAAACTATAAGTGATATTGATATGGGACTTTTTCTAAAATGATCAGCATGACATGATGATTATCCGAGTCGAACATTATTTTGATTCGACATTAAACATGGCTGCCAGTGGCCATCTTTGTTTACATAGTTATATAATGAAAACTTGTAGCGACTACTCCTCTGAAACTACTTGGCGGATTTTCATGAAACTTTACAGGAATGTTGCTCTTAATGTCTAATTGATCCTAGCAAAATTTCAGATCGGCCAGAAATTCAAGATGGCTGCCACAGTTAAAAATAGATTTTTAAAAAATTAGTTTGTAGCGACTACTTCTTGAAAACTATAAGTGATATTGATATGGGACTTTTTCTAAAATGATCAGCATGACATGATGGTTATCCGAGTCGAACATTATTTTGATTCGACATTAAACATGGCTGCCAGTGGCCATCTTTGTTTACATAGAGTTATATAATGAAAACTTGTAGCGACTACTCCTCTGAAACTACTTACGGATTTTCATGAAACTTCACAGAAATTTTGCTCTTGATGTCTAATTGATCCTAGCAAAATTTCAGGTCGGCCGGAAATTCAAGATGGCCGCCATGGCTAAAAATAGATTTTCAAAATACAAGTTTGTAGCGACTACTTCTTGAAAACTATAAGTGATATTGATATGGGACTTTTTCTAAAGACATGATGTTGGTCCTTGTCGAAAATCGTTTTGATTCGACGTTAAACATGGCTGCCAGCGGCCATCTTTATTTACATAGAGTTATATAATGAAAACTTGTGGCGACTACTCCTCTGAAACTACTTGACGGAATTTCATGAAACTTCACACGAATGTTGCTCTTGATGTCTAATTGATCCTAGCAAAATTTCAGGTCGGCCGGAAATTCAAGATGGCCACCACGGCTAAAAATAGATTTTTAAAAAATAAGTTTGTAGCGACTACTTCTTGAAAACTATAAGAGATATTGATATGGGACTTTTTCTAAAATGATCAGCATGACATGATGTTGGTCCTTGTCGAAAATCGTTTTGATTCGACTTTAAACATGGCTGCCAGTGGCCATCTTTGTTTACATAGAGTTATATAATGAAAACTTGTAGCGACTACTCCTCTGAAACTACTGTACGGATTTTCATAAAACTTCACAGGAATGTTGCTCTTGATGTCTTATTGATCCTAGCAAAATTCCAGGTCGGCCGGAAAATCAAGATGGCCACCACGGCTAAAAATAGATTTAAAAAAAATAAGATTGTAGCAACGACTTCTTGAAAACTATAAGAGATATTGATATGGGACTTTTTCTAAAATAATCAGCATGACATGATGGTTATCCGAGTTGAACATTATTTTGATTCGACGTTAAACATGGCTGCCAGTGGCCATCTTTGTTTACATAGAGTTATATAATGAAAACTTGTAGCGACTACTCCTCTGAAAGTACTTGACGGATTTTCATGAAACTTCTCAGAAATGTTGCTCTTGATGTCTAATTGATCCTAGCAAAATTTCAGATCGGCCAGAAATTCAAGATGGCTGCCACAGTTAAAAATAGATTTTTAAAAAATAAGTTTGTAGCGACTACTTCTTGAAAACTATAAGTGATATTGATATGGGACTTTTTCTAAATTGATCAGCATGACATGATGGTTATCCGAGTCGAACATTATTTTGATTCGACATTAAACATGGCTGCCAGTGGCCATCTTTGTTTACATAGAGTTATATAATGAAAACTTGTAGCGACTACTCCTCTGAAACTACTTACGGATTTTCATGAAACTTCACAGAAATGTTGCTCTTGATGTCTAATTGATCCTAGCAAAATTTCAGGTCGGCCGGAAATTCAAGATGGCCGCCATGGCTAAAAATAGATTTTCAAAATACAAGTTTGTAGCGACTACTTCTTTAAAACTATAAGTGATATTGATATGGGACTTTTTCTAAAGACATGATGTTGGTCCTTGTCGAAAATCGTTTTGATTCGACGTTAAACATGGCTGCCAGCGGCCATCTTTATTTACATAGAGTTATATAATGAAAACTTGTGGCGACTACTCCTCTGAAACTACTTGACGGAATTTCATGAAACTTCACACGAATGTTGCTCTTGATGTCTAATTGATCCTAGCAAAATTTCAGGTCGGCCGGAAATTCAAGATGGCCACCACGGCTAAAAATAGATTTTTAAAAAATAAGTTTGTAGCGACTACTTCTTGAAAACTATAAGAGATATTGATATGGGACTTTTTCTAAAATGATCAGCATGACATGATGTTGGTCCTTGTCGAAAATCGTTTTGATTCGACGTTAAACATGGCTGCCAGTGGCCATCTTTGTTTACATAGAGTTATATAATGAAAACTTGTAGCGACTACTCCTCTGAAACTACTGTACGGATTTTCATAAAACTTCACAGGAATGTTGCTCTTGATGTCTTATTGATCCTAGCAAAATTTCAGGTCGGCCGGAAAATCAAGATGGCCACCACGGCTAAAAATAGATTTAAAAAAAATAAGATTGTAGCGACGACTTCTTGAAAACTATAAGAGATATTGATATGGGACTTTTTCTAAAATGATCAGCATGACATGATGGTTATCCGAGTTGAACATTATTTTGATTCGACGTTAAACATGGCTGCCAGTGGCCATCTTTGTTTACATAGAGTTATATAATGAAAACTTGTAGCGACTACTCCTCTGAAAGTACTTGACGGATTTTCATGAAACTTCACAGAAATGTTGCTCTTGATGTCTAATTGATCCTAGCAAAATTTCAGGTCGGCCGGAAATTCAAGATGGCCGCCACGGCTAAAAATAGATTTTCAAAAATCAAGTTTGTAGTCACTACTTCCTGAAATCAAAATCAATCAGTAGAGCTTCAAGGTCATTGACCTCTTGTTTTAAAACTCAGCATGCAATTTATTTTTCTACATTACTCAAGCAAATGTTGTTACGTATTACTATTGATTATATTGCACTGATAATATCTTTAAAGAAACTAACACGCCAAATATCAACAAAACTACACTACAATATAGTTTATCAAAACTCTATCCGGATGTTAGGTCATATAATAATGTATATGTGCAGATTAAAAGTATAGGTTTATTAAAGGGTTCTTAAAATACCCGTTATTGAATATGCGTAAAATGAATTATGAGTTGGTATGCTCAAGTTTTGGCGTTTGGTCTGGCTGGTGAAAGCTGTTTATAATGTTTCTGTAGAGTTTGGATTCTCAAAATATGCAAGTTATATATATATATATATATATATATATACCTCTTCATCAGTAGGTTTAGAAACGGTGTCCATAACTTGTAAAATTTGGCTGTTGTTGGCGGGATAACTACTTTAAAATTTGGTAGAAAAAGCAATTGAAATCTCAGTTTTATTTAATTATATATATGCAAGCAGTTATACTGGATTAATAACTCGAATAACTTCAAGAGTGCTGCTTGTCCCTTTAATATATAATATTGGTTTATGTAATATGTTAATATCTACCATGTTGCAGGTTGGATTATGGATCAATTCTGGAAGTAGATTCGAGAATGAAAAGAACAATGGAGTGGCTCACTTTTTAGAACACATGATTTTCAAGGTAAATATCTTTTTATGTTGGTTTAAGCAAAAGTGGTTCTTTAAATGGTGTGTCAATATATATTGTACCTTCCTCTGGTATGGCTCGGCCGAGATTGAAACCACAACCAGAATGAGAGTTAGTGCAGAGCATAATTGCCAGAATGAGAGGGCAGTGAGAGTTAGTGCAGAGCATAACTGCCAGAATGAGAGGGCAGTGAGAGTTAGTGCAGAGCATAATCACCAGAATGAGAGGGTGGTGAGAGTTAGTGCAGAGCGTAATTACCAGAATGAGAGGGCAGTGAGAGTTAGTGCAGAGCATAATGGCCAGAATGAGACGGCATTGCGAGTTAGTGCAGAGCATAATTACGAGTTAGTGCAGAGCATAACTGCCAGAATGAGAGGGCAGTGAGAGTTAGTGCAGAGCATAATCACCAGAATGAGAGGGTGGTGAGAGTTAGTGCAGAGCGTAATTACCAGAATGAGAGGGCAGTGAGAGTTAGTGCAGAGCAGAATTACCAGAATGAGAGGGCAGTGAGAGTTAGTGCAGAGCATAATTAGCAGAATGAGAGGGCAGTGCGAGTTAGTGCAGAGCATAATTAGCAGAATGAGAGGGCCGTGAGAGTTAGTGCAGAGCATAATTACCAGAATGAGAGGGCAGTGAGAGTTAGTGCAGAGCATAATTAGCAGAATGAGAGGGCAGTGCGAGTTAGTGCAGAGCATATTTAGCAGAATGAGAGGGCCGTGAGAGTTAGTGCAGAGCATAATTACCAGAATGAGAGGGCAGTGAGAGTTAGTGCAGAGCATAATTACCAGAATGAGAGGGCAGTGAAAGTTAGTGCAGAGCATAATTAACAGAATGAGAGGGCAGTGAGAGTTAGTGCAGAGCATAATTACCAGAATGAGAGGGCAGTGAGAGTTATTGCAGAGTATAATTACCATAAATCAAGCTTAAGCTCATCATATCCCGAATCTTTTTAGGTATGGGGAATATGTAGCAGTGTCTGGCTGTTATGTTAAGTTGGGAGGTCACCGCTGCCAGTTCGAATCCCACTGGGAGCTCGACTTGTGAGGAAGTGTCGATTCTTACGGATGGTGGGAGGTGTTCAGTACTGGTTCTACCCAGGAAAAGTGGGTGGTCTGCCTCCACCACAAAAATGTGACCGTCATATATAAACTTGCATGTGTTGAAAATAACGTAAAACACCATACAAAATTAGTTGAGAGTGCATTAGGTATGTAGCGTGAGGGCCTCGGATTGGAGCCCTGGTTTGACTGCACATTTTACATTGATATCACAGAATCCCAGATTCAAATTATCTAGGTTGTGCTTAGGGACATTTGAATAGTCATTTTAATTCATCGTAATATATTTTGATATTTATTAAATCATGAACTTTCCAGGGGACAGCCAAGAGATCTCAGACAGATCTGGAACTAGAAGTAGAGAACATGGGAGCTCATTTAAATGCATACACATCACGAGAACAGACAGTTTATTATGCCAAATGTTTTTCAAAAGATGTTGAAAAGGGTATGTTTTTACAGTTTTGTGTATAACATAAATTGTACATGTTTTGGAGCTTTTGAAGCATTAAAATAATGCAAGCTCTGCTTATGAACTGTTACTCTTTTGTTATTCTTTTGTCTCATCTCTATCATGACCTAATAATGTGTTCACTTGCAGTAAACCTCAGTCACTAATTTTTTTGTATGGGACCACTGTGGCCCAGTGGATAGCTAGTCAAGCCAGTCCCCAAACTGACTGGCTTTTTTTTTTTAAAAACCCTGTAATAAGTATGGAGATGGCATAACACAGATTATTGTGTTTATATTGTGTTTATATTGTGTTCCCATGTTCAAGCCTCTCTGGTGTCACTGAGTTTCGTGGATGTGTTCTTGGGCAAGTCACTGAAGTTTCCTTAGCCTTGTCCGTCGAATGGAGACATACACTCCGTATTGGAGTTTATCCTCTGAGCACGTTAAAGAATCATAGGAATCTATTTGCTAGTAAGAGCAGAGCAGGTTCGTGGATTCCTCTTTGTATCCTTCTCCTCTCTCTTGGGTGGCTTAAATAATCTATCCACACACCTGAGTATGGACAAGATGCTGAAACAATATTCAATTCATTTCAGCTATTGATATCCTGGCTGACATCTTACAGAACAGTACGCTGGGGGAGCAGGAGATTGAGAGAGAACGAGGGGTCATACTCAGGGAGATGCAGGTGAGCACACACATAGTATAGGTTATATACACGATACATAGTCAAGGAGATAGCTGAAATTGAATATTTTGGCAGAAATACATATTTAAACATGTTGACTTAATCTGTAATACTTACAAATATTAAATTACTAGTATGTTCACATAAACACTGCAAGAAATGGAAATATAGATGGTGGAACATGTAATAAGTGATCACTTTAATGAGTTTGCAAGACTGGTCTCTTAAAGGCAGAATATGCTTTTACTTTATAAAGTGAACCGGTTGAAGTATTCGGAAGCCTTATTACTTTAAGAGAATTACACAGTCCTATCAATACAAAAGAATTAAACTTTGTAAACTACACCAAAATAAATAGTTAAATAAATTAGTTTCAATCAACGCCTGGGAACTTCTGGTGATTTAATGGTAGTATTATATAGAGAAGAGCCTCGCCATTCTTCGTTTTCTAAGCCTCGCCTAATAAACTTGATAGTAAAAGGCACTGACATAATATTCTATTTATCATGTAGATTATCCAAATTTTCTTATTAATTACTATTATTACCTATTTCACAGAATGTTACGCTTAGGCCATATCAAATTAATTCCCAGTTTATCATCCCTGCCCGCCCCGAATATTTTATGCCGCCCCGACAATTTTTATTTTGGAAAAAAAAAAAAAAAAAAAAAAATAATAATATATATATATATTAAGAATAATGTCCAGATTGTGGTGTATTGTTCTGAATGTGAAAAACCAAGAGTCCTGTATTGTAAACATGTGGTGAAAGGAAAGAAAAGAACTGATTTGCTTCAAATCTTAGCTGACCTTCAATATACATGTGGTTCTGTCCTTCAAGATGTTGAAACAGAGGACAATCATATTTTACATTCGGTATTTGTTAGAAAAAATGTAACTTGTGACATGTCAGTGGAACTACCATATTTTTCTGCTGGCTTCGAATCGGTATGTTATTACTGTGGTTCGTCAGATGACCTTGTAGTACCAGATGATAAATATCCCGTATGTGAGGTGTGCCTATCTGGCAAACAGTCATTCGTAAATAAAAGGGGAACTGTTTCAAACAAGAAGAAGGAAGTTATATTGAGAACTTCAACTTTTAAAACTCACATACATGGTAGTTTATATCATTATAAATACAAATGTATGCTATAGCAGTGACAATTGGTTATAAAGAGAGTGTTCCAAACATAATACTTCTGGTTATTAATATTTTTGTGATGTTTGATGTCATCTCAGGAAAATAAAAAATAAAAAATAAAATTGAACCCCCCGCCCCAATTTTTTCCAAAATGTGGATGATAAACTGGGAATTAATTTGATATGGCCTTATCGACGACGCCACCATGTTGTTTTTTGTTTGTTTTATGACATCTGGTAACGTTACGTGCATGACGTCAGATAACGTTATGTACAATAAAAGCCGGGGGATTCCGCATTGATTTGCTTTATTGGCCAGTGCATATTAAAGTAAAATTTATTAGGTCACCCCTAAAGTGCATATCTGCATGATAAACACTAATACTGGACACAAAGTCTGTATTCTCTCAAGTTGACAATACATAGTGTGACTTCAATACAGGTTTGACTGTTCAATTCAATTTGTCCAGGCCTCCAAAGCTAAATACATTTGTTCTTTTTCTGTTTCCTCAAAATACCAGGAAGTTGAGACCAATCTTCAGGAAGTTGTATTCGATCATCTGCACGCCACAGCTTTCCAGGGGACAGCACTCAGTCGCACAATTCTTGGACCCACGGAAAATATACTGTAGGTAACTTAGACCTGTTGTTGATTGATAGTTGTTTTATGTCTATTAAACACATATAGGGTCTTCAAGAGATCACAACTCTGCCCTCTGGTGAATATAAATTTCTGTGTACTAGGCAAACACATATTAAATATCAGGTAATGACATTTCACTCAACTTCAGTAAAATCAGCATTCACTGCAAATTGTTGAATCGAACATTTAAACATGATAAAAGAAATATAGCTTGCCTATCTGAAAAGGTATGGAATACTTAAGTATGCCAAAGCATCATTAA
The DNA here is from genome assembly GCA_037043455.1 of Cyrtodaria siliqua. Classification (NCBI taxonomy): domain Eukaryota; kingdom Metazoa; phylum Mollusca; class Bivalvia; order Adapedonta; family Hiatellidae; genus Cyrtodaria; species Cyrtodaria siliqua. The sequence goes on from JAWPHD010000918.1 coordinate 165,655, forward strand.
TTACAGAGTGAAGAGAAAGGAAAGATGTTATTAACACTTTTGGTGGGTTGTTAAAAAAGGTAAAGCTGCATGCATGGAGTTTTTTTGTACAGCGCTTATTCAAGTGAATGAACTGAACTGAATGTTGTTTAACGGCTCATCAACACAGTATAGGTTATTTAGAGCCGCCCCAGAGAGAGGGGAAGGATACATAGGAATCCGGGAACCTGCCCTACTCTTATTATCGAATAGATTCCTATGGTTCTTTAACGTGCTCGGAGGATAGCCGATACACGGGACCGCCCGGTTTACGTCCCCATCCGACGGACGAGGCTAAGGTAAAGTGTCTTGCCCAAGGACACACCGACGGAACTCAGTGGCACCACGGAGGATTGAACCCGGGGCCTCCGGTTACAAATCCGCCGCGCTACCGACTGCGCCACGCCAGCCCCTCAAGTGAATGAATATAAAATATAAATGCAAATAAACTACAACACTTAATCCCCATGTGCAGGTGCATATACTCATAAATAAAAACAGTTGGTCGCTGGGTGAACTAAGATATTTGTGTGTATGAGTGTCACAGATAGATATTTATACATGGGTGGCAGGGCTAAAAACAAACATTTGTTTTAATCGCGAATGAAGATGGGAGTCAATAAATGCGGGGAAAAATTCGAGACGATTCAACAACTTCCGTTAAGGGCAGAAACTCGTTTGCCAAATACGTGTGACGTCATGAACATTCTGTATTTTAAACACTATTGTCTTCGAAAATTCCGGGTTTTCAATCGGCAGCCAACAGAATTGACCACTCTATTGGCCAATAAAAATCATAAAAAAAACATACCAAATTCGCCAAACAATCAATTTTGTCTTATAAAAATCTCCGGAAACTAATTTCAAATTCAAATCGGTCGTCTCAGAGGGTAATTAACATAATCCAGTTGATAAACAACATGCGAACAGCCGTAACCTACTTTAATAAAAGATAAAATGAAGCTTTTCATTTCAAGTAAAAGCCGCATATCGATACATTTCCGTTTTGGGACATTGTAAAAGGCGGTTCCAGTTGTTCTTAGTTCGGCGTTTTTGCCATTCTAAAATGCGACTCCCGTTGTTCTTAGTTTGGCAAGTCTATTTGCGGTTATAATTTAAAGAAAAATATATTAGTGATCTGTAAAGTTTATTTACTGATTTATAACAAAATTATTTGTACTTATTTTAATAAATTGTAAAAAGAAATTAATTGTAGAAACACTCTTCTCTTAATAATAAGCAGAATGCACATGCATATTATATGGAAATATTGATACTTAACAGGAAATTCTTAAAGGTCTCAACTTGCTTGCACTCCTGTATTCTGTATAGGGTAGTATAAAAAGTATGTGGGGTATTTTTTTCTTCGTATATTTCGGGGAAAAATAAACGCATAACCAAAGTTTTCCATACTTTAACAGGTCTTTGAAACTTCTATTCCTCTTTATGACGATGACATGTTTTATAAATGACCGTTTATTAGAATATAGCCTACATGTGTAGGAAAGGTTCAAGTGAATCACAAGTTACTGGAATACATGCAAGTTAACAATTTAATAATGAAGAAAAAATAAGTTTGTGTTGTTTGCTTTTATGCCGTGTGAATTTATGAAAAGAAAATTGGTAATATATGGGTGGTGGGGTGAGGAAAAAATAAATATTCTATGGGCGGTGGGGTGAGTAGACCAACAAATTTTATGGGCAGTGGAGTGAATAGGCAAATATATTCTATTGGCGGTGGGGTTAAAAGAAAGTTAAAAGAAAGTTGTTGGGATCCAATCCCAGGTTTGAACACCAAAACCCCTCCCCTGTATGTACTTTTTTCTGGAACAGCCCTTAATAAGTCATAGATCAAAGTTGTGTATGTCTTCCTTGTAACTCGATTTTCGACTACTGTCGACTACTGTTGAGGTCAATGGTTAAAACTATCATTGAAGGACATATTGGCCGAGACAAAGTGGATAAAACACAAACAAAACACTATTAAATGATATATTATCAATATTGATATGTTCAGGTCCATCAAGCGTGAAGATCTGGATGGGTATATCAAACAGCACTACAAGAGTGATAGAATAGTGCTGGCCGGAGCTGGAGGTATAGTACAATCTTCATGGCCTTGTATAGGCACAATATAGGCACATTGTGCTTCACTGTAAAATTCAATTCAATTCATTGTTCTGTGTCTGTCTGTTTGTCTGTCTGTCGGCCGGAACTTGAAAAGGGTGATAGGATAGTTCTGACAGAATATAAACGCACATATCAATGTCGGTCTATCCATCACTCTGTCCATGCTATATGTCTATCCATCTGTCTTTCTGTCAACATTTAAAGGTCAACTTACCTTTAATATACCCGGCTTTCACAAAGTCCGGTAACATCACATCCCTACAAATATCACGGTTTTGAATGGATTGTTCCCAAATTTCATATACACATAAAAGCTGATGACGTTATGCCCCTCTACATCACACATTGTTGATTGCCTAATTTATTACAGAATTATGGCCTTTGGGTTGACTTAGAATTTCCACTCTAGTATTGTATAATGAACTTCATTTGCCTTTACCTTCATTTCCTTCAGTGACAGTTGTAGTTAGGATTGTTGTGGCATTGTTTGTTTATCTGAAGCACAAGAAGGTCATCCAAACTACACGTGCTTTGTTTACATTCAGGTGTCAATCACGAGAAGCTGACAGATCTGGCAGAGAAGTATTTTGGCAACTTGACGGCGGGTTACGAGACTGACCTTCCTGTCCAGTACCCAACCAGATACACCGGAAGTGACGTAAGTTTCAATCCAATGTTTTGACAAGTGCAATTGTTGGTTGTACAAACTGCCGAACCAATTATAGAGTGAAGCGTTAAATTGATTTTTTGACCGTTATGTCAGTTTGTAATAAAGTCTAGTAATCTTTATGTGAGAAAACTATCCAGCAGGCATGCAGAACGTCGGTGGTTCTACTCAGGTTCCCCATCTGATCACGAAAATAGCCAGGAGGGACACCTGGGTTCTTCATCAGTGGAAGCTTAGCTGTTGGTGCGACTATAAAATCCAATTCAATTCAATTTGTAATAAAGTCATTGGGGTAACGATTGTATTTAGTTAAAGGTGTATTTCTGTGAGAGACTGTATTTATGGGGGGGGGAAATGTCGAGTCCGTTTACAGATCTGGACATAGCGATGACAATGTTGTCTGGGTGTTCTGGGTGAATGTATCCGTCTGTTAGTGGAGCCTCTTTACGATCTCAATTATTATTGGGATCACAATTTCGTCCTTTGTAATTGTGTTAGTCTGACTTTCATTTATTTATTTATATCTTCTTCATTACTTGCAGGATTTTCACTAAACTTCACCAGATGTTCCTTATATGCATCTAACATTATCTGATAACTTTTGGGTCGCTGTGACCTACTTTGGACGAAATGTAGGTCACGTCCTGTCCACTATGACATGCATAATAAGTATGTAAGGAACATTTATCTCGTGAGATTCACGTCCGGTCGGTCTCTCATGAGATTCATGTCCGGTCGTTCATGAGATTCACGTCCGGTCTCTCATTAGTTTCACGTCCGGTCTCTTATGCGATTCACGTCCGGTCTCTCGTGAGATTCATGTCCGGTCTCTGCCAAGACATGCATATCTTGCTCCTTTCATGCAGGACTTTAACCAAACTCCACCAGAATGATCCCTATATTCATCCTACATAATGTGCGTATCATGCTTCTTTTTAATACAGGATTTTCACCAAACTCGCCAGAATGTTCCTTACTTGCATCTAACATCATGTGCAAAAGTTTAGGTCTCTGTGACATACTTTGGATGAAATATAGGTCACGTCCGGTCACCGCTACAAAATGCATCCCCCACTGTTAATGACATTAAATATAAGTATGTAAGGAACATTCATCTCGTGAGATTGACGTTGGTGGTGGTCAAATCACAATAGAATCCGGTCTGGACTACATCATAGGGACATGCAGGCCTTGTAGTTTCTTCAAATTGATCAAAGTAATGATTGTTTATCGGTGATGTTGATTATCGGCTGTAAGACTTTCCATGAATTTTATCTCTAAAAGCAAATATTTCAACGAAGCAAACATTTTTACATTTACGTCTAGAAATTTGCTTATTTGTACCAGTCTTGTAAGAAGGTTCTAGACACATTCTCCAAATGTTATCTCGATGTAAATGGAGGATGAATCTAGCATGTTCATTACCTGTTTGTCGCCTTATAACACTTCTTGTTTGGTGCCCAATAAAAAACAGTTCAATTCAATATATTTTGTATGTGGCGTGCATCTAAGACTGCTGATATGTGACCCCATCTTACCTTTACAGATCCGTATAAGAGAGGATGACATGCCCCTGGCACATGTAGCTATCGCCGTAGAGGGCGCCCAGTGGGACAGTGAGGACAACATTGCCTTAATGGTGGCCAACACTGCCGTGGGCAGCTGGGATAGATCGTACGGTGGGGCAGGTAACTTGATGAACCGTCTGGCAGCACGTTGCGGGGAGAGCAATCTGTGTCACAGCTACCAGGCATTCAACACCTGCTACACGGACACCGGTCTCTGGTAGGTGCATGATAGCTCAGTTGTCAATCTCTCTCGCTATATATACAGTCTTCCCCAGACAATTATACAGTCTTCCCCAGACAATTATACAGTCTTCCCCAGACAATTAAGGCATAGTGGCACCATTACTCCTTAATCAAACATCTCTGCCACTACTTCTTAAATTCTTAAATATCCCTTACATTTTCAAAATTGATCATGATCCAGTTACAAACTACATTTTTTTGTAAATAAAAAATTGTTAAGAAGTAACAATCTGTAACAAAAGGCCTTTAGTCTCTAAAGTAAGCATAGTAGCAAAGTCAAGTGACAAAATATCTGAAGTTTCTTCAAAAAGCCCTTTTTTAGTTTATTATTTTGACTGAATGAATAACCGCTCTCCCATAACCATCCCTGTTTAAAAGGCCACTACTCCTTAAAATATTCCTGTGGATGACCCTGTATGCATATTATAAGAATCTTTCATGGGTGTCCAGTGAAGATACCTAATTGTATACATATTAAATGTAAACTACAATAATATCTCTAATTACAGGGGCATGTACTTTGTAGCTGAGAAGATGGATGTAGAAGGCATGGTCTGGAACGTTCAGGAAGAATGGTCTGTATTCTTGTTTTAAAATGTTTGTTTTGTTTAAATAACACTTTCAGGAATTTAAACATTATTTAATGGATAAAATTTGCTAGCATGAACCTGTCTCTTAATTGAGTGTTAGATATCTGCTCTGTGCTGCATGATCAATGTTGCAGAGACATGCGTTAGTCCAGGTTGTTTTTTTTTGGCTTTTTTTATAGCCGAAATTCGGTCATATTCCCAATGCCAAAACATATCTTTTTTTCCCAATTAAGAGGAAATTTTTAATTTTTTTTTATTTTTTTTTAAGTGTGCCAATCCAATGATTGGGGTTCAAAAGCTTAAATAAATGCTTCTGTTTGTCTTGGTTTACAAAAAACTGTATTAAAGATATAATTATGAAAGGAATGCTTTACTTTATTTTTTTCCGAATTTTATTAAAAATCGCGCTAAAATTCCCAATTTTATGAAAAATCGCGCTAAAATTCCCAATTCCAGGGGTACGGGTCTTGTTCCCAGAATCATGAAAAAAAGCCCTGGTTAGTCGCAAAGTAAAAAGGTAATCGAGGCAAAACTGTCACTCGTCAAGTCGTGACTGATCACTTTCCCTTACCAGATATAACCCATTTGATGTTTTATAAAATAATCCACATGTGCCTATTGAATGCATCAAGTTGCAAATAAATGATTAAAATAGTCCAACCTAAATGTGCAAACAAATAAACAGGCATATTTAAAAACAAAATGGCAGTTAAGAAGAGAAGAATAAGACAGATATTATGGTCAGATTAACAATACATTAATATCCTACGCTGTGGATTTGCGCCTCATGGGATCGGGAATATTTATGTGAGGAAGCGATCCAGCTGTCTTGCTGAATGTCACTGGTTAAACCCTGGTGCATGGAAATTGCCCGGAATGGCCCTGGGGTCTTCCTACACCAATGGTAGCTGGACAGTCGCCATATGACTTTGACTGTTGGTGCGACTATAAATTCCAATTTAATTAAATTGTATTTATATCAACAAATGTTATATCTTATTGATAGTTTCTTTACACATGTAGGGTATAATTTATGCATTATTTGGCAGTTCAGGGACTTAAAAGGGACTGAAGACGATCTGGAATAAGTATTGCACCATTCCAAATACGTATAAAACCATCATAATGAGTTTTAGTTTCATATTCAGTGTACTTGTCCACTTAAATAGGCCCCTTGTTCAGTACAGTTTAATTATTGAATGAAATACTTTAATCTGGAAAACTAGATGACTTGGCTCGTTTTTGTTATACAATCATTGATAAGTGACATGATGCTTTAAGGCTCCTATAAATTATTGTTTTATGATCGAAAGTACACTTTTTTTTTAATAATATGCACAACTGTTAGCAATATAATCCCCTTTAAACTAATATGATTTTAATGGCAACACAAACAAGCCGAACTTTGAGATTTCCAGATCAAACATTTTCATAAACATTAATTAAACCAGAGATAATAAACAGCTTAATTTGATACATATGCACATTTCATATGAAACTGAAACATACTATGAGGGGTTTCATTTGTATTTGATTGACACCAGTCACTCTTCCAAATCGCCTGCAGTCCTTTGAACATTAATTAAAATGTAATATTATTATTGATTTGTTTGTTTGTATGGTGTTTTACATCGTTTTCAACACATGTTAGGTTATATATGACGGTAAATTTTTTGTGGTGGAGGCAGAGTGAGACCACCCACTTTTCCTGGGTAGAACCAGTACTGTACACCTTCCGCATATTGGTATAGGTAATGAACTATGTTACAGCTATGATGATGTTATAAAAAACATCCAAAACCTTTCAGTAATTAAAATATAAGTACTGGTACAGGCAATGAACTAAATACATAAACAATCATGAAGCCATGAACAACATTATTACATTAAAAGTGAAAGCGTTCAAGTTACACTTCGAAAATGTTGGATTTTCCTACCTTCATGAAAGTTGAAAATAATATGCTCACTCCTTATACGGTCTTGTTTATCTTCAGGATGAGAATGTGCACGCAGATTACAGACTTTGAGATTGAACGTGCCAAGCGTCTGTTAAAGACCAATTTGTTACTGCAGCTTGATGGTACCACACCCATTTGTGAAGATATTGGAAGGTAAGGGCATTATACAAGCATGATGGTTTAAGTTGTATATGAATGGCAAATTTAACATACGTTAGTGCCGCCTCTATAAGAAATTTATTTTCGTGGACGATCGCTGTAGCTGTAATGCTTGGGATCGAACTTATGTAGTACAAACAGTAGGAAATATTCTAGTGCGCATGCGCGAAAGGTGTACTTCCTTTTCCTGTATCGGCAAAAGTTAAATCATTACATAACATGCTAAATGCTACATGGATTTTATTACCAGTATTTAAAACACTGAAAAAAATTGAATAAATTCTATAACAAAAGAAAGCTTGACAAACTTATCACAGTGATATCTGCTAGTAACAGCGTCTAAAAATGTGAGTCGCTCTACCTACCCATCCCACTCGCACACCTACTTGTGTCCACCCCTCCCACCTGCGCTCACCCCGCTCTCCACACCACCCACCACCATTACCACCCGTCTGGTTATCTAATCTTAGATTTTTGGATTTTCCGAGCAAGGTTGAAATTCATTATGTCGTTATAAAAGAGCTCTTTAAATTCAAAAGACATCTTGGTATGTGTTTTCTCAAACCATCATACAAATAACCCATAACCAACTGTGGTGAATACAATGATTTTTGCAACCAGTATAGACCTAGATCAGCACGCACAAACATTCAAGCTGATCAAGGTTAAACCACGTTTGATACTAGTCAATAAATTCTCCTAATGACCCCTTTGTTACATAAATGGAATCAACCATTTATGAAAAGAGGACAGACCATCATAGTTGGGTAAGAGCTAAATAGTTTGTGTTTTCTTTGTTTAATATGAAAATTGTGTTTTCTTATGAAAACTTACATAATTATATTGTTATAACATAAATAGTTACTCTCTGGTTGTCATTTCATGAAATTAAAATGTGCATTAGCTATATATTGCATCATCTGTATTGTTTTCTTCCCCCAGACAAATGCTGTGCTATGATAGAAGAATTCCCATGAATGAAATGGAGGCTAGAATCAACGTAAGTGTTGTGTAATGTTTTCATGCTTTAGTGAAAGTGTTTTTAGCTCTACTGATCAGAGATCAGCAGAGCTTGTGCCGTGGTGCGGTGTCCTTCGTCCGTCCGTCCGTCTGTCCGTCTGTCTGTCCGTCCGTAAACTTTTTTTTGTAGCGACTACTCCTCTGAAACTACTGAATGGATTTTCATGAAACTTTACAGAAATGTTGCCCATGAAGTCTAGTAAAAATTCATGTTGATGTGAAATCCAAGATGGCCGCCAAATCTGAAAATAGGTTTTTAAAAAACAAGTTTGTAGCGACTACTTCTTGAAAACTCTAAGTGATATTGATATGGGACTTTTTCTAAACTGATCAGCATGACATGATGTTGGTCCTTGTCGAAAATCGTTTTGATTCGACGTTAAACATGGCTGCAGCGGCCATCTTTGTTTACATGAGTTATATAGTAAAAACTTGTAGCGACTACTCCTCTGAAACTACCTGGCGGATTTTCATGAAACTTTACAGGAATGTTGCTCTTAATGTCTAATTGATCCTAGCAAAATTTCAGATCGACCAGAATGCAAGTTGGCCGCCACAGCTAAAAATAGATTTTTAAAAAATAAGTTTGTAGCGACTAATTCTTGAAAACTATAAGTGATACTGATATAGGACCTTTTCTAAAATGATCAGCATGACATGATGGTTATCCGAGTCGAACATTATTTTGATTCGACGTTAAACATGGCTGCCAGTGGCCATCTTTGTTTACATAGAGTTATATATATTGAAAACTTGTAGCGACTACTCCTCTGAAACTACTTGACGGATTTTCATGAAACTTCACAGGAATGTTGCTCTTGATGTCTAATTGATCCTAGCAAAATTTCAGGTCGGCCAGAAATTCAAGATGGCCGCCATGGCTAAAAAAAGATTTTCAAAATACAAGTTTGTAGCGACTACTTCTTGAAAACTATAAGTGATATTAATATAGGACTTTTTCTAAAATGATCAGCATGACATGATGTTGGTCCTTGTCAAAAATTTTTTTGATTCGATGTTAAACATGGCTGTCAGCGGCCATCTTTGTTTACATAGAGTTATATAATGAAAACTTGTAGCGACTACTCCTCTGAAACTACTTGACGGATTTTCATGAAACTTCACAGGAATGTTGCTCTTGATGTCTAATTGATCCTAGCAAAATTTTAGGTCGGCCGGAAATTCAAGATGCCGCCAAGGCTAAAAATAAATTTTCAAAAACAAGTTTTGAGCGACTACTTCCTGAAATCAAAATCAATCAGTAGAGCTTCAAGGTCATTGACCTCTTGTTTCTTGTGAAGTTTAATATCACCAATAATAAGGGCTATTCCATTAAAACATACCCAGAACCCAAGGAAGGCAATTTAATAAACATGGGTGAAACCTTTTTTCTGAAGTTTGGTTCTTTATATACTATTTTGCCTCTATGGGTGAATGTTCAATGTGAACAGTGCCTTCCTGGGGTCGCATGTGCGTTTTAATGGAATAGCCCCAATGCGATTGTTTATAAAGTGCTATTTATAGAATAATTTAATTGGGTTTTATAGTTGCACCAACAGCTAAGGTTATATATGGGGATTTTATAGCTTCTACTGGTGGAGGAAGACCCCAGGTGCTCTTCCCAGCAGTATTCGTGCACAGGCGGGTACCTGGGTAAAATTACGGATGTCCCGCAATATTTATAAAAGAGAAACACCTTTTTTGGCACCGCATAAATGCTTCAGATTTGTGAATCAATATATCATGGTGTACCATGGCTCATAATGTGGTACATTTGCTAATACAATGATATGCTAATCGCGTATCACAATATATCAAGGTATTGGCAGAAGTACAGTAGCTCCTACCACGCTTTATCATGGTGGCACTAGTAGAAGTACAGAAGTATTCACCACAATATACCTTTGTATTAGCAGAGGTACCGCAGTATAAACCATGGTATACCGCAGTACGCACCATATTATACCATGGTATTAGCAGAGGTATCGCAGTATAAAAGAGTATGAGAGTGGACCTTTGGAGATACATACAAAATATTGCAGTCTCGGTTTGATTGAGACTGTTAACGGTAGTGAAATATGCTTGCTACCACTCACGCTGCCTAGCCCGGGGTTGAGCAGAACTCAATATTCATAAACTCAATAGTACAGAATTTTAACCATCCCGAATATGGCATGCATATGGCGGTGGACATAGCGACCTTTACACTTACCATGGTATACCACAGTACCGCAGTATGCAGCACATTATACCATGGTATTAGCAAAGGTATCGCAGTATAAACCATGGTATACCGCAGAATGCACCACATTATACCATGGTATTAGCAGAGGTATCGCAGTATAAACCGTGGTATACCGCAGTACCGCAAGACGCATCACATTATACCATGGTATTATTTATTCGGATGAGTAACACCGGAGTTATGGCCCTTGATTTGCTGAAAAATGCCATATTCTGCCTTGTGAACACACTAGCACCTTCATTTATTATTTGATCTTTACCAAACTTGTACAGATTGTTACTATCAATAAAAGCTCAGACAAGTTCGAAAACCAGCCAGATCAGATGGGTAACACCAGAGTTATGGCCCTTGTTTTGCTGAAAAATGCCATTTTCTGCCTTGTGACCACTCCAGCACCTTTATTTATTACTTGATCTTTACCAAACTCGCACAGATTGTTAATATCATTTTTCATCCGATCTTTGCCAAACTTTACAAGGTTGCTAATATCATTGAAAGCTTGGACAATTTCGAAAACCAGACAAATTGAATTTGTAATACCAGAGTTATGGCCCTTTATTTAGTAAAAATGCTGTATTTTTTCTCGTTAAGACGATAGGGACTTCATTTGGCCAGATTTAAATGAAAGTTTACAGGGATGATCAGTACCAAGCCTAGTTGTGCATGTCGTCGCCGTGTTCCGGTTGAATGATTTTGGCAGAGTTATGGCCCTTTAAAGGTTTTAGTACACAAACTTTGGGCTAGTTCTCCTGAACCCAATGCCGAATTTCAACGAAACCTTGCAGGGATGATCAGTACCAAGCCTAGCTGTGCGTATCATCACCGTATTCCGGTTGTAAGATTTTTATGGCCCTTAGGTTTTGATACACAAACTTTGTCTGGACTAGTTCTCCTGAACCCCTGGCCGGATTTCAGCGAAACTTGGCAAGGTTGATCAATCGAATCGAATGTTTAACGGCTCATCAACCAGTATAGGTTATTTAGAGCCGCCCCAGAGAGAGGGGAAGGATACATAGGAATCCGGGAACCTGCCCTACTCTTATTATCGAATAGATTCCTATAGTTCTTTGACGTGCTCGGAGGATAGACCGATACACGGGACCGCCCGGTTTACGTCCCCATCCAACGGACGAGGCAAGGTTGATCAGTATCAAGCCTAGTTGTGCATACCATCGTCGTGTTCCAGTTGAATGATTTTTGACAAGAGTTATGGGCCTTTAAACGTTTTACTATACAAACTTTGTCGAGATTAGTCTCTTCTGAACTCATGGCCGGATTTTAGCGAAAGTTTTTAGGGATGATCAGTACCAGGCCTAGTTGTGCATATCATTGCCATGTTACGTTTGAATGATTTTTGGCGGAGTTATGGCACTATAAAAGGTTTAGTACACAAACTTTGTCTGGACTAGTTCTCCTAAATCTCTGTCCGGATATCACTGAAACTTTGCAGGGTTGATCAGTACCAAGCCTAGTTGTGCATATCATTGCCTTGATCCAGTTGGGGAATTTGAATTTTCTGAAAAGTCAGTTAAAAGTCAAGGGAAAAAAAAAAATTGTCGAGAAATTATGTATTTTGTTGTCAAGAAATCATGTATCTGTGGCTATGGCAGTCTTCAAGTTAAACACCGATTAGTTTTAACCCTTAATGCAGATCCCTTTATATTTTTGTCATTTTATGGTTGTTGGTAATACAACAATACTCAATAATAATTGATGTAACATATCTTTCAATTTAAATTAAAGTAAAATTGTTGGTATTGTCGGCTGTAGAGAAATGAGGATGATAAAATTGCATCATATTGGTCAGTGAAAAACTACATTTGGTCAGGGAAAAGGCAGGGAATTTTATTTGACCCAGATGCTGGCAACCCTGTGCAGTATATCATCTGTTTTATATAAGTATGCAGGCAATACTGCCCATCTGTGTTGTATACAGTTATTTGTTCTCTATTTCAGGCCCTGTCTGCCCAGGATGTGAGAGATACCTGCTATAGATATATCTGGGATAAATGTCCAGTCGTTGCAGGAATAGGTCAGTATCTTAAGAATATTTCATAGATAGCCGGTGAAGATAGGGAATTCCAACACAAGGTAAAATTGTTTTAATTGGAACCGAGGCTCTGTTTCGATTCAAACAGTTATACCTAGGGTTGGAATTTTCCTATTTGAACCGGATGCCCGTGTTTGATTCTTTTTAGCTCATCTGAGCCGAAGGCTCGCGTGAGCTTAATAGCTTTTTGTCCGTTGTCTGTCAACAGTTGCTTCAAACATTTCCTCTGTAACCGCTAGGTCAATTTTGACCAAACTTGATATGGATGATCCTGACGTCAGTGTTTTTCAAATTTGTTAAAATTAGGTAAATGCGACATCCAAGATGGCCGCCATTACTATAAAAGGTTGAAACCTTTAAAAATATTCTTTACAAGAACCACTGAACAGATTTCGAGTTTTTCATTATATATAATCACCAACACATGTACTGTCAAGTTTGCACAAATGAAGTCCCCAAGTTCATAAATGACCTTGCCCCGGGGAGTCCAAAGTTTGTTGTCCCGGGGTACCCCTGGGGACAAAGCCCTTCGGTCACAACTTGGAAACCGTTGAGATACCCACCCTATTACCATACATGTAACACTTACTGGGCATGAACAGACGGATACAACCATCGTCTGTGGGGTCTGTCCCCACTCCTGGGGAAATAGCCCTTGGCTTATAACTTGGACACCATTGAGATCCCCACCCTATATTATATATACAATTACTGAGCATGAACAGACAGATACAACCATCATACCAGCATTGGCCCCGGGGTGCATCCCAACTCCTGGGGATATAACCCCTTAGGTCGTAACTTGTGTTTCTAAATTATAAGTTTATTTGATAATTTTTTCATCTTTGCAAAGATCATCAGCGATTCAGCGCCATGTTGGCCCTCTCATTCTTGCATACCATTGACATTTTGTGGTTGATGTTGCCAACTCATAAGGTTTTTGCATTATTATTTACACATTGATGTCGTGCAACTGTTGACATTGTCGGTCGATTTCATTGTTCATGCGAGTGACAATTACCTGTTCCCCACCCCACCCCCATTGTACAAGATCAGGCTTTCCATCACATTTAAAACACAGATAACCTTATCCAGTAGGCAAGAAACAAGTTTCTGTTACATGCTTATGTTTCCAATTATATCAGCTAGAACATCTTTGTGTGTTACTCTGTGTTTCTGTAACATGCGTATATATGTGCTAGAACATCTTCGTGCGTTACTCTGTGTTTCTGTAACATGCGTATATATGTGCTAGAACATCTTTGTGTGTTGCTCTGTGTTTCTGTAACATGCGTATATATGTGCTAGAACATCTTCGTGCGTTACTCTGTGTTTCTGTAACATGCGTATATATGTGCTAGAACATCTTTGTGTGTTACTCTGTGTTTCTGTAACATGCGTATATATGTGCTAGAACATCTTTGTGTGTTGCTCTGTGTTTCTGTAACATGCGTATATATGTGCTAGAACATCTTTGTGTGTTACTCTATGGTTCCGTAACATGTTCATGTCATTTATACGTGCTAGAATGTCTTCGTGTGTTACTCTATGGTTCCGTAACATGTTCAAATCATATGTTCTAGAATGTCATGTGTTGCTATATGTTTCCGTAACATGCTTGTATCATTTATATGCTAGAATGTCTTTGTGTGTTACTATGTTTCTGTAACATGCTCATGTCATTTTAAAGGGGCCTTGACGTCCTAGTGTGTTACTGTGTTTCTGTAACATGCTCATGTCATTTATATGTGCTAGGTTATCTTCGTGTGCTACTGTGTTCTGTAACATGCTCATGTCCTTTACAGATGTTATTGTATAACAAATGTAATTACTAGCTTTTGATATCACTGTTACCATGTTAGTTTCCTAGATATCACTGTTACCATGTTAGTTTCCTAGATATCACTGTTACCATGTTAGTTTCCTAGATATCATTGTTACCATGTCAGTTTCCTACTTAATTTGATATAACCATTTCCATCTCCATTTCCTAATTTTGATATCACTATTGTCCTCCCCATTTCCTAATTTTGATATCACTGTTATCCTCCCCATTTCCTAATTTTGATATCACTGTTTCCATCTCCATTTCAGGACCCATTGAAGGATTAACAGATTACAACAGAATGCGTGCATCTATGTACTGGTTAAGAAAATAATGTTCTAGAGAAAAACTATTATTTATTCTAAAATGTGAACAATTCGTTTTACATGAAAGAAAACAATTGAATTCAGTTTGGATCTACATATTTAACAAGGGAAAATGTTAGTGAAAAGTTCTTAAATATGATTTAAATAGGATTGAATAAAGAAAAACATTCAGTTAGGGTGAAGAAAAAATTTAGAAAAAGTAAAGAACAATTTGTGTTGGACAGCAGGAAAATGATAACCTGTTGAACAAATGCAAGTTTTTCGTGATGGATTATTTGTTAGAAGTTTGTGTCACTGTAGATTTTTAAAGTATTAAAAATTGTTAAAAGCCTGTTCTAGTTTATGATAATTTTAAGTTTATAAATATTGGATATTGAAATAAAACGTTTGTGATAGTGGTAACAAAGAAACTAACACCAATATAACAAAGTATTTAATGATAGATCATTCTAATTGTGTCGGTACAGTGTTCACTAGGGTGAATAAATCTCACTCTGGGGTGAGTAGTGTTCACTAGGATGGTGTACATTAGGGTGAGTACAGCTCACTCTGGGGTGAGTAGTGTTCATTAGTGATCACTATGGTGCGTGTTCACGCTGGGCTGAGCAGTGTTCACTCTTGGGTGAGTAGTTCACTCTGGGTTAGTGTTCACCAGGTGAGTAGTGTTCACTCTAGGTGAGTAAAGTTCACTCTGGGTGAGTAGTGTTCACTCTGGGGTGATTTTGTTTGTTTCTGTGGTGTTTTACGTCATTTTCAACTTTTATAAGGTTATATATGACGGTCAATTTTTTGTGGCGAGGCAGACCACCCATACTTTTCCTGGGTAGAACCAGTACTGTACACCTCCCGCCATCCGTAAGAATCGACACTTCCTCACTTACGTTGAGCTCCCAGTGGGATTCGAACCCAAAGCGGTGAGAGGCGAAGGTCTACAATGCAAATTCACTCTGGGCGAGTAGTTTTCGCTCTTGGGGATTTTTTTGTGGTGAAGGCAGACCACCCACTTTTCCTGAGTAGAACCAGTACTGTATACCTCCCGCGATCCATAAGAATCGACACTTCCTCACATACAGTGAGAGTCGAAGAGTTAACTTCTCATAGTACAAATAGGGAATATGTTTTTTTTAACTCTACTGATCAGAGATGATCAGAGTGGTGCGGCGTCCGTCTGTCTGTAAACTTTTTTTTGTAGCGACTACTCCTCTGAAACTACTAAATGGATTTTCATGAAACTTTACAGAAATATTGCCCATGAAGTCTAGTTGATCCTAGCAAAAATTCATGTTGATGTGAAATCCAAGATAGCCACCAAATCTAAAAATAGATTTTTAAACAAGAGGCCCAAGAGGGCCTGTGGATGCTCTACTGGCTAACATGGCTCCTATAACATCAATGAAGCGAGTGACTGCCATTTACGTTTTTTTTGAAAGTTTCGTGTAAAAAACAGCTTTTTAACTAAATCAAGGGCCATAACTAAAGAATCTGGTAAAGTTTGGTCAAGATCAGATGAAAAATGAAGGCCATGTCGTATTAACGAGGCAAAATATAGCATTTTTACCTAAATCAAGAGCTATAACTCCTCTGTTACTGGTTCGACTGGTCCAACATGGAGCTAAATAAAAATAGAACAAAAAAAAAATAAAATAAAAAAAACAACATAAAAAAACAAACAAATAATAATAATAATTAAAAAAAAAAAAAAAAATTAAAAAAATTAATAATTAAAAAAAATATTAATAATAAGGCCATAAAATAATTAATTACCTGGTTCTCAGGCCCGCCTGCATGTCTTTTTTTTTGGTGCCGCATTGCCGATTTTATCTCGAAAGTAATAAAATAAAAATTGGAAATGCGCTACCGAAATTTCGGAAAAAATGTTCCGCATCCAAGTTCGTCCCGGTAAGTTTTTACATGCAACTACCTCAGGGGAATCCCCTTGTGGGTAGACTGGTGCGCGGCGATTTATTTAAGCGTCTAATCGACAAAGTCTCACAACAACATGCAATAATGGCGGTGTCATCGAGTCGATTGAATCTAATACAAATATACAGACTTATTGTGATTGAAAGAAGCATATAAAGTCGGGAAGAAATGATAAGGTAATGATCGACAATAGAGATGAGCTGATCCAACTGGTTATTGCACATGTATTTTGAGATATTTTGCATCAATAAATGTATTGGAATTAAAAGTTTGGATAAAAAAAAAATCGCCCTGTCTGTTGACCACTGTAAAATTGTAAAAAATAATGCGCCCGCCCGCATCTCTTCTCAGAAAAAGTGGCCTGAGAACCAGTTAATTTTTTGTGGCCGAATAATTAAAAAAAAAATTATTAAAAAAAAAATCAAAAAAAAAAAATCAAGGGCCATAACTAAAGAATCTGGTAAAGATCAGATGATTGATTGAATTGATTCAATTGGATTTTATAGTCGCACCAACAGCTAAGGTCATATGGCGACTTTCCAGCTTCCATTGGTGGAGGAAGACCCCAGGTGCCCCTCCGGGCAATTTTCGTGCACGGGCGGGCACCTGGGTAGAACCACCGACGTTCCGCAAGCCAGCTGGATAGCTTCCTCACATAAAGATTCCTAGGCCCCTGAGGGATCGAACCTACAGCGGTGAGGGGCAAGTGATTTCAAGTCGGAGACGTTAACCACTCGGCCACGGACGCCCCATAAAGATCAGATGAAAAATGAAGGCCATACCAGCTAAATCAAGAGCCACTCCTCTGTTACTGGTCCGACTGGTCCAACATAGAGCTAAAAAAAAAAGAAAATAATAATAAAAAAAAAAAAAATTAAAATAAAAATAATATAAAAAAGAAAGTCATAAAATCTGGTAAAGTTTGGCAAAGATCAGATGCAAAATGAAGCATTTTTAACAAAATCAAGGGCCATAACTCTGCTGTTATTGGTCTGATCTGGCTGTTTTTCAAACTTGACCAAGCTTCCATAGACATTAACAATCTGATAAAGTTTGGTAAAGATCGGATGAAAAATGAAGGCCCTATCGTCTTAACGACGCAAAATATATCATTTTGAACAAATCAAGGGCCATAACTCCGATGTTACTGGTTCGATATGAATGGTTTTCAAACTTTTCCGAGCTTTCATTGATATTAACAATCTGATAAAGTTTGGTGAAGATCGGATGAACAATGAAGCCCCTGTAGTCTTAACGAGGCAAAATATAGCATTTTTAACTAAATCAAGGGCCATAACTCCGCTGTTACTAGTCCGATATGGCTGGTTTTCGAACTTGTCCAAGCTTTCATTGATATTAATCTGATCAAGTTTGGTAAAGATCGGATGAACAATGAAGCCCCTATCGTCTTGAGGCAAAATATGGCATTTTTAGCTCGACTGATCAGAGATCAGCAGAGCTTATGCCGTGGTGCGGCGTCCGTCTGTCTGTCCGTCTGTCCGTAAACTTTTATTTGTAGCGACTACTCCTCTGAAACTACTGGATGGATATTCATCAAACTTTACAGAAATGTTGCCCATGAAGTCGACTTGATCCTAGCAAAAATTCATGTCGATGTGAAATCCAAGATGGCCTTCAAAGCTAAAAATAGATTTTTAAAATACAAGTTTGTAGCTACTACTTCTTGAAGACTATAAGTGATATTGATATGGGACATTTTCTAAAATGATCAGCATGACATGATGCTGTTTTTCTTCGTTTTTTTTTGGCCCACCTTCTCAGCCCCTTTTATCTGCTCCTTTCTTTTGCCTCCCCTCACTCCGTCTTCCGCCAGCTCTGCTGTTGTCCCTCCTACTAGATGGTGATCTGTTCTGACATACTTTCTGCTGAAGCCTCGCTGTATATTCCGTTTCTGTGATGACTCTCGCTGTTCACCCGCAGTTCACCTGATTTTTCTCTTTTTTCCTTCGGATTGTACTGTTTCTGGGACATTGCTGATATGTCTTCTGTTATTGTCTATTGCTGTGAAACAGCCTCCCCCTAGTACTCCAAGGTACTCCATTCAAGCTACTATGCCACTACTAGGCTACTGGCCACTGCATACTTTAGACGCGCCATACGAAGAACCAACTAATTTCTGTCTACAGCTTCCCTTCTTTCAGTGAACGTCGGCCTAACATCGTCACAAGACAGCAGTGAGGTACTAACTACTCATGAAGCAAATTTGAGGGCCGAGAAGGTGGATTTTTGCTGAATGGTAATGAATGATAAGCAATGAATAAATGAAAGATGATATGGAGAGACCAGCATCCGGCGAGGTTTGAACCCACGACCTTCCGCTTATGGGCCATGACATGACCTTCCGCTTGTGGGGCATGACATGATGTTGGTCCTTGTCAAAAATCGTTTTGATTCGACGTTAAACATGGCTGCCAGTGGCCATCTTTGTTTACATAGAGTTATATAGTAAAAACTTGTAGCGACTACTCCTCTGAAACTACTTGGCGGATTTTCATGAAACTTCACAGGAATGTTGCTCTTGATGTCTAGTTCATCCTTGCAAAATTTCAGGTTGGCCCGAAATTGAAGATGGCCGCCACAGCAAAAAATAGATTTAAAAGGTAATTTGTAGCGACTACTTTTTGAAAACTATAAGTGATATTGATATGGGACTTTTTCTAAAATGATCAGCATGACATGATGTTGATTCTAGTCGAACATTATTTTGATTCGACGTTAAACATGGCTGCCAGTGGCAATTTTTGTTTACATAGTATAGTTATATAGTAAAAACTTGTAGCGACTACTCCTCTGAAACTACTTCATGGATGTTCATGAAACTTCACAGGAATGTTGCACTTGATGTCCAGTTGATCCTAGAAAAAATTCAGGCTGGCCGGAAATTCAAGATGGCCGCCACAACTAAAAATAGATTTAAAATAAATAAATTTGTAGTGACTACTTCTTGAAAACTGTAAGTGATATTGATATGGGACTTTTTCTAAAATGATCAGCATGACATGATGTTGATCCTTGTAGAAAATTATTTTGATTCGACATTTAACATGGGCGCCAGTGACCATCTTTGTTTACATAGAGTTTGTATAGTAAAAATTTGTAGGGACCACTCCTCTGAAACTACTTGGCGGATTTTCATGAATCTTCACAGGAATGTTGCTCTTGATGTCTAGTTGATCCTAGCAAAATTTCAGGTCGGCCGGAAATTCAAGATGGCTGCCACGGCTAAAAACTTGAAAACTATAAATGATATTGATATGCGTCTTTTCCTAAAATGATCAGTATGACATGATGTTGATCCCTCTCGAAAATTATTTTGATTCGACGTTAAACATGGCTGCCAGCGGCCATCTTTGTTTACATAGTTATTTAATGAAAACTTGTAGCGACTGCTCCTCTGAAACTACATCATGGATTTTCATGAAACTTCACACGAATGTTGCTCTTGATGTCCAATTGATCCTAACAAAACTTCAGGTCGGTGACTACTTCTTGAAAACTATAAGTGATATTGATATGGGACTTTTTCTAAAATGATCAGTGGTCCTTGTCGAAAATCGTTTGATTCGATGTTAAACATGGCTGTCAGCGACCATCTTTGTTTACATAGAGTTATATAGTAAAATACTTGTAACGCCTACTCCTCTGTAACTACTCGACAGATTTTCATGACACTTTATTGAATGTTGCTCTTGATGTCAAATTGATCCTAGCAAAATTTCAGCTTGGCCGGAAATCCAAGATGGCCGCCATGGCTAAAAATAGATTTTCAAAATACAAGTTTTTAGTGTCTACTTCTTGAAAACTATAAGTGATATTGATATGGGACTTTTTCTAAAATGATCAGTATGACATGATGTTGATCCTTGTCAAAAAATATTTTGATTTAACATTAAACATGGCCGCCAGCGGCCATCTTTGTTTACAGTTATATAATGAAAACTTGTAGCGACTACTCCTATGAAACTACTTGATGGATTTTCATGAAACTTCACAAGAATGTTGACCTAGCTATCAAAAATCTATCAGTAGGGCTTCAAGGTCATTGACCTCTTGTTAACTAAATCAAGGGCCATAACTCCGCTGTTACTGGTCTGATATGGCTGGTTTTCAAACTTGTTTGAGCTTTCAATGACATTAACAATCTGATAAAGATTGGTAAAGATCGGAGGAACAATGAAGCCCCTATCGTCTTAACGATGCAAAATATAGCATTTTTAACTAAATCAAGGGCCCCAACTCCGCTGTTACTAGTCCGATATGGCTGGTTTTCGAACTTTTCCGAGCTTTCATTGATATTAACAACCTGTTAAAAGTTTGGTAAAGAACGGATGAAAAATGAAGGCTCTATCGTCTTAACGAGACAAAAGTTAACGATGGACAACGGACGGACGACGGACAACTCCGCATCCCATAACAAGAGGCCCAAGAGGGCCTGTGAACGCTCTACTGGCTATTATACCATTGATGAATCGAGTCGTACTACATGGTGTCTAGAGTGTACACAAGGTTTTTCAAGTATTTGGCCTAGTGACCTAGTTTTTGACCCCATGGGACCCATTTTCGAACTTGACCAAAATATAATTAAGACAACATTTCGACAAGGTTTCATCAAGATCGGGTCAGAAATATGGCCTCTAGAGTGTACTAGTGACCTAGTTTTTGACCCTGTGTGACCCATTTTCGAACTTTAGCAAGCTATAATTGAGACAAATATTCTGACAAAATTGCATCAAGATCGGGTAAAAAATATGGCCTCTAGAGTGTACACACGGTTTTTCCAAAGTTTGACCTAGTGACCTAGTTTTTAACACCATGTGACCCATTTTTGAACTTTACCAAGATATAATTAAGACAAACATTTTGACAAAGAGTGTACACAAGGTTTTTCCAAAATGTGACCTAGTGACCTAGTTTTTAACCCCATGTGACCCATTTTCAAACTTGACCAAGATATAATTAAGACAAACTTTCTGACAAAGTTGCATCAAGCTTGGGTCAAAAATATGGCCTCTAGAGTGTACACAAGGTTTTTCCAATATTTGACCTAGTGACCTAGTTTTTAACTTCATGTGACCCATTTCCGAACTTGATCAAGATATAATTAAGATAAACAATTTGACAAAATTTCATCAAGATTGGGTAACAAATATGACCTCTAGAGTGTACACAAGTTTTTTCAAGTATTTGACCTAGTGACCTAGTTTTTGACCCCACATGACCCATTTTTGAACTTGACCGAGATTTCATTGAGACAAACATTCTGACACAGTTTCATCAAGATCGGGTCAAAAATATGGCCTCTAGAGTGTACACACGTTTTTTCCAAAGTTTGACCTAGTGACCTAGTTTTTAACACCATGTGACCCATTTTTGAACTTGACCAAGATATAATTAAGACAAACATTTTGACAAGTTTCATCAAGCTTGGGTCAGAAATACGGCTTCTAGAGTGTACACAAGGTTTTTCAAGTATTTGACCTAGTGACCTAGTTTTTCACCCCATGTGACCCATTTTCAAACTTGACCAAGATATAATTAAGACAAACATTCTGACAAAGTTGCATCAAGCTCGGGTCAAAAATATGGCCTCTAGAATGTACACAAGGTTTTTCCAATATTTGACCTAGTGACCTAGTTTTTGACCCCACATGACCCATTTTCGAACTTGACCGGGATTTCATTGAGACAAACAATTCTGATAATCATTCTGACAAAGTTGCATCAAGCTCGGGTCAAAAATATGGCCTCTAGAGTGTACACAAGGTTTTTCCAATATTTGACCTAGTGACCTAGTTTTTAACTTCATGTGACCCATTTTCGAACTTGATCAAGATATAATTAAGATAAACAATTTGACAGTTTCATCAAGATTGGGTAACAAATATGACCTCTAGAGTGTACACACGTTTTTTCAAGTATTTGACCTAGTGACCTAGTTTTTGACCCCACATGACCCATTTTTTAACTTGACCGAGATTTCATTAAGACAAACATTCTGACAAAGTTTCATCAAGATCAGGTCAAAAATATGGCCTCTAGAGTGTACACACGTTTTTTCCAAAGTTTGACCTAGTGACCTAGTTTTTAACACCATGTGACCCATTTTTGAACTTGACCAAGATATAATTAAGACAAACATTTTGACAAAGTTTCATCAAGATTGGGTCAGAAATACGGCTTCTAGAGTGTACACAAGGTTTTTCAAGTATTTGACCTAGTTTTTAACCCCATGTGACCCATTTTCAAACTTGACCAAGATATAATTAAGACAAACATTTTGACAAAGTTGCATCAAGCTCGGGTCAAAAATATGGCCTTTAGAGTGTACACAAGGTTTTTCCAATATTTGACCTAGTGACCTAGTTTTTGACCCCACATGACCCATTTTCGAACTTGACCGAGATTTCATTGAGACAAACATTCTGACAAAGTTTCATGATGATTGCATCAGAAATGTGGCCTCTAGAGTGTACACAAGCAAAAGTTAACGGACGACGGAAGACGGACAACACACCATCCCATAAGCTCATGGCCAGTAGAGCTAAAAACAAGTTTGTAGCGACTACTTCTTGAAATCTCCAAGTGATATTGATAAGGGACTTTTTCTAAAATGATCAGCATGACGTGATGTTGGTCCTTGTCGAAAATCGTTTTGATTCAATGTTAAACGTGGCCATCTGTGGCCATCTTTGTTTACATAGAGTTATCAAGTAAAAACTTGTAGCGACTACTCCTCCGAAATTACTCAACGGATTTTCATGAAACTTTACAGGAATGTTGCGCTTGATGTCTAATTGATCCTAGCAAAATTTCAGGTCGGCCGGAAATTCAAGATGGCCAGCGGCCATCTTTGTTTACATAGAGTTATATAATGAAAACTTGTAGCGACTACTCTGAAACTACTCGACGGATTTTCATGAAACTTCACAGGAATGCTGATCTAGCTATCAAAAACCTATCAGTAGAGCTTCACGGTCATTGACCTCTTGTTGGACTCCACATTTAATCACATAGTACAAATACTTTTCCTGGGTAGAACCGGTACTGTACATCTCCCGCCATCAGTAAGAATCGACACTTCCTCACTCCCCGGAGTGATTGGTGTTCACACTTGAGTTAGTGTTCAACCTAGGGTGAGTAGTGTTCATTCTGAATGAGTTGCTACCCTAGGGGTGAATACTGTTACTCTGGAATGAGTAGTTTGCTGTATGGTATGTGAGAGAGATTGTGTTGCGAGTGGGTTGTAGGAGTGTGTGGTGCAAGATAATGTGAGGTGCGAGAGTATGCGTGTATGTGAGGTGTTGAGTGTATGGGATTGTGCGGGTGGGGTGTGTTTGTGGTGTGAATGATCCATGAGTATGGTGGGATAGCAGTGTACGTGCGTGTGGTGTGGGAGAGTGGTTTGAGAGTAAATACATCTGTAATAAATGAACAAACAACGCCAGCAGTTTACAATATCATCATTTATTTGTCACATTTGTCCACTTGACAACAGCATAAATAATAAACATGCACTAGACATTTTACAATAATAACTGTCAACACTTGTGCATTCAGATACAAATTCAAATATGATACCCTATGAAAGATAAAACAAGAGGCCCAAGAGGGCCTGTGGACGCTCTACTGGCTAACATGGCTCTTATAATATCAATGAAGCGAGTGACTGCCATTTACGTTTTTTTGAAAGTTTCGGACAAAAAACAGCTTTTTAACTAAATCAAGGGCCATAACTAAAGAATCTGGTAAAGTTTGGTAAAGATCAGAAGAAAAATGAAGGCCCTACCATATTGAGGCAAAATATAGCATTTTTAACTAAATCAAGAGCCATAACTCCTCTGTTACTGGTCTGACTGGTCCAACATAGAGCTAAAAAAAAATAAAAAAAATAATAATAATAATAATTAAAAAAAATCATTAAAAAAGATAAATATAATAATAATTAAAAAAAATAATATAATAATATAAAAAAGAGTCATAAAATCTGCTGAAGTCTGGCAAAGATCAGATGCAAAATGAAGGCCCTATCGTATGACGAGGCGAATTATAGCATTTTTAACAAAATCAAGGGCCATAACTCCACTGTTACTGGTTCGATCTGGTTGGTTTTCGAACTTGACCAAGCCTCACATTAACAATCTGATAAAGTTTGGTAAAGATCGGATGAAAAATCTTAACGAGGCAAAATATATCATTTTGAACTAAATCAAGGGCCATAACTCCGCTGTTACTGGTCCGATATGAATGGTTTTCGAAATGTCCAAGCATTCATTGATATTAACAATCAGATGAACAATGAAGCCCCTATCGTATTAACGAGGCAAAATATGGCATTTTTAACTAAATTGAGGGCCATAACTCAGCTGTTACTGGTCCAATATGGCTGGTTTTCGAATTTGTTCGAGCTTTCAACGACATTAACAATCTGATAAAGTTTGGTAAAGATTGGATGAACAATGAAGCCCCCATCGTCTTAACAAGGCAAAATATGGCATTTTTAACTAAATCAAGGGCCATAACTCCGCTTTTACTAATCCGTTATGGCTGGTTTTCGAACTTGTTCGAGCTTTCATTGATATTAACAATCTGATAAAGTTTGGTAAAGATCGGATGAATAATGAAGCCCCTATCGTCTTAACGAGGCAAAATATAGCAATATAGCATTTTTAACTAAATCAAGTACCATAACTCCGCTTTTACTGGTCCGATCTGGCTGGTTTTTGAACTTGTCCGAGCTTTCATTGATATTAACATTGTGGTAAAGTTTGTTAAAGATAGGATGAAAAATGAAGGCCCTATCGTCTTAACAAGGCAAAATACAGCGATATAGCATTTTTAACTAAATCAAGGGCCACAACTCCGCTGTTACTTGTCCGATCTGGCTGGTTTTCGAACTCATCCGAGCTTTCATTGATATTAACATTGTGGTAAAGTTTGTTAAAGATAGGATGAAAAATGAAGGCCCTATCGTCTTAACAAGGCAAAATACAGCGATATAGCATTTTTAACTAAATCAAGGGCCACAACTCCGCTGTTACTTGTCCGATCTGGCTGGTTTTCGAACTCATCCGAGCTTTCATTGATATTAACAACCTGTTAAAGTGTGGTAAAGATTGAATGAAAAATGAAGGCCCTATCGTCTTAACGAGACAAAAGTTGACGACGGACAGACGAACGGACAACTCGGCATCCCATAAGCTCTGCTGGCCTTTGGCCAGTAGAGCTAAAAAATGACATCAAATAAGCGCGAAACATAACAGATTAATAACAGAGTAAGATCATTTTCTTGTCATTTGTGTACCAAGATGGTCATTAAAGACGAGAAGCCTTAAAATTTGGGATACTTTTATGGAACAATGAACAAAAATGTGACGCCCTGTAAAAAACATACCTGTGTATCATATACCAAGCTCTTATTGAAGTTATTCAAATACAAGATTGTGTAATAGTCATATAAGATCCAATACAAGATCGTGTATCAAATATAAGATTGTATACAAGATCAGTTGAATTGGGGTTGAACGGCGCACAACTACAAATAGTTATATTGCGCCAACAGGAATGAACATTCCAGACCCAATCTCCATTTACATCTAGGTGAAAATATGCAGAATTCGATGGATACAAAATTATAATGAACATAGATCTACATATTTACGATCTTTCAAGATCTTGCATCATACAGATCATGTACAAGATCTTATACTGAACCACATTCAAAACGCTTTTCTTCAACCATTTGGTTTAGATTTGCAACAGAAAACTTTTAACTAGTACGCAGCCATGCATAACATAGATTTTCTGTTAAGGTCCTTAATTTATAAATGCTTTATTACAATGGTTTATTTTAATGATCAAGTTATGATATATGACCATTTATCACCAATATAAAGGTAACGTTTTTAAAGTGGTTCAGCATACAAGATATATACAAGATGAAAACAGTGGCAGAATGTTATATTGCAAAAATACAAGCATTTTAAACACCCGTTAGCACCTGAATTTAAATTCAGGTTAAAGGCATCTTTTTGCAGATAGAGTGACCACTGGGGTGACCACTGGGCTTAAGCCAACAGCAAACACCACTTGCTCATTATTATATGGCTATTGTACACATACTATGTTGGCAGACTGAGATTCTGACTTTGAAATGAGTTCTGCCCGATTGAAACAATGATGACTTAAATATGTGAAGTTCCCTGAGTAATAATGGCGTGTTTCTCCAGAAATGAAATGAAATTGGGAGAAATTTTAATACCACAAGTGGCCCAAAAGGACCAAAACTGCATGTGAATGCGTAATCCCAGTATTTAGTCCCTTCGCTAGCGACATTACATGCATATACCCTCTGCCTGTTGGAGCAAAAAATGGTCAACAAAATTAACACTGCAACAAAACTAGCAATTTGCAATATGTTGGGTTAGCATGAGTTACAAGTCTTACATGAAGTAACCTGCTTAATAAGTTAAAGGTTTAAATGCATGTTTTTCTAATATGATTCTTCATAGAAATGCCCTTTGAAGAATGGGTTTATAAAAGTATGATATTAACGATAAAATGAAGTACACTGACCAAGTGGTCTGGCAGCATTAATATACATGTATGAATTAGAGACAAATACACATTCACCCACAAAATATACAATTCATGACAATATATACCTTAATTAAAACTTGGGGGAATTACTGGGACACTTTATAGGTACATTTTTATACCTGGGACCTGTATTGATCAAGTATCTTTTATAATAAACATGGGATAGAAGACGAATATCATTTATAATAATCATGTCATTTATACAGTGTCAGAATTAATATTGCTATTTTTTTCAACTTCAACTGATGCAACAAATATGCACATTCTAATATTTATCTAATATTTGTCAGTCTGGGAAATCCGAATCATCTCGGACAGATATCCTTGACTCTGTTTGGGGGCAAACTTTGAATGAGGGATAATAATTTACATTCATTAAAAACAAAAATAAATCTGTTACACAATATATAACATACAGTCATCCCTATAGTTAACTGAATACACTGCTCGAGGGAATTTTCTGAATAAATTGTGGACCATAATCCCAGATCCACAAATCTTGTCAATTAAAATTCCTATCCGAAATAAAACAGATTTCAGTAATATATACATAATGACTAGGCCTGAATCATTAATATGATGAGAAATAATAATGAAGTTATATGAGCAACCGGATCAATATATGACATAATATTAGTTAATCAAGACAAAGGGAAGTACAATAATCTTTTTGATGATTTGCTTGCAATATAAAATATACCGGTTAATTAATTTTTTTTGGCAGTTGATTTGGCTAAAAGATCGGGAGGACATTATTCCAAAAATTTAGGGTTTTTTCTTCTGTCAAAAGGACTGGAAGCTATTTGGGTGCCATTTATTTAAAAATAATTTGCAATATTAAAGTAAAAAATGTGATTATGGCTCTGACAATAAATTTGAGTATTTTCTCACAATCTGATGCAATCAGGAATTACCCCCCTTGATTATCTATCTATTAAATAATAAAATACCACTTAAGTTACTTACTTTTGCTATCAGTTATACATATAATACAATAAACATGTACTTCCACCAAATTGCCTAACAATTAATATCTAGGACTTGTGCAACAAAAACTCGCCGACTCAGACTTTTTTATCAACTAATAAAACCGGACAGAACCTGTGGCCCAATTAAGTGTATTTCACATGAAACTGAAGCACACTGATAAATTGTATTTGTACATGTATTTGGATTGATGTCCAAAATTCTTCCAGATTGTCTCGTTCCCTTAGCATAAAGGCATTGATCAACGAGTAGGTTAAGTTTGTTTACATCCCACAACATATTGTGTATTTCACAACTAAATATAATGTTTACACTAATACCGAATAATTAGCAGAAATAAAACTTACGTAAATAATTATGACTTACAGTATTCAAGCAGGTATATTTCTCCTTAAAAAGATGGAACTTTACTGGCAGATGATCTCTGTTCAACTATGTTTTGTTTGTTTGTTTGCTTGTATGGTGTTTTACATCATTTTCAACACATGTAAGGTTATATATGACGGTCGATTTTTTGTGGTGGAGGCAGACCACCCACTTTTCCTGGGTAGAACCAGTACTGTACACTTCCCGCCATCTGTAACAATCGACACTTTCTCACAAGTCGAGCTCCCAGTGGGATTCGAACCCGAAGCGGTGAGAGGCGAAGGTTTACAACCCAACGTCAACTAAGACCAGACATACAGTCAACTAAGACCAGACATACAGTCAACTAAGACCAGACATACAGTCAAACCTGTATTTAGAGACTACTGAAGAGAATAGCAACATTGGTGTTTTTAAACTAGACGGTCTCTTTATACAGGTGCATTTCAGTTTGGGAACTCAAATGGCAGCCTCCTTTTACAGGTAGTCTCTCCAGCAGGTTTGACTACTGTGGACCTCTCGTCAACAGGATAGTATTCCAATGTTACAACATATATACTCTCGTCAACAGGATAGTATTCCAATGTTACAACATATATATTTTAGTCAGATAAGAACTAATTTATAAAAGCAACAGGTTGACTGACATTACTAACAATACACAACTGTTATATTATTACGGAGATCATGACTTGTTGTTTTCACGTGAGAATTTGTCATTGTGTTTTATTTTGTTAATGTCAATGACAAATTTCTGTGTAGGTATTGCACAAAATTATTATGAAACTCGTCTTGAGTAAAGATGATATGAAATGACAGCACTAAAATGTTTATTGCGACCACATAATTTCAATATTCTGCATTGATTTCAGACTAAGAATCTATGCCAGATATAGTGTTCAGTCAAGTGAAACTAGAACTATCACTGAAGGTGATGAATACCCCCGCTTAAATTTTAAACAACCCATTAAAAACTGTTCGAAGAATGGAAGTAATGATAATGACGCGACAGGACAAAAATGTGTGCCGTGACAGGACAACTCGATTCTTATTTAGCCCCCACTTCACTTTGTTAAAGCGGGGGTATAACAATACAATTTGGTACAATTTTGTTTTAAAAAACACTGTTTATATGTTATTGAGTTGAAATACCCATATTGTGTACATGAAACTGAAATATACATTTTCCTCAACCACTGCCATCAGAATTTGTTAAAATGTGTTGTATTACAACAATTTGGCAGTGAAAGTTGATCAAATCTGTTTGACGTTCATCATGGGGAATGGCAGCACGTCTCAGATCTCTCGTTCCAATTCTTCTCACTACGGAGTGCCCCTTTACTGGGCCAAAGCAATTTCTGAAAGAAGAAATATTTGTCAATTATGTGTTTTCATTTCTTCTGTACTTGACAGATAATGTGATATAGTTCTATTATGTTTAGGCGGCTAATGAACAATACAATTTTTTTTTGGATAATTCATGCATTATACTGGATGTTATCCATACCGGGTCACTATTGCATTTCACCGATTCTAGTAAATTGATTTGTAACCTTGGTAAAACCTGTTCTTTTAGCTCTGCTAATTAGCTTTACTAAATCTTAGTGAATACTGTGATAGGTCGGTCTATTTTAATAACATTAAACCAAAAGATGCCAACTTTAAAATAGTTTGCTCTTGACTTGTATGCATTTACAAACACTCTAACTATAATGCAAATTTTCATCAATAATTAGATTCTTAATATCTGTATTTGCAGTCAAAACGGTCATCAGATTGTCTTACATAAGGCTTCAAAAGGTAAAGTCCTTTGAACATTTAGAGCGTCTTTCAACATCATGTCTCGTAATGCCCACAATGCATCAGTAACGCTGCCATGGTAACCAGCGCCCTGAGACAACCACTGGGTGGGGAGGAGTGCAGCGTCCGGCACCTGGGTGTTTTCCTGAGTGGCAGAAAATGTTTTGTCCCAATCGCTTATAGTACGGCTCTCCGCATTCAGACCTTCTATATATCTGAAAGAGAAAATGATACACACAGGTTGAATCCTCAATCAACACTTCACCGATTAAAACTTTGAGCATGTCCCAGGAATGGCACCAAACTCAGTTAAAGGGACACTGAGCAATCTTGAAGTAGTTACCAAACTGAACTGAATTGGGATTTAAGACGCCCAACACATGAAAGGTTATATGGCGCCTAACAGGAATGAACGTGCTCATCCTCCATTTACATCAATGGGCCTAGAACCTTCTTACCTGCCAAACTGCAGAGTTGCTGCAAGTCCTATAGTAGACACTCCATTTACGATGGAGCCACGTTTCCACGTTTGGATAAGTGGTGTCATGATAAAGACCTTGAATGAGCATGATAAAAAATGACAAAATGAATATGAATGGGTCGGTCCTACCCCTCTGCTTATGACGGTGCGTTTGTGAGATTGCAGTGGTTGTATTCCAACCCGGTAACCACCGGGGGATGAAGTAGTTACCAAACACAAAGCTTTATTAATCCATTTATAATAGGACTAAATCTGCTTGCATAAATTGAAAGAAAGGTTTTAAATAAAATTTGTAGTTTTCTTCGTTATCTATGACAGGTTTAAATACATCACTGGTGCAATATAATCAACCATGATTAATGTGCAAAAATAATTTGTGTCAAACAATTCAAATAATTATTTATGATGAGTTGCAAATTTACGTATGTAGACAAACTAATGGTACACTGCAAGTTTGTAAAAAAAATAAAGATTGCTGTGTGTCCCCTTACACAGTTAAATTGTCTATCACAGAAGTTTTCCCAATACAGACCTTCATCATGATCTTGAACGGTGTGTATACATACTTGAGATAAGCTTCCGAGTGAAGCAGTCGCTGTGTACGTGGTGGCACGGTGACGAACATCGGTGATGGAGGTCGTGGAGGCGGAGGAGGCGGCGCCATCTGTTGTTGACCTGCAAGTGTATCACAAAATTGGCATAATTGACTTACACTGGCTCCAGTTATTGTATAATGTTGAACATGCCGATTGGTCTTATCAACTTAACCTGAATGGGCAGTTTTTAACTTTTATGGCAATAATGACTTTACCATTACATTATGTGCACCATTCAAGGGGTATCTTACCTCAAATTATCTGTACCTGAAGCAACTGTGAAGCGACAAATTTTCCAATGGTAAACATATAACCTGATTTTAAGTACACATTTAAAACCTAGAAACAGAAAGTCTTCCCAAGTAATTTTGTATTTCTTTTGTGTTTTTAGACAAAAACTGTTTCTTCGCGTCTTTTCATACCATCACTTAAATGTGTCAAAAGTTGCAAAATAACACATGCGACTCGATCTTGTGAAGGCAGTACATTCGCAAAATCAAGTTGAAATTTTATTAAGTGATACATTATTAGCTGTTTTATCCTTGCCAATTTGTGTACAGATTCTCTACCATCATGTCCATTCAGGTTAAGTTTCATGGGTGAGAACTTCGACAAAATAATATTCATGCAGGATTTATAATAATGAAATTTACGCATGCAGGAATATAAACTGGTTTAAAACAATCAACTTAGCCTTAATATTAACACTATTATAAATTCATGAATTAAAATGAAAATATACATACAAGCAAGAAATAAGGACACTGACTGTTTTTACTGAGAAACAAAATAACTGTTTTAAACTATATATTAAATAATAAATTGTATAAAAGATATAAAAAGAATAGCATAGAAAAGAAGAGTAGAAGCATGGTTAGAGAGTGATTAAGACAGTGGGAGGGTATAGCAAGAACATGCAACATGCAGATGTACATCCACAAACATGCAGTAATGCCTTCTATCATCATGTCATTGTCTGGGAGGATTACAAGGATCTGGGTATATAATTATGATATTGCTATAAAAACTTACACAAGTCGCTACAAATGGCTAAAGAAGAAGGACAAATGCATGAGACTAGTATTTGTTAAATAATAAAAACAGATTTGTCTATACATTGGGAGATTTTGTTTTAACGACTTTCGCTTTATTTGGTTTTGAAAAAAATAAAAATAAAAATTTCACCTTTAGAGCTTCAAAACATGTATTTTGCACAGATAAAACTTTGTTTTTCTGAAGAGGGAATGGGGGAGGGTATCACTGCACCCCAACACCACCCACCCCTAAAAAAACATTTTCTCTCCCAGAGGAATATTTGCAAGGTAAGCCTTGGTACTGGAATATATCAGACACGTTAAGACCGGCCCAGAGTGAGACAGCACCACAATGACAGACTCTAACTAGTACAACACAACAGTGAGATAGATGGCAGGTAGTTCAGGTACCTGTGAGGGGTGGCAGGTAGTAAGGTACCTGTGACAGGTAGATGCATGCAGTAGTGTTACCTGTGCAGCAGACGGCCGGTATTAGTCACTGAGGCAGACAACGCTGGTCCATCTGCCACCTGTATGCACTCAAACATGGTCTGCATCAAACACCCATTTTATTGATCAAATGCTTCTTGTAATTTTGCAATTTGCGTAATAAATTCAATTTTAAGACTTTTCTCTCACAAATATGGCCGAGAAATACCTTTATTCTATTTCCCAAATATTGTTTCATACATTTCAGTTAAGCACGTAGAATGTTAATACATTCTATGCATGTTTTTTTCAGCTATCCGAGGCTTGCCCCATAAATCTACCACAGACTACCTCTAGAAGGCAAATCCCTGAGTTCCACCTAATTTGCACACCAATTCCATGAATTTTGTATTGGCGAACAAGAGCCATATTGAGAACTTGTCAATCCAACAATAATATTGCCTTTTTTTTCTTTTCCTACCAAGTTTACTGCATGTTTCTACATAGTATCTCTTACATTTTTGATTTGACGAACGGTTTTCAAAACTCAAAAAAACAACTTGTCAAAAGTAATGGCTGTTCTTGTTGCATCTGTATTGTGAGTGCATACAGGTGAGTCCATTTGTACATAGATAACATTACCTGAGGTCTGCTGAGCAGACAGATTGGGAAGGTTTGCATGCATACCACTCTGTGTCATGCCAGGATAGGGGGTAGGGCTGCCAGGGTACTGCCCTGGCGGAGCCCCCATATGAGGGGCAGTTGTCCCTATGGGCGGTGTCTGTCCATATGGTGGAATAGATGGCATACCGGGATAAGGGGCCATATTAGGTCCCATCGGCTGTCTCATACCACCGCCTGGCGACTGATACTGGGGCATGTACGGCTGTCTCTGGCCTTGACCCGGTGGTCCGTGTCCGTTGGGCATCATGGCTGGGCTTCCGTGCTGTCCCCCGGGCGACATAAAGGGCCCACCCATGCCGTTGTGCATACCTTATGAACAAATGAATCAAGCATATCGAAAATCATGATGCAACAAACACCAAACAAATAAACAAAACAAAAAATGTCAACTTTTTTGAGAATGCATGGGTACGAATACAGAAACATTTAAATTACAACAATTAGTAAAATAAAAACATACTGTTTACTGATTGTGTACTGGTCGGGGCCACTTTCCGTCACTTATGTAAACATAAACTACTTTTTCAGACAAATATATGTATCCTGACAATTTTTACTCTACTTTCTATTAAGTTACCTCTTCCTGGAAATTTGACACCAAAATTTTTTGTTTTATATAAATTATCAAAGTGCCACGTGACTTTTTTATAAATAGACTAAAACTGACCCCAGTTTTCGTCATGTTTTTTATCGAATGATCGAATCAACTAGGTCATGATACTGTAAAATTGTATGAATTAAAAACATGTTTGCAAGTCTATTCAACAATTTCATTGTAAAAATTGTATGTTTGCATTGTGCCATCATTCACCATGATCGCTATTACAATGCGCTTGGTAACATCAATGCAATATTGTCCAGGACGTTGAAATTTACATTTTAACAATGGGTAACTGTGTTAATCAAACAGATACAGGTTGTACAAGTTGCCTCTCTTTGGTTAAAATATATTATCATGGTATAGTTTAATTGCATCTGCTGAAGTATGGTATAAATATGACGTCATTTTTTTAATAATTTATTATGAAGCAGTACATCCCCAACGCCATATGAGGAAGTAAAACACAATTTTCGGAGAAATCCCTTTTGTTTTTGTACCGCTTATGTACTTTTTGGTTGTTTCTTCTGTTTCCAATCTTCAGTGCTAAACGTCTGCCAATAAGTAACATCGCGTAAGTAATTTGCAGTGTAAAAACAGTTATTAATTGAGAATGACGGAAACTGGCCTCTAACCAGTAATCAGTACGAATTCTGGCATAATATTCTACTTCAAATCATCACGAAAAACAAATACAATTTTATTCGCACAAGACGAAAGTTGCATGTAACATCTGACAAGGAGAGCAAGCAGAACAAAAGAAAACGTAACTATCTGAAAAACTGGATTATGAACAAAAGCAAGATAACCATGCATGCTGTATACGAACAGGCCCCACCCAAACCCTGTGCTTTCCTTATATGGTGTTTGAATTTCAAAACTAACATGCAATATGCAATACACCATGATGAATTATACACCCCATGCTGGTTGATAACTAGTCAAGGATCTCAGATACAAATTCATAAGACATTTAAATAAGAAAGTTAGACTCTCGGCAATGAGAGTCATGCCCATGTTAAGAAAATAAATTTTATAATTTGAAAAAAAGGGTCATAACTTTGCTAAAATGCAAAACAAAGTTTCGGAACTTATATGACTGAGTGGCCTCGATGATACTGGACATCTGCCAAGTTTGAATGGATTCAGATAACTCCTAATATTACAAAATGTCAGAAAACGTTCCTTGATGTTATACCACTAATGTATTATTTATATTTATAACATGGCTTTATTCCACTCCCAGTTCTACGCCATTTTATGTTTATGTAAATGACATTAAATGATAAGAAAATCAGTAGAACCGATGTATGCTACCCAAAATGTATCCTCAACTTATCTTATGGCCATGTATCACCCAGCAGTTTTCATTTGATTCATGCACTTCCTTTCAATGCCCTCTATCACTGTGTGAAATTTCATTGCACTCCCACACGTAGTTTTGAAGTTATGCTCCGGACAAAAATTCTAAGTATAAAATTACAAGGGTCAATAACTCTAAGTTGAATGATGATAGAGTTACAGTTTTTGCAATCTGCACTTCCTTTCATTGCGTTCTCTATCATTGTGTGAAGTTTCACTGGAGTTCCATCAGTAGTTTTGAAGTTATGCTCCGGACAAGAATTCCAAGTATAAACTTACAAAGGGCAATAACTCTTACTTGAATGATGACAGAGTTACGGTTCTTTCACTCTGCACTTCCTCGCATTGCCCTCTAACAATGTGTGAAGTTTCAATGTAGTCCCATTATAATACTTTTCAAGTTATGGTCCGGACAAGAAAGTGTGACGGACACACGGACACGAGGACGCACGGATAAAGCGGCAACTATATGCTCGCCCTTTGGGGAGCATAAAAATGATTTTTTACGTCCCGTTAAGATATCATGTTTGGTTATATTATGGGATGAAGGATTAAGTTTCTCTTCACCAGAAAGCAAACCCATGCATAGTAGGGGCAAACCCATGCAGAGTAGGGGCAACCCATGCAGAGTAGGGGCAAACCCATGCAGAGTAGGGGCAAACACATGCTGAGTAGGGGCAAACCCATGCAGAGGTCGCTTATAATGACATTAACCAGTCAGCACATGACAACCAATATAAATAAATATGAACAAGGATTGAGTATGTCAGTAAAGTTATGTATTTTATTTCTGGCATTTAACAAATGATTTCCTTGTATGTGAAATATGACATCATCGGTTCAATATTTTTATATGAGAACCGTTATGTGTCACGATCCGAAGGTGTCTATAAGACACCTGCAATGTTCACTTTATATATAGCGCTCAAGTTATGGTATGTGTGAAAAGAAAAAAGTAAAAGTGAATTAGTGTGAACAAACTGAGGCAAATATAACCAAATAAAACAGGACCGATTATTTCACAAGAATAAAATGTAAATCTAGACTTTGATTCTTCACATGAAATGAAAAGATAAAACACACTAATTCATTGCAAAACAAGAAATGTGTGCCAGTTTGTGTTGTAAATATTCTGGTCTGACAGTTTGGTCCATATTCTGGTCTGCCCAGTCCATAAATTTAAAATATTTGTTACTTGTTACACAGAAAAAGTAGTCTCAGTAAATCACTTTGCATGCAGTTTGCATGCCTATAAAACAGTCGGGACCAAAGTAGCAGATGGAAATGTAAATCAGTCCCTGTTCTTGTTCCAGTATTCTACGCAGACAACAGGTATCTATCTATCTATCTGTGCATCAGTGCTGTGATAAAATAGGCAAATTGTTTTTGGGGGAAATTTTTCTTTCGGGAATTGTTGTCAGGTGACAAGTCATTGGGCATTAATCAGTTGAAGAGTTTGTGAAATATAGGTTTACCACCACTAATTACATGTGAACCTCCGAGGTGTAGTCGAATGTAGTGCCTATAATAAAAAGTAATCCCTTCTTTTTTGATGAAATTTGTGCATTATAAGTAGGGGAAAAATACCCATTTCTGTTCGATTTTGTGGTTGTATGTATAAGAAGTATACTAATAGGTTTTACTGGATCACTGATGAACATTTTCAAAATTTCGACTCTATGTTTACACTTTGTGAGCAACCATCACTGAAAACTGCTGTACCCTTGACCTGTTTAGTAAACAAACAAGAACCTTCTTACATGTCTTGTGACACCACCTTTTCTGGTGATTTTTCAAGTAAATTAGTTTTCTATATGAAAATTACACTGCTGCATTATCCATACTTAAATTGAAGTTGCAGCAAATCATTAATATGTGACACTTTAACATTGGTGTCTATGGGGAAAATAATTCGTGGTTTCATACCTATAGAAGGTAAGACCATTTGGCTCTGAGTAATGAAAAAAATATAAATAAACTGATCAATAACCAATGAGTTCGAAATATTACTTGGGGATATTATTTTCAGGGATAAAAACAGAGGATATGTTAGTCGGTAATGAGGAAAAAATAATAATTGAAGTTAAGTTTTACATGTTAGTTTCTAACACTGCAATTGATACAGAAGAGCTGAACACATGTAACATTATAAAACAACTATATATATATCAATTGCATTTCGCAGCAAGATTTTGTCTTCTGTTTTGAAAGAAGTATCATAAAATGCAGGGTTTTAAATGCCAATCATGCTATTACGGCTAAAACAACAAAAAATGGTACCAAAAAAGTATCTTTTAATTAAATGTATATATCTAATGAATACAAATTTATGTATGTGTTTATCTATTTAAAATTGACTGACTGTTTATTTTTACCATTGTATTATAGATGAAAAAGTAGACGTCTTGAAAGCCACAGTAGAAGTACTCAGTGTACGCAACAAGGGAAAATTTAATACTGAATACCGCCCGATTGTACGGTATCTAGTGTGGGTTTGCACTCTCAATGCGAATGTGAAGGGTTTATACCCTCTCATGTTGGATATACAGAACATTGGCTAATTTCATGGTATCTACAATATTCCTCGGCATATAACGCGCATGGGCAGATAACGCCCACCCCAACTTTGGACTCGAAATCCTTGGAAAAAAACTTTTTTGTTACGTATTGTAGCATAAACCGCGCATATAAAACGTGTGTTTTCAATTTCAGAACAGCAGACCGCCATTTTGAAGCAATGACCAAAGAGGAAATGTAAAATGAATTTTGATTGGCTAAAACCAAGCCACGTGTTAAGACTGTGTTATTTACTCAAGTGTAAATAAACTTGTACTTTTGAGTGTACTTTTGTCGTTTACTCGTGTTTCAATAAAATAAAAATCCCCAAGCCCATGTTCAGCTTATTTCGATCATATTAAATTTATTAATCTGGCGTTGTATGACTGGTGTTGTTTCCCGGTTATTAACTCTTGCTTGTCAATTTGAAGTTGTTGACAATTTGAAGGTGTTGACAGTTTGAGAGGTTTCTCGAAATGAGATGCATTGTCTTGTGGCATCACCTATTAAACGCATTTTCCTAACACATCGTGTCAGCACCTACTCAAACTTCTGAAGTAATCAAGGACAATTAAGGAATTGACATTTTACTGCGTACATGTATTGTAACATGTTTGTTTAATAATCACAATCGACTTTACAAATAAATATGTGCGGTAAATACCTGGTAGTCGTTGTTAGGAAGAAAACGCAATATTCTATTCTATTCTATTCAAGGTAAACCAGTCTGCATTTTACCACAGCCTCGTTATCATTTCACTTTGCCGATTGATGTAAACAATGATATTTTTCAATGGTATTTTATCAACATTATTCAACAAACCACACGATAAAGCTTGATTTTATTATTTTTATTGATACAAAGCATATAAAATAAAACATGTTATTGAACGAATAGAAACAAGCCAACTTTCGTTCGATTCAATCTCTCTAGTAAACTGCCGGTCTTGCGACTTTTTGAAACCCACAAAACTGCTCGACTTGGCTGAAAGGTAAAACATTACTTGTTGCCTAAACCGCTCACCCATTCCACAACCACAGAATCTGGGGTACAAAAGTGCGCGGTATATACTGAGGAATACGGTAATGCGAGTTTGAAGGGTTTTATACCCTTATTTGGAAAATCATTTTGAATTCATGTTGATCACATTTCTGTCAATTCTTATGGATTGCTGGAAGTATACAGTACTGGTTCGACCCAGGACAATGTTGGTTGTCTGGTCTGTCTCAACCACCAAAAAAAAATAATGTAATATGGCCTAAAATGAGCTTAAATTGACGTAAAACCAACCAACCAATAAACCCACCACATTTCTAGTATTTAATGCAACACTGTTGTAACTATATAAAAATATCCCTGACGAAGTGCTAATTGATATCCCTGACGAAGTGTTAATTGATATCGCTGACGAAGTGTTAATTGATATCGCTGACAAAGTGTTAATTGATATCCCTGACGAAGTGTTAATTGATATCGCTGACAGTGTTGATATCGCTGACGAAGTGTTAATTGATATCCCTGACGAAGTGTTAAATGATATCCCTGACGAAGTGTCAATTGATATCCCTGACAAAGTGTTAATTGATATCCCTGACGAAGTGTTAATTGTCTTATGGGCAGAAGCATAGACGGAAAGTAAATACAGACGAACAAAAACAAAACAAGTGAGCGTGTTGGGGGAGCAAGGGGGTCTCCATGCATGTTTGATGGGTTGAGTATTTGTG
The DNA here is from genome assembly GCA_037043455.1 of Cyrtodaria siliqua. Taxonomy (NCBI): domain Eukaryota; kingdom Metazoa; phylum Mollusca; class Bivalvia; order Adapedonta; family Hiatellidae; genus Cyrtodaria; species Cyrtodaria siliqua. The sequence goes on from JAWPHD010000918.1 coordinate 205,612, forward strand.
TCAATTCATTACAAAATCCCTGCAAACATGAGTTATGGAGAGAGAACACAAAATACCTTATTAAAATGCACATATAAGAGGTATATGACCTTTATGACCTTGACCTTGAAGATACAGACCCGGGTGTTGGGTTCTGCAGGTCAACTCCATGTGATGGGTATTTGTGCCAATTTATTTCAAAATCCCTCCATGCATGGAAAAGTTATGGTGCGGACACGAAATGGACCTTATATTACAAAATCCCTGCAAACATGAGAGTTATGGAGAAAGAAAATATCTGTTTAAAAAGCACATATAAGGGGTATATGACCTTTATGACCTTGACCTTCATTATACAGATCTAGGTGTTGGGTTCTGCACGTTGTCTTGATGATATGGGTATTTGTGCCAATTTATTTCAAAATCCATCTATCCATCTAAATTGTAACGGACGGACGAATGCCAAAACTATATCCCTATAATCTATAAACTATAATAAAGAAGATACACCAGTGTTACACTGAACCTTTGATTTATACCCATAGCATGGGACTGGAAGCAGATGAGATATGGATTATATAAGCTTGTAACTATAATAGTTAGATGTTATTGTGTTAGTTGACTGGTTATATAAATGTTTAGTGTTTTACACCAGCCATTCGTGACTGGTACTCCATGCAAGGCAACATCACATGTTACACATGTAAGTTAGTTTTACCTGGATGCGCGTGCATGGGTGCAAACTGGCCCCCGGGGGAGGGGGCATAGGGCCCACCATATTGCCCCAGGGGTGGGGCATAACCCTGGGGACCACCGTTATAGCCGGGATAGAAGCCCTGTTGGTAACCTAGACATTTGTAATTGTGAAACAAAATGAAGTTAGAAACTAATACAACTAAAGTAAATAAAGCGTATGGGAAGTGGCTGTGGATTTTTCACTCAATATTAAACTAAAACAACGAAATAATTGAGTTAGTTTGTTGTTAAAAAGCATGAATATTTTTTCAAAAGGCAATTTAATAGACTGTATCATAGTCTGGCAAATTGTCTTTAGTTCCAAGTCCTGATACATCTTCTGATATTCTGGATGTATGGAGGAGGCGGAGCTAAAGCTAGTCTACTTTACACTTTTTTTTTAAATTTAAATTCTGCAATGATTGTACTATTAAACCTTTATCATACCGAGCTTGATTAGAGGCACTTTGTACATCAACACTTGCCAATCAGAAGTTACAAAATATACAACCTGGTTTCAACTTGTCAATAAATTCAATAAAACCGAGTGTTCTAATTTTCTTTCATTTGTATCTATGTTTCCCAGGGATCCCCTTCCTAAAGAGTTTCCCAGACTATAAATCAGCAGTGCTATTACTTACTGATCCTTTGGGATCTCCGAGTCAGGGTTCAAATTTAACACTTGTTTACTTGCTAAATGCAAGTAGATTTTTGCAGATTACAAGTAGAAAGTATAAGCAGTTACTAAATTTTGAAGAAATAAAAGAAACCACTTTGTCTCAGTCTACATTTATTCACTGAACATACTTAACTAACTTAGTTAAATAGGTGGATATAAGTAAGTATAATTATACATTATTACATTCCTGCATCTAGCCGAATGTGAAAATTTCAGTATTTACATGTATAGCAATCCTTCTAAAATGAGTCGAGGTTTTAAATTATGAATGCAAGTACCTTGATTAAAATAACAAGAAGAAAACCTTCGCACTTGCTTTTTTAGCAAGCGGCTAAAATATTAAATTTGATCCCTGTCCGCGCCCAATCATTGTGGCTTTAAAGTATAATACAGCTTAAGCCGGCGCTCGTGTTGCACCCTATATAACCTCTCGTGAGACTCGAGTCTGCTAATTGTCTCTTGTTGTGTTCGTTGCTTCCAAGGGATACCCTTTTAACCCTTAAACTGCTTCACATATATAATGGACTGTTCTTTCTTTGAATTAAGACCATTCCATTTATGTGACAAAGGGGTGTTTGGGAAAATGACTGATCAGCAGCCATACATTGTAAACCCTGATCAGCCTGCAAGTTACTCGCAGGCTGATCTGGATTTACAATGGACACGAAGGCTATTATAGTCGTGCTTAGCGGGTTAAAGGTTAAGTTACTTTTACATATGAACATTTTATGAACAAATCTGTTTATAATTCATGGGAACTGTTTTTGATAAAGAAGTCTGCGTTGCAGACTGGAATTCTGAATGAATACACTGTCATATACTGCGCATATATGCATAGAACCGAGTGTGTTAACTTGGTTATACAAATTTATATTGATCATATGGACTTTTCTGCAGATTAAAATGGTGGACAGTGAAGTTAGGGAAGTGGATGATTTAGGGCTGCAGCATGATAAAGGTTATAGTTTTCTAAGCTTAACAGCTTTTAAATGTAAAAATATTCCTCGATGTTTTCTTAATATCGATAAATATTCCTAACAGCCTCCTCACATAAAATTATACAATGACTGACACGAGATTATATATTACAGTGTGACAATACCTAAATTAGAACATCCATGTTAGAATATATTTGACAATAGTTAAACAATTCATGCACACCGTACATTTGCTTAGTTTTGTCTTGACTAATTATGGATACAGTGCTTTGGGCGGTATAGAATCACTTGGGTTAAACGTCTCATTTTAAAATGAAAGGAAAATGTTTATTTAACTTCTGATTTAGATTTACCTTTTTAGTTGTATGATAGCAAAATTTCTAAAATTATTATCCTGAAGCTGTGATTTTTTAATAGGCGTTTTTGCACCAATATTTACATAATTTCATTTTATCCTTAAAAGTGCCAAAATTCAACAAGTTACCTTAATTGATGATTGCATTTTGACTTTTGTCCCTAACATTTGTTAAAACAGCAAATATTTATTTCTGAGTTTATTGTGACAGTATGAATTTTTCGTTTCAAAAACACACTTCATTCAGGTAGTATAGAATCATTTTTTCTGAGAGGTGTTGCACGTAGTGATATATTTTGTATGGAAAAATGTCCCAAATAATTTCACCGTTGAATAAATGTATGCTTATATGATATATCTTCAAGCCTTGAAAGTTTTAAAATAATCTAAAATATATGAGCTGAGAAAATTGATTTTAAATAGGAACTGATTCTTTACTACCAATGATTCTATACACCCCAAAGCACTGTACTATAATTTATAACGACAGCTCTCTTATACATTTGTAGATATAACTAGGATATATATTTTTATTTTTTTATTATTAAAATTGTTCATGTTCTGTGATTTCCATCAAGTCTAAATATGGACCAAATCACTTGAATGTGTACAGGAGTTTCTTCACCCTCCCTGTATCGCTCTGGGTACTTTAGCAAACTCGTCCAAACAACTGGACAGGTGAGAAATACTTCTTGTATATTTCGGAAATTAATCCAAATTCATTCTTGGCTGGGAGAGAACACACAATCTTTGGATTGCCAAGCCAAAATGCTAACGCGAACACTATTAGTGAAGGCAGCACCCTAATAACTCCCACCAAGATTGTTTTTATTACTTTCTTTTAAACATATTTTACTATATACAATATTATGATACTTCCATTTCTAAGAAATAACATATCTTCTAATCTGTTAAAGTAATATATGACTTCATAACAATTATCAAGCTAACAAAGTTGTATAAATCGGACGACACAGATCTATTACATATTATTGAGACAATATCAAAAGCAGTTATGTGTTCTTTGAGCATATATTGATGTATTTCAAACTATACCTACTACTGTTATGTGAAAATACCATTACATGGTCCCGCCTTAATTCCATTAAGCGATGGGAAAGCTTATATAAGGATTTTATAACGGATATTTCAAGAATAAAACATGTTTAAAAATATCTTTTACTGAAAAAATGCGATAACCTGTTTAAAACTACCTATAAAATGTTTGAAATTTGCAAACTATTTAAGCCAAAATTAAGGTTTTATTTCATAACCCAGCCAAACCCGTTTTCGCTGCTTTGAGAAGGGGTTGGATGGGGTATGAAAATTAATACTCGGACCACGTAATGCTAAGTGCAACTTGAAGACCCCAGTAGCTATTACTATGAAACATGTTATATGCTCTGTGTACATTAAATGGGTTTAATATGACAAGAAATATGTAACAAGTCTAATAAAGATGACAGTTTGCATGCTTTACAGTAAGTGATATGTCTATTAAAGAACAGATCATAATAATCTCTTTAATATTTCATATTGCTTTTATAATACTCATTGGTAATTTTTTTTCAAAACATGCTTGTAGCTAGTGTTCTGTATCACTTAAAACTAATACTAAATAAAAAAATTTAGGAACCTCTTATCTATTTGAAAGAAAAAAAAAATTGATGCAAAAACTAACATCCATCACTGGAAAATCCGAAAGTATTTAAAATATTAAGGAGGACCATTAAATTCAAGAGGAGAATTTTGATCGTTATCCTTTCCATACTTCACACAGTAGAAAATGAATTATCACATCAAAAGCTCATCGAAGCAAATTGATTAATGATAATCAATGGTTAATAAAATAAAATCAAAAATAAATATGTGCTCAAGTTTTACTTAGAAAAGCATGTTTTTAATACATTTCCAAATCCATGAAAAGTATCATTTCTTAATGTGTATATCCTGAGAGGAAAGCCAAGCTTTCAATCCATGCAAGCCACCTCTATAAAGCCTGCTTACATTAGTGTGATGCAACCATTTTGACAAGTGTTTTAAATGAACAAACACCTGCATCATTGTTTGTTCTTGTAACTAAATATATAAAAGTTCATCATGGAATAACATCATTGTTTTACAGCTACAGGCATAAGACATTTTAATCGAGACAACTGGTTCTTTAAAATTATTGAGGAGAATCAGGATTGGTATTTTTTCAGAAAACATTCAAATACATTATTTCTGTATTAAACTGAACGAATGAATGGTGTGTCGACACATACATAGGTCATATTGTGCGCAAAAACTGATGATGGAAAAATGAAATAGTAAGTTATTAAGAACTATTGTAAAATTACATTGTTAAAACTGTTTACATTTAAGGGATGATATGGTATAAGTAGTACCGGTAACTATCAAATTGAAAAAAATAACATAAGTTAGGAATAAACCACCTAAAGGAACTACACTGAACATATAAAACGAAAGACCAAAAGAAGGTATTCCACTAACTATGGTTAGCGCCCGGGTCAGCTATTTTAAATTTGGTAAAAAAATCACAATGCACTGCGAGTTGTATTTGTAGATATCTCCATGGTGAACCATGTGACAGCTATTTATAACTTGAAGAGGATTCTATGGCCTGCCATGACTTGTTGTTATTTATAATTATTATTATTTTGCTTTACTATGGGAAACTGTTAATGTTCCATCTATATCTCTGAACCATTGAAGTCTGAAATTGTTTTAGCCCCAAAGCCTGATAAGCCCTGATAAACTGTCATATATCAGTTGGAAAATGTTATTTTTGGTAGGATAATAAAAAGAAAATGTTCTTGTTTCTAAAATATGGTGCCATGAAAAACTAATCTTTGAAGAAACAAGAGGCCCAAGAGAGTCTGTGGACGCTCTACTGGCTAATATGGCTCTTATAACATCAATGAAGCGAGTGACTATCGTCTTAAAGACGCAAAATAGCATTTTTAACTAAATCAAGAGCCATAACTCCGCCATTACTTTTGAAAGCCCTATCGTCTTAACGAGGAAAAAGTTAACAGACGGACGACGGACGGACGACGGACAACTCGCCATCCCATAAGCTCTGCTGGCCCTTGGCGAGTAGAGCTAAAAAAAAAGAAAAGAAAATCTTGGCAAAAGAGGTGTACCTTGATTTCCCGGTGTGGCAGGCCTGGATGGTCCCCCAGGGGTTCCCATCTGTTGCTGGTCTCCCCACTGCTGTTGTTGTTGTTGCTGCTGCTGTTGCTCTTTACCGAGGGTCTCGTTAAATGCCTTCTCAGCAGCCGCCTGTTTGGCCTGCTGCTCCTCGGCAACCTTTCTCGCTTTCTCCTCATATTTTTCTTTCTCTTCTTTCTCCAAATTTCTCCACTAAAAGTCATGCAGGAGAAAGAGAGTTCAGATATAACACATAACTTTTGTAAAAAGGCAATGAGAATTCTAATGAAAATTAGTTTTAGAGAAAAAAAAGGCTCAGATTTATTTTTGCTTCTAGAATTCTTTCAGAAATTACAATTGCTATAGATTAAACTGCACAATAATTTAGTATTTCTTTCTCAATCAGAATAAAAGATACTATGAAATTGTGAATTAAAGAACTACTTTAGCTATGAATTCAAACTAAATTAAGAAATGAAATGAAATTTCAAGAAATTAAAATCAAAACCAGATGTACAAAGTATATAAAGCTTATTTTAATTAAATTAACTTAAAACAATATTTGTTGATCATTTAAACAAAACATGGGGAATAAACTGGCTTTTACTCATTTCAATACTGTTCAAAGAAAATGAAATATACATGCACTGAACATTAAAGCAAAACAGGCTAGAATGTTCTGCATTCCTTGAAATAGTAATGTAGCAATAAATGCCATGCAAAAAATCTTGGAACAAATAACGTTTACAAAGAATTCATCAGAATATGAGACATAGAACAAATTAATGAAGGAAACCCAATACCATCTCGTGTGCCTAAATGAATATACAAATGAAACAATAGATCATAGCAAAATAGTTCTTTGTATCATTGAATAATTGATATAATGAAACCAGCTACAGAGATTTACTGAGCAACATTAACTCTGCTTCACAAAGCAGGAAATAAAGAGAGCAACTGCTTTACACAGCAGGAATTAAGGGGAGTAACCCTGCTTTACAAAGCAGGAAATAAGGAGAACAACTGCTTTACAAAGCAGTAACTGCTTTACATTTACAAAGCAGGAATTAACGAAGTAACTGCTTTACAAAGCAGGAATTACAGGGAGTAACCCTGCTTTACAAAGCAGGAATTAAGGGGAGTAACTCTGCTTTACAAAACAGGAATTACAGGGAGTAACCCTGCTTTACAAAGCAGGAAATAAGGAGAGCAACTGCTTTACAAAGCAGGAATTAATGGAAGTAACTGATTAACATACCAGGAATTAAGGAGAGTAATTGCTTTACAAAACAGGAATTAACCGATGTAACTGCTTAACAAAGCAGGAATTAAGGAGAGTAATTGCTTTACAAAGCAGGAAATAAGGACAGCAACTGATTTACAAAGCAGGAATTAACCGAAGTAACTGCTTAACAAAACAGGAATTAAGGAGAGTAATTGCTTAACAAAGCAGTAATTAGGGAGTCTTGTTTTACAAAGCAGGAATTAAGGTGAGTGCTTTAGAAAGCAATACTTGGTGGGAGTAAAGCAGGAATTACGGAGAGTAACTGCTTAACAAAGCAGGAATTAAGCACAGTAACTGCTTAACAAAGCAGTAATTAGGGAGTCTTGTTTTACAAAGCAGGAATTAAGGAGTCTGCTTTACAAAGCATGAATTAAGGAAGTAACTCGGCTTAGCAAAGCAGGAATTAGGGAGTCTGCTCAGCAAAGCAGGAATTAAGGAGTCGCTGCTTTACAAAGCACAAGCACACGTTTAGGGGAGTAACTTTGCCTTATAAAGTAGTAAATAAGGAGATTAACTCTGATTTACAAAGCATGAATCAAGGCGAGTAACTCTTATCATCATTTGGTTTCATTCTGATTGTTCAATTTCTGTGCTTTTATCAATATTTCTAACATAAATACCTTGTTTGACAAACATTACCCACTGTACATTGATACATGAATTTTTGTTTAGTTGCTGACTTCCCCGACCCTTTAGTTCTTACTTCATCTTGAGTCTCAGAAATGCTGCATGCTTACCAGACCATTATAGGTTCCACTTTGGAAGTAGATCTTATGTATCCTACAATGGTCTGGCAAAGGCAGCAACCTTCTGAAAAACTCAAGACGGCATGAAGTAGTATTACAAACTGTAAATTCTTAAGAGCTTTAATCATTTGATTCTGATTAATACAGAATGGATCATTTATTCAGTAACCAACAAATAGAAAATAAAATAAAAAGGTTCAAGAGAAAATTACAGACTTTAAAAGTTTTTCAGACAAAATAAAGGTTTTGTTGTTTAACCACCCATAGGATATGTTGTCTGCTTTTTAATTTAGTCTTTTGGCTGTTATTTGTGATGCACAGGCTTAATAACCGCTGCTCCCAACTAAATTCCATTTTTGTTTATTTCGCTCTTCGGGGCACAGAATTTTGTTAGAGGCTGGGACCATACTCCACTGGACATGGGGGATGTAATAAGTATAAAGGTCTCTATGTCCACCGCAATATGCATGCCATCTTTGGGATGGTTAAAATTCTGTACTACTGAGTTTATGAATATTGAGTCCTGCTCAACCCGGGGCTAGGGGTCATGAGCGGTAGCAAGCATATTTCACTAGCGTTAATTAACAGTCTCAATCAAACCGAGACTGCAATATTTCGTATGTATCATGTTCGGCTGTTTCACATCCAAAGGTCCACTCTCATACTCTTTTAAAGGATTTCAACAAAATTACAGGTTTTTAAAGGTTTTAAAGTTTATACTAGGAGGCCTGAAACTAATGTAACGAAAATATTTTAAACCAAACTAAGACAATTTCTAAAAGCATGTTGTTTTTTTCATTAAATGTTGCTACTTTGTAATTTTCCCTAAACATAATTATTTCTTGCATACCAGATAAGGATATTGGCATCTATAAATGTGCTGGAAACTATTTTCTTGCATACAGGAGAAGGCTATCCACGTTTTCCACGGGGGATGGAAAGACTTATCTTTATGGGTAAAGATAAAAGTCACGCGCGCACCAACATCCGATATGCAGGAAAACATGAAAAACGTTAGTAGCTGGCAGCGTCAACGCACAACATGTATCTGATATGCAAGAAAAAAAAACCTATCATGGGTATTCGGCTCAGACAGGGATTCCAACCCTCGGTATAAATGATCAGACAAAGTTGCTGCACTAAAAGAAACAGTTTCATATTTCAAGGAATTCTAACGGAAAAGAGTTCTCAACATTTTTTTGATTACAAAATGTCAAATGTATGCAGGAAAAAGAATCAATCATGGGTATCATTTTCAGATAGGGAATTCCAACCCTCGGTATAAATGTAGCGCCTCGGTTCCAAGGAAAGTAGTCATACCTGGGGTTATAATTTCCCATCTAAACTGGATACCCATGATTTGTATACTATCATTCTAAAACTGGATAAAAAATGAGATGTAACACTCTGAATAAACTGTACTACAAGTACATGCTTTTGATCAAATATTAGCGTTAAGACAAATAAAGGAAACAGACAATGATGAAGTAAGCCTTAGGTACAATCGATGCATTACAAATATAGACAACATCATACAGACTAAACACAGCTACAACATCGAGTCATATAAAACTGCACACGTGCAAATTCTTCGGAGAAATAATCATACATGTATATCAAAACAAATTGCATGCATTTTCTACAATATTTGTAACAGAAAGAAGCGTTTTCACCTGATCTAATCTAGATATGCTTTTATAAACAGAAAAATAAAATAAAATGATGTTCACGGTTTAAAAATATAAACAAAAGAATATCCTGTAGCCTCTTTTTTTCAAAAAGCAGGACTTTCTTACAATTCTTTGTTTCAATACGGAACTTCATAGATCACCAAACATAATTAATTTAAATTAACTTATTGCTCCGCTTGATGAAATATGTGCACACATTATGAATATTTTATCAGTGGTGCATTATGAAGTCCAATTAATTTTAACAGAAACATGTCCTTCATTGTTACAGCCAACTTTGCACAACGTCAAGTGCTCTCGTGAGAGGTGTTAATATCAAATGGTGGGGCTTTCAATTCATGTACCTTTAACAAATTAATGGAGTCTTTTTACTGCCTACCTACCTACCAACGCACGACAGGGAGATTTGTCTCCTAAATAGGGCGATGTTCAATGGACTAATTTTCACATATTTACCTTTAAAAAATAACAAAATCTATGTAAAATTCATGTAAAGCTTTTAAACGTGTATTTTGCACATGTCAACACTACTTTATATTAATTGAGCAAAATTCTTTTTTTCTTAGATCATCACCAACAAATGGGAGATTTTATCCCCATGGGCGACGTGCTATTATGCTACTGTCTGCCATTTTTATGACTACTATTATATACAATATACAAGCCTCCACGGATTCATGTGTCTCACCCAACAGGGATTGGACTTTATGAATTTCTAAGAACAAAAAAGGGCCATCATTTTACTTAAATGCAATACATTGATATGGAACTTGTGAATCTGAGTGGCCTGTGATGATATTCAAGATATATATACTGAATGAATACAGAATAAGAAATTCTGATGATTTTAGAAATTTGAAAAACGTTAATGCAAAACTTTAGTGCAAATATTGATACCGCCCACATCCCTGTCTATCATCACCCACATCCCCGCCTATCACAGCCCACATCCCCGCCTAACACCGCCCACATCCCCGCCTATCACTGCCCACATCCCCGTCTATCACCTCCTCGCCTAACACCGCCCACATCCCCGTCTATCACTGCCCACATCCCCGCCTAACACCACCCACATCCCCGCCTATCACCGCCCATATCCCAGCCTATCACCTCCCTGCCTATCACCGCACATATCCCCGCCCACATCCCTGTCTATCACCGTCCACATCCCCGCCTAACACCGCCCACATCCCTGCCTATCACCGCCCACATCCCTGCCTATCACCGCCGCCACAAAAGGATACCTACGTCTCACTACCTTCTTCCAAGGCGAGGCGATCAACTATGCAATAATACGTCTATAAGAAAAGTGCATGAATAGGTAACTATCATGGGCCTCATGCTGGGTGGTACAGAGACGGAGGTCCAAGCACGACAAGCAGTAAGTGCAGTTTATAATACATGTATATATGCACAGTCTATAAGAAAAGGTGTAGGGACATGGATATATAGAAACCCATGAAAAATAGAAAGGAAATCAGATTTGTTTCTTTTCCAAGGAGGTCAGCCAGTATTGGTAAGCAAAGAAATCTGTTTTTCTTGAAACTGCAACTTAACCATTCTTCTGCAGTACCTGACCTGCAACCATACCATGTTTTTGTATGATATTACCTTTATTCCCACCAATCGACTTATCTCTCCAAAAGACAGGTTTACTTTGGATTCCTCGCTAATTTTCTTTCTAATGTGTCCTGAGAAGAGGAGGTACCCGCTCGGGAATCTCTTACCACGCCCCTAAAATCAGCAAATAAATCATGCAAAAATAAAAACCAGCAGGGGCGAGATACACACCTTTGCTTGCTATGGAAACTGTACTACCCACCAAGTAACAACTGCAGCTTCACAAAAGAATTGCAGAAATATGGTTCACAAAATGTGGATGAAAATTTAAAAGGCTACTAACAGCCAAGCGTGTTTAAATATGGTGGTAGTAATGGTTTCAATGCGAACAAAGTCAGTAGAATATCACAGAAGGCTATGTTTACACTTTAATAATAATATTGTGTTTTTTTCTCTGCATGCATTTGCCAAGCATTACAGTTAAATTTATACAGAAAAGAAATATACTGCATTAATATATAATGCTAAACAAAAGCATCGGTTTCAAACCAAAAATATTTTGGAACAGAAAAACTACATTTTCTTTTCAAACAAAAGCAAGATTTTTTAAAGAGAAAATATAGCCTTCACCTTGTATATAATATTCCGTTGTGCATTTAACCCCGTTAAGCAAAACATAAGTAAAAACCATGCTTCATGCCCTCTAGGACGATACTTGACAACATAATCACTATGACAACATAATCTGGTTGCTAGGACAACATCCAATACTGTACCTGGGCACCAACCAGTCTGCTTATTTCACCAAAAGTACAGTCGGGATTATCATGTTGAACAATTTTACGAAATTCTCCAGAAAACACAATGTATCCACTTATCTGAGTCCGTTTACCAGTTGTTGATTTACCCTAGAAAATATTTCTGCACATTATTTTACCTTTATCCATTACTGTTGTATTTTAAAGTTTTAAAGGGTCACATGGCAATCTTGAGTTTTACCCATTTTTGTGCATCGAAATGAACGGAATGTCTACAAATTTACCCCACCCCACTATTCAATAAACTGATTTTTGCTTTGTAAAATATACTGTAGTTTTTCAAAAATGATTTTAAATTCAGTAAAATGTCTCGGCCTAGATGTAAGGGTGGGCTTGTGGTGTAATGTTTAGCAACATGGTTTAGTAATCCAGGGATAGTGTGATCTATCCCAGCCAGGATTAATTCTCAAAATACTTAAAAAGAATTTCAGCCAGATGTATATATATATATATGACTGGCTGTAATATTTCATCCATTGTGCATTAAATGAGAAAGAAATGTTTAAAAAACAATTATTATATTTTGGCTGAAGTTGTTTTTCTTTCCAGAAATCTGTTAATTTGAAAATAAAATTGATTATATACAGTAATAGAACCTCTATCTGGCTGAACCTTGAGAGAAACAGCATGTAAATATGCTTGCGGTCATCAAATTACTTTTGGGCAAAAACAAATCACAAGATTGCTGTGTGTCCCTTTAACATGTTAAATTAACGAGGAAGGAACTTCCAATTAAAATCAAGAGCTTAATTATGAGAAAAAGATTGAATATTTATTTCTGAAATAAAAATATTTAAAATAAGATAGCGATTTCCATACAATTTGCAACAGGAATAATGCTTTCATTCAACTGAAATAGAAATGGTATTACAATATTGTACAAACAGAAGTGGTTAAAAAAGTGCAATTTCCTCTTTCAACAATTCAAAACACAACACCGTCCCAATCCTGAATCAGAACATCTCAGAAATTTAATTCCAGCATCCGTATGTTTCTGGTCGACATATATACTTAACCGAATGTCTACACCGATCACCTGCATTGCATCGGTTAGTCACTATTTAAACAATGGCTTACTCTGCTTATCGTACCAAGTAGTGTTTCACCAAATGCATCAAGACAGAGAGGGTAATGCTAAATGACTGCTACCTGAATGTGGAGTTGCTGAGGGTCAAGGTCAGCTAGTGTGACCTTCTTACCTACTTTTGGCAGTATAACGATCACCTATATAAATATCTATAAATAAAGTTCAAAGACTGAAGGTTTTTTTTTTTTTAGAAAACGAAATAAACACAAAAGGTAACGTTTTTAGACGCACCAACAGAGGCAGGTCTGTTTTTGTGACACCTATGGCAAAGCGACACAATAAGTACACAGATAATAATATCTTTCCACATTAATGAATCCATGAATATTTTAACCGTTAAGTTAATACGTAATTCAGATTAACAGGGTAGTATGTAAAGACCATCCAGTTTCTCTTGTTTGAGACAACCACTTGCTGAGAACTCTTTGAAAGTGACCTTGGTAGCTTAGTGGAAAAGGCCTTGAACTTTAGAGCTACAGACCTCTGCCCTGCATTGGATTACTCCCTGATGGAGGCATGTCTGATGGGAAACTCCATTTCCCACCGAGGTTGCTGTCCCAATATAACTTAATATGATGCGTTAACGGGATGTAAAAACTCATTCATTGACAGATATTTATTAATTAACTAAACTATATTAGCTTTGTTTTAATAGAAACTCTACACGTAATACGACGCAACTGGCCAATATGAACCGGAAATCGGCCAATATGAAAAAAACAGGGCATTATGAAGAAACTCGCCAATAGGAGTTAAGAAACGTCATTCACCTTAAATGACGTCATTAACGCTCGCTTGTCAATTTATAAATTTAATTTACGCTACTATAAATAAACGCAAGTCATGTCAAAATGATGTTCTTAAAATTAAAAATTCTACTGTAGCGGAAGTTAATTAATAAAATTGTCATTAATTAAGTGTTTTCATATAACCGAAATATTGGTCCTCGGACTGTCATATTGGCCGCGGCCTTGGGCCAGTATGACAGTCCTTGGACCAATAACTGGGCCAATATGACAGTCCTTGGACCAATAACTGGGCCAGTATGACAGTCCTTGGACCAATACCTGGGCCAGTATGACAGTCCTTGGACCAATACCTGGGCCAGTATGACAGTCATTGGACCAATAACTGGGCCAGTATGACAGTCCTTGGACCAATAACTGGGCCAGTATGACAGTCCTTGGACCAATAACTGGGCCAGTATGACAGTCCTTGGACCAATAACTGGGCCAGTATGACAGTCCTTGGACCAATAACTGGGCCAATATGACAGTCCTTGGACCAATAACTGGGCCAGTATGACAGTCCTTGGACCAATAACTGGGCCAATATGAAAACACTTAATAACATCATATTACATACTAATTAAGCTGTTTTCATTGTCCCTAAATTAAATCTTAATGCCAATCAGCCAGATAGTGATTTCTGTTTGTTTGTCTGAATGGTGTTTAATATCGTTTTAGTAGATGTTAGGCCTTATATAACAGTACATTTGTTTAGTGGTAGAGGCCTGGGTAGAACCAGTACTCACTACTTTATACCTCTCGCTATCCGTAATAATCAACATCTTCTCACTTGACAAGTCCAGCTCCCAATAGGAATCAACGTCAAGTGAGAAGTCTCTAATTATGGTGGATGATTTTTGTATTTACGAACACATTTACCAACAGACACAGAGCAGCGCTAAATGAACCATAACCTTCACTATAAGCAGGGAATGTTATCTGCACATTAATAAAGCACATTGGCAAAACATGATATGATGCCTTGGCTTGCAACATGATATGATGCCTTGGCTTGCAACATGATATGATGCCTTGGCTTGCAACATGATATGATGCCTTGGCTTGCAACATGATATGATGCCTTGGCTTGCAACATGATATGATGCCTTGGCTTGCAACATGATATGATGCCTTGGCTTGCAACATGATATGATGCCTTGGCTTGCAACATGATATGATGCCTTGGCTTGCCGAGCATATCATTTCTACCAATGAGTTTTAGTAAATTCAACAATAAATTAGCACGAACGTGAGATTCGATTTATCACATAACACATAATGTTAGAAAACGTGCATTAACCCTACATCATTGACATAAGTTATATACTAATTGATTATCGGAAATAATGTTTTACTACACTCCGAAAATGCAGCTCTTGTCATATATCTCCTTTCAATTGGAATAATCAACAATAAATTCGAAGTAATTACGTAATTAATTTGTGGTTTCACATTAATTTCCAATATGTAGCAATTAAAACAAAACATGCTAGTCATGTTTCAGAGTAACTGGTCTGGGCTAGCCTATTGGTCATATCCTTAAATACGAGCCAACAAATCATGAAGGTCCTCCACCATCTACTATACTTTCAGTCCATTTTTTTAAGTCTTCTGTTTGCGTCCCGGTAAAACCCGGTAATTTTGTATCTGTTTCATGTTCACAAATCGAGGGTTCAATGCAACACTGATGTATCTTCCTTATGTATATGTAGTTACAATATTGTTGCATTAAACCCTTGAAATGTCTTCTATTAGGTTTTGTTAATGCCAAATTGCACACATTAGACATGGAGACCAATGCCATTTTTTTTTTTTTCAGATTCAAGGGCGATAACTGATACGACTCCTCTACACTTTGAATTGTTAGCAACAACATTTGACACATTTTGAAAATTTTACATTTTCCACTTCATAAAAGATAATTCTACTGTCAGAGGGCTTGACAATATGTTTTGTTTTAAGTTTTTTTTTTTGTTATTCTGCATTTCTAGTTGTAGGTGCTAAAGGCAATAAAGGTAGGCCCTATTGAAACAATGAAGAATTAAAGTCCTTAGACATTTTATTTATTACATTTCTATCAGTGGAAGATCAGGATTTCTCAGTGAAACAAAATTCATAATTCTCCGAAACACGAACAAAACTGTGACATTAATAAAATGCTGCTGACTTCGACATCATCTGCCAAGAACCTTCAACAAAGGGAAACATTTCGATTAAAATCATAAACAAACTGATTTGAAATGTAATAAATGGAATATTTAACTGCTGGTTTGTATTATAAGGAAATCCTTCTCTCGATGTTTTTTGTTTTTTCACTCACCCGCATCCGCTTGTTTGTGAAAAGAACCATACGTCTACCATCGCATGAAGGTTTTGCTATGATCAGCCCCAGCAGTTAAATAATCTCTATCTCTTGATAAAGTATGAAGTAAATGAGCTGGTGGAGGTGTTTACATTCTAAAGATGACCGAGAGACCAGCCCAGAACTGCATAAGGTCAACAGGCCTTCACCTTTTTCTTGCTACCGCTTTTTCCAGGTTGTAACTCAACCTTCAATTAAAACATACAAGTATTTCAGTGCAAATAGTGTCGAATATACATGGATAGTATGCATTTTATACATATAAAAATATACAAACCTGTTTTAAGAGACCACCAAAGGGAAAATAAAAATGGTATCTTAACGCGCAGGTGGTCTCTTGACAGAGGTTGTTTCTTAATTCAGGTGCATTTCTACTTAAAAACAATACAATTGGGATAAGAAAAAGTGGTCTCTAAAACCAAGTGGTCCCTCAATAGAGGTGATATTTAGAGCCTGTTGGATTGTATATCCAATAATCAACAATATCTTATTCAAGTGTTGTTTCAAATTCATTTTAAAATACTATGTAGTCACAGATCTGGGTTAGGATCTCTTTGGGCATCGCAATGACAGTTTGAGTGTCCTAGAAATCATTTAGGTGGTTTACCCCCAGCATAACTTCATGCTGCAAGCTCTGGCTGACCACCTAGTCATTTGCAACCTTGTCTCCCACACCCCTATGACATGCGGGAACTTAAAAGGAGAAAGCTAGGGAACACCTTAACTAACCTTATTGTGGACAATGGTGTAAAACTTAAGAGTTTGTCAATAAAGGTTGAGAAAGATATCATCTAAATTTTGCCCTTGGGGTCAAGGGTCCAGTCTCTGTGAAATATGTCGACTAAACTATCATAACTGCCAGGTTCAGACAGGTCAAGTTGAGAAACTGGTCTCAGTAATCGGGATATCTGGGCTTGAAGTAGGGAGATCTGGGCTTGAAATAGGGAGATTTTGTTGTCAAGCTAATTTTCGCATTATCTACATTTCGAATAATTAAAAGAATTATGTAAATTTCATGTAAATGTACTTTACATATGTAAACACATTAGTTATGTTGGCACCTTTATTTAAGCAATATTATTCCACAACACCTGCATCTCCCCCTAAAATATCTTTTTTTGTGTGGATAATCCCGAAAATTCAGGAGATTTTCTCCTGACATTGGATGTTATATCCCTGGGGAAGGGAGCCAGGGAAAGAAGCGAGTAGTGTTTGACTTCCAGCATTAACAATACTATGTAGCACTGTCAGCTGTAACCCAAATCTTGCCCAAGAGACCGACCAGCCCAGAACTGTGTAAGTAAAACAGGCCGAATATGTGAAGAAATCATGCTTCACCTTTTTCTTGCTACCGGTGCTTTCTGCGGGTTTAAATTCCTCAACCTTGAAATAAAATATACAAGTACTTCAGTGCTAATAGTGACCAATATATATACTTATGATTTAATGATATACCTAATTTAGATCAACCCTGGTTACAATATTACATGCAAATAACATGAGAAATGGATATAAATACACTAGAGAAGAAATCTATTATTTGCATTGCGATTACTTAGCTTTAAATAGCAATTCTGACAAGTCTGGTCTGTTAAGCCCGACATTTTTTTCAAATTTTGTCTAAAGCATAACTACAGTATGGTATCAATGGTAAATAGTAGTCAACTGCCTCATTTATAGCAGATATACTCGGTCCCTTTGACAAGAGAATGGTGATAAGATTCGTCATTTTAGTCTTTTACATATACTGAATATCCCGTATGCTAAAAGCATGAAACAAATAAGTATTTTTAACTAATCTTTTGGATTTCTGACACCTAATTCTGACTGCCATATGTTAAGACTAATTATGTGTTTACTTTACCTATGGCGATACCCAAGACAAATGCATCTTTTTTTAATTGCTAATTTCAGAGTGCAATGTTTTTATCCTACAGTCTAATCAAGCATAATATATCAGACTAAAATCTTACCCGTTTTGGTGTTTTCATTGTCTCTACAGGTGTTGAGAAGCTGAAATCCTCAATGGATGAGTTGAGCATGTCGGGTATCCCATCAATAAACGTGTCGCGTGATTCTTCACCTTCGAAGGCTAAGTCCTCCGACGCTTTAACTAGCAGGGGAGACGACTCCTAGAACATAAACAGACGTGTGAAACAGTATCAAGAGATGCTGTTATGAAATCCATGTTAACATTTATAACAATTGTCTTTTATACTATTTCTGGGGTGCAGTATTTTTTTAATATGACTGTTGAACTGGATTAAAGTTGTTTAACGGTTTACCAACATAAAATTAGTTATTTACAGCCGCCCCAAAGAGATTCTTATGCTTTTTAACGTTCTTGAAGTACTTCAATACACGGGACCGCCCAATTTACATCAACATCCGATGGATGAGGCTAAGGGAAAGTGTCTTGCCCAAGACCACACTGAAGAAACTCTGTGGCGCCCGTGAGACTCGAACCCGCCTGTTAAGGCATGCCCTACCTCTGTATGAGACTCCTAGAAATACTTTCGAGGTCAACATGCTTTGGATTCACCTTTACTCACAATTTGATTTTAAATATCTTACACCTGTATTCAGAACAAGAACAAGCATTCAGTATTATAGGTTATTGAATTTGCATGGTGAAATATGACTTGGAACGAGTAGTTTTGATAAAGATTTCTTCACTGTAATGCCCTATGGCTTTAACATCTTTAGAGAATGCAATATCAAAATTCAAAATTGTATGAGAAATAGAGGACACCTGTACTAATGTTCTATAAAAAAAATATGAAGAGTTGAATCATGTTTCAAAGTTGACGATACTTAGGAAATATTAAACTTGGCGCCTTGTATATTATCATTGATAGCATGAAGTTATCTGATGATATTACACTTGATTAATTTTAAAAATATGCAAATAAGGTTATAACTAGAAGGGTATTCCACGGAACAATTGTGCCGCCTGCCATGTGCTTATTTCAGCTCGGTTAGGTTGCAGGTTCTAGGTTCCAGTTTTAAGAAAAAGAGCATTACTCTGCCAAAATTAAAGACAAAGTTATTGGACATATGTAACGACATTCCTTGAGGCTAAGGTGAGGTTTCATGAACATAGGTCAAATTCCTTTCAAGTTATGGCCAAGGTTAGGTTACAGATTGTGATGGATGGACAATGGATGACAAAGTGATCCCTGATGTCTGCTATGCTATGAAGGCGACACAAAAAGGAGATACAAGCTACGTCATTTCATAAAATATGATCTCAAAAACGTAAAATTCATGTGTGATATCAAAATTGTACTACAAAATGTCTGACAAGAAACATATCAAAACTGTACACGAAAATGAGATATCCACACTATCAGACATGTAAATCATCAAAGAACCATGTGTTTCAATTGCTGCTAATCAGTCAAGTTAGATTAATGAACTAGTTAGAAATGTCATGATGTTTCACATTCAATACAAGGATGATAATGTATACGCCTAGTTTATTTTTCTAAGGCAAGACTGTCCTCTGTGTTAATGAAGCAGGTTTGTTAGGACTATACGCATAAAAGCTGAAGCTGTAGTCGCTATGTTACTACCAAAGATATCATTCGCATTCGGGAAATGTAGAGCAAAAACTGTAAAAAACAATTTCCTATATAAGGCATACTTTTAAAAAGAATTAATGTAGCCGTTCCCTGGTAGACCATATTTGCTGCTCTAGATATCAGCATTAAAGAAAACAGGTTGTAAATGATAGACAATGCGCAACATGGAAAGCACCGAGACAAAACAAAGCAAAGATTTCTTTCTGTAATAATTATGAAGTTATTATACGGCTAATTCATCGTTCTGTCACAAAACCAATATCTGACAGCAGGTTTATTTGAGAATTTATTCACATTTTCGGTGTTTATGCTGCTTTAAACGCCAGTAGTAAATGGAAATTCCATGTAGCGCGTTTAACCACCAGCAGTGAATGGCAAATTCCATGAAGATTGTTTAGCGCTTTATGGTAAATTTGTTATTCACTACCGTTTTTTAAAACCTCACAAATGGCAAATCAACTTTTATATTTTCCATCGCTAAAGTACCAACAATAACGTGCCTCGGCAGATTGATAATGATAAAAACAGTGCAAGATACCATCAGTGTATTTTCAGACAGAGGAATAGCCATTTTTTATTGAAACACATTGGATGCATGTGCACTAGCTCTGCCGCCTTCAAAAGTGAAGTTTTACTCGAAATTAGACGCTGGTATTTATTTATTAACAGAAAGTATCAACAGCAATTATCAAGTGAATGTAAATATATAATGAGAAATCTCTGCTTTATATCGTATATGGAAAGTGAAAGTAGAGGATACCTGTTTATGCCCTATCATGGGATTAGATGCTAATTCTGCCTAGAATTTAAAGAAGGTAAAGAAAACATGAAGTAATAAGGTAAATATGTCTCATATTTCTTGGGTCTAAATGATAGTGAAGAACGATTTCCAGGTACCTATTGCTAAATGTGCTAAGAAATAACAACACCAATATATGAGCTCATATTTCACACTGTACAAAGTCCAGTTGTTGCCATAGCTGAGATTTTAAAGTTTGAAATGTTCTCGAATTAGCTTGCATTTATTGTGACTGAAAGAGCTAATTATGTTCAAGCTTTAAATGAAAGCATACAACACATTTATTTTAGAACCATTAATTTCTAAGCTTATGAATCACGATTTCATTAAGGCTATTCCAACAAAAACGTATTGGGGGATAGGAAGGCACTCCTATTATTTTCCTGTGGGCAGTGGGGGTCCTCACTGTTTCTATTCCACGAGTGGTGGGGGTAATCGAAAATAAAATTCTATGGTTGTTGTCTGAACAAGATCTCGTCATGCTGTCTATGGTCTTTTCATTTACCTGACACTTTTCTGAGATACGTCAATTGTGTCGACCAATTTGCTGCATTTTAGCAAAAGATATGTTTTCGCTGGAATAGCCCTTAGTAATGATAAATAATGATTTCCAATGACATTGTTTTTAGTAATGATGTCTGTTTATAAAGTAATGGAATACTTTGATTATGAAAGATGACGTTATATATAACTAGTATTCACGACTATCTGGTAATATGTACAAAAATGATCAGTACCTTAGATGGGATAATGTGCTTCTTGAAGAAGAGGACTTCATCGTCAGTGACACGTGGAGACAGCGAGTGTTTCTGTAATATAAATAACAACATTATAATGGATTGGTTATATCCTCTTCTGTTACTTGTTATTAGGACTGGTGTTCTTGCCAATGATAACTGATGACGTGAAAATGATAATGTTCCTGTATACCTACCATACCAATGGCTCAAATACCTCCTATAGTTTGATAGCTTGTAAAGCAGAAAAAGCAACACCTCGGACTGTCAACGCAATTACCTTTTACAGACTCGTACTATAAATCTAAATTAAGTCGGAGCAATTTAAACTATTATTGTGAACTTGCAATTGAATAGACTGATAACCACTGCCCCTACCTTAAGACCTTTAGAGAGTCTGCGGACATTCTTCTCTGTTTCATGATACTTGGATTCGCAGATGTACACATCCATCTCAGGAATCTCTGTGGGACGACCTGAAATGAAAAGAAACCAATTTTTTAAAGAAAATCCAACAGTCAAATTACCGTACATTGATAATAAATTGTATTCCCAACAAAACGAAGACTTGTTTAATATGCATTCAAGATAGGCTCATTGAATAGAAACATAGAGGTGCATTTCCAAGTGCATAACAGTGTGGACTTGACATCCGCAGGAACTAGGTTCAAACCTCACCAGCACCACCGAGTTTTGTCAATGTGTTCTTGGGCAAGACACTTTCACTTATCTTAGTCCGTCAGTCCGATCATAAACAGGGTGGTCCCGTGTATCATAGTCTAATCCCGCTGTCACATTACAGAATCATAGGAATCTATTCTGAGTAAGAGTAGGGCAAAATACCAGATTCATATGTATCCTTTCCCTCTCTCTGGGGCGATTCTAAGTAACCTATACTGTGTTGACAAGCCATTAAACAACATTCAATTGTTTATACAGATATATTCATCTTAAAGAAAGTAACCTGTCAAATAATGACAAAATTACACTACAAAACTGTTTATCAAAACACTATCCAAGTGTTCAGGTCATACAATAATGTATATGTGCGCATTTAAAGCTCTTAAAGTACCTGTGACTGAATATGTGTAAAATGAACTCTTAATTCAACGTTCCAGATTCAGGGTTTGGTCTGGCTGTTTAAAGCCGTTTATATTGTGTATATAGAGTTTGGATTCTCAAAATATGTGCGTTATATATACCCAGGGATGCCAACACTGTTTGGATGCAATCTGTAGTCATTGGTTGTTAAATCTGTAGTGCGAGGGTCATGAATTGACCCGAGGTGCTAGGGGGGTTTGGGGGCATGCCCCCCCTAGAATTTTTTTGATTCTGAGACGCAATCTCCTGCATTCTATGGCCAAAAATGACACTGATATATGCTGAAAAGTCAAGCTATTTTTAATCATGTTACACTGAAACACAACATGAAATGTCACATCGCTCTGGCAATCTGTAAAATTACTAGAGTAGTCGTTCTACTGTTTTACAACAATAGACTGAAATGTCATCTCACTGACAATCAGTGATCAGTATTTATACTAGAGTGTATGTACATTTAAGAGTTATTAGTTCTCATGGTTTCAATAATGTTAGTCGTAAAACATTTCCTAATTCAGTCACTGTATTTATTTATTTTTTTATTTTTTTTCACGATCACAACGAAATTCGTAGTTGCATGCAAACTGGTCGTAGTGGGGTAAATGGAATAGAAATTCGTATAAAATACGGACAAATCGTAGTGGTTGGCATCTCTGTATACCTCTTCGTCAGTAGGTTAGAAACGGTCTACATATGATGTCAAATTTGGCTGTTATTGGCGGGATGGCTACTTTAATAAAGTTACTACACTCACTGCTACAGTAATCCTTCACGTGTAGTACACTACATTTCCCAATGATGCTGTCCATGGTGCGAGCCTCCTCTACTCCACACAAAAACATCTCGTTCTTGTAGAACAGGCGTGTTGGAGGGTGCTCTATGTCCGACGGGCGTATGAACAGTGGGCCGAAAAAGGTGCTCACACCAGCGGTATCCACCCACAATTTGTCTATTCTGTACACCATGGGCTTGTCTTGGTCAGATTTCACATATACACAGTCACCTGGATAATGACAATAATGAACATGGCTTGTCTTGGTCAGATTTCACATATACACAGTCACCTGGATAATGACAATAATGAACATGGCTTGTCTTGGTCAGATTTCACATATACACAGTCACCTGGATAATGACAATAATGAACATGGCTTGTCTTGGTCAGATTTCACATATACACAGTCACCTGGATAATGACAATAATGAACATGGCTTGTCTTGGTCAGATTTCACATATACACAGTCACCTGGATAATGACAATAATGAACATGGCTTGTCTTGAACAGATTTCACATATACACAGTCACCTGGATAATGACAATAATGAACATGGCTTGTCTTGGTCAGATTTCACATATACACAGTCACCTGGATAATGACAATAATGAACATGGCTTGTCTTGGTCAGATTTCACATATACACAGTCACCTGGATAATGACAATAATGAACATGGCTTGTCTTGGTCAGATTTCACATATACACAGTCACCTGGATAATGACAATAATGAACATGGCTTGTCTTGGTCAGATTTCACATATACACAGTCACCTGGATAATGACAATAATGAACATGGCTTGTCTTGGTCAGACTTCACATATACACAGTCACCTGGATAATGACAATAATGAACATGGCTTGTCTTGGTCAGACTTCACATATACACAGTCACCTGGATAATGACAATAATGAACATGGCTCGTCTTGGTCAGACTTCACATATACACAGTCACCTGGATAATGACAATAATGAACATGGCTTGTCTTGGTCAGATTTCACATATACACAGTCACCTGGATAATGACAATAATGAACATGGCTTGTCTTGGTCAGATTTCACATATACACAGTCACCTGGATAATGACAATAATGAACATGGCTTGTCTTGGTCAGATTTCACATATACACAGTCACCTGGATAATGACAATAATGAACATGGCTTGTCTTGGTCAGATTTCACATATACACAGTCACCTGGATAATGACAATAATGAACATGGCTTGTCTTGGTCAGATTTCACATATACACAGTCACCTGGATAATGACAATAATGAACATGGCTTGTCTTGGTCAGATTTCACATATACACAGTCACCTGGATAATGACAATAATCAACATGGCTTGTCTTGGTCAGATTTCACATATACACAGTCACCTGGATAATGACAATAATCAACATGGCTTGTCTTGGTCAGATTTCACATATACACAGTCACCTGGATAATGACAATAATGAACATGGCTTGTCTTGGTCAGATTTCACATATACACAGTCACCTGGATAATGACAATAATCAACATGGCTTGTCTTGGTCAGATTTCACATATACACAGTCACCTGGATAATGACAATAATCAACATGGCTTGTCTTGGGTCAGATTTCACATATACACAGTCACCTGGATAATGACAATAATGAACATGGCTTGTCTTGGTCAGATTTCACATATACACAGTCACCTGGATAATGACAATAATGAACATGGCTTGTCTTGGTCAGATTTCACATATACACAGTCACCTGGATAATGACAATAATGAACATGGCTTGTCTTGGTCAGACTTCACATATACACAGTCACCTGGATAATGACAATAATGAACATGGCTTGTCTTGGTCAGACTTCACATATACACAGTCACCTGGATAATGACAATAATGAACATGGCTTGTCTTGGTCAGACTTCACATATACACAGTCACCTGGATAATGACAATAATGAACATGGCTTGTCTTGGTCAGATTTCACATATACACAGTCACCTGGATAATGACAATAATGAACATGGCTTGTCTTGGTCAGATTTCACATATACACAGTCACCTGGATAATGACAATAATGAACATGGCTTGTCTTGGTCAGATTTCACATATACACAGTCACCTGGATAATGACAATAATGAACATGGCTTGTCTTGGTCAGATTTCACATATACACAGTCACCTGGATAATGACAATAATGAACATGGCTTGTCTTGGTCAGATTTCACATATACACAGTCACCTGGATAATGACAATAATGAACATGGCTTGTCTTGGTCAGATTTCACATATACACAGTCACCTGGATAATGACAATAATGAACATGGCTTGTCTTGGTCAGATTTCACATATACACAGTCACCTGGATAATGACAATAATGAACATGGCTTGTCTTGGTCAGATTTCACATATACACAGTCACCTGGATAATGACAATAATGAACATGGCTTGTCTTGGTCAGATTTCACATATACACAGTCACCTGGATAATGACAATAATGAACATGGCTTGTCTTGGTCAGATTTCACATATACACAGTCACCTGGATAATGACAATAATGAACATGACATTAACACTCGTTTCTGTACTCCACAGAAATGTCTCGGTCATACTTTTGGCGGACGTAATGAACAACAGACTGGCAGAAGGTGAGAATCCCTAATCATTCACTCTTGAATGGGTTTTCTTTTTGTTCTTCTTTTAAAGATGAAGGGCCACCCTTTTTGTAGTATTATCAATTAACAAATTTAACTCTTAAACATCATATGAAAATTTCTTGATAATCCCGAAGAGAAATAGGTATATTTAAAACTGCTACTAAGTTGTATGTAAAAATAAGTATTATTTGCATGAAATAAAATCTTATTCTCGCTTTTCACAGATATTGCAATGTGTGAATTGTACACATCTATTGTTTTGTTATGATTTCGATTTAAATAAACATACACATATTCATGAAACAAAACATGGCCAGAGATCTTTAAGTAATCCTACAAATGCTAATTAACCTCGAACACCTGTCTTTTCCTGGAATTATTTGCAACACACTTGTCATTAAGCTCAATGTTTACATTGATGAGGTATATAATTCAAATTATTGAAAAGGACTACAACCTTGAAGAAATGCACAATCAATTGATAAAACTATCAGACCACGTATCTTACCTATTTTGACAGAGCCAGCTGGTGATCTCAGTTGTTCATAAAATATATGGCCCTCTTCTGATGCCTGTCCTTCTATCACCACATCCTGCAGATAGAAAAGGCAAATAAAAAATTCAGCAATCAACAATGGGAGATGTAGAGGGACATAAGGTCATCAGTTGTTATGTGTATATGAAGGTTGGTTTAAACATATTTTATTTCAAAGACAATGCATTATACAATTGTTACATACAATAGGTAAATGGATTGAAACGAAAGCAAAATGCTTATAGAGATCCTCTATATGAAGTTTGGGAACAACCCATTCAAAACTGATTGAGGAATGCAATTACAATGTAAGAAAAATGTGTTATGCGGCTGGATGTGACGTGACAGGACAAAATGTGTTACGCGACGGGACAGGACGTGATGGAACATTACGGACAATGTGATTCCTATTAGTCCCAACTTCACTTTGTGAAACCGTATGCCATGCATTCAACCATAACTGAATCCTAACAAATAATTCGAAAAAACAGATTTTATTCATCAAACTAACCAAGACTTATAAGTGAAAGAAATTAAACGACAAACACACGTGAAATACTACTTACATGTCTGGTTTTATCGAGGGTGCTGGTGTCGCCATCATCAAATTCATCCTTGGGTTTGTCAGCGAATACAGATGCCACCCGTATGGCCAACAGTGGCACTTCTCTGTCTACCAACTTCACGTCCTCGCTCCTGGGTACCGACCATATCTATGACAATAAAAGATAAGAATTACAGTAATTGATCTAAGATTGTTCATTCATAACTCTCTCCGACAGTCACAATTCATTAACATATATCACCATCAGTCAATTGTTAATTGATAACATATTAATCTTCATGATTTTTAATCTTAAAAGTTAAAATGGTCTCCAGGTAGTGCAGCATACTTGCTTCTCCCAATGCAACCTGGGTTAGATTCCCCTTCTTGGCATGTGAAATGATATGGTGGTCATCAGCTCGGATAGATGGGTTATCCCACAGCAACACCACGCTAACATTGTAATCCATGCCACTGAGAGGGATTTGTATATGCCGTGTTGCTTGTTTCATAATCGATTAAGTGTATTCTCTTTTTTTTTCCCAAATTTATCTCTGTTTCCAATTCAATTATTTTTTTGCTCACATATTATTTCCCATACATAGACTTTATTATCATCAAAATTTAAAAGCAAACTTTTCACCAACATCCAATTAATACCATTTCAGATTTATATTTCATAATCAGGCTAAGACATGGCAAATATACATACAGTGAGTTAACAAACCAAATGCCAATTTGCAAATATTCATACCTTAATCTTCTTAAATATCTTTAACTTTGCAGTATATCTAAACTCACACACATATACGTCATTGTCCGCATATCCCTGAAATAAAGAACACATTTATTCATCATGGTCTGCAAATCAACAAGTTCTACACATATTAAGTTTTTGCAACAGAATTTGACCATGATTCTGACCTTCATACATTGGTAAAGTTACGTGATTATTGGTTTGAAGTCTTTATATCGCATGTTTGATGATGAAATATGAAGACATGAAAACGTTTTACCCCAATATTAAGTTTTTATCATCAATAAATGACCTTTGAACCAATGTGACCTTGGTATTTATATAAGAGTACTGTCACGTGGCTATTGTCCATTATTATACATACCAATGAAGAAGTATGTCTTGCTTTTTTTCCCTTGGAACATGAAAACAAAAGCTGTAATTTTAAACTATTGTGGTGTACTGAACAGAATATAATTATGATATGTATTTTATCGGTTATTAACAAAAGAAACACGTCTTCATTGTTTCCAATACACATTATGGGTATTGGTTCTATTCCCTTAATTCAACTGCAGCAAAACGTTAAACAAAGACTGATGACTGTGCTAAAAGATTTGAATAGAAATGAAGGCAATTTAAGTATATATATGTTTCTATTACCTCAAATTTATAAATCGAACTTACCTCTGGTTTATACTTAAAGTACTCCCTAACATTCATCACGAAGCACTTGCTGATGATCTGGTTGGGGGTTATACTCGTGTAGTAGTCGCTCTTAAAAACCTCCTTCTGGAGGAACTTGCGGGTGGCAAGATGAAACGTCTCGTTGGGGCGGTAGAACCAGTTGCCATACGCCTGCTGTTGTCCAGAGTTGTCCGTAAAGATCTTCTCGATACACATGATGTGTGGGTCAGAGTCTGAATCTCTATAAATATGAAAATATGGGCAAATGAATGGGTTTTTACATCAGCTGAGGTCGTATCAGGTTGGAATGGGGAACGGTGATGGGCAAAACACGCCAATGATGGAGATGAAGATGACTACTGGACATGAAGGTCACGATCATGATCCCCACTCAATTTAAAACCATGGTATTCAGTGTCCAGGGGGGCTTCTACCTTCTGTTGGTATCGACAGTTGGCTATTTCTTTGGATCCTGCCTACTGCCTAACAAAATGGTACTTGGCTGCCGCTCTCTGCTAGTGTTGAGAATTGGTTAAAAAATCATGACTGATAAAGATTGTAGATCAGGCAGCCTCAGCTGGGAAATGACGCATGGTTTAGAAAATATGTTATACGACACATCTTGATCTTAAGTTTCTGTGTAACACTCAAACACTAAGGCAATATTACCAGAAAATGAATCTATTTAAATTGGAATTCATCACAAAGAAGCAAATCATTCAGCTCATATTTACATCTACATTGTAAAGAACAATATGCATGTACAGCAAGAGCTGAAAAAATAAACAAACACAAACTCAAAACTTAAAGTAGCTATCCCGCCGACAGCCAAATTTTACAACATATGTACACCGTTTCTAAACCTTCTGATGGCGAGGTATATATATATAACTTACATTTTTTGAGAATCCGAACTCTATGACACAATATAAATGGCTTTAACCAGCCAGGCCAAACACTAAAACTGAAGCATTGAATTAAAGAGTTACCTACTCACGGGTATTTCAAGAACCCGTGAAAAATCATATATTTTTAATCAGCACATAAACATTATTATATGATCTGAACACCTGGACAGAGTTTTGATAAAGATTATTGAACTGTAATCTTGCCATTATTTGGCGGGTTAGTTTCTTTAAAAAGAAATACGAAACTCATAAGAACAAACAGAAGCATGCAAATTAACAACCTTTTGTATACAGACTTTCGTTTTCGAATTCGACCTGTTTTAGTCCTGTTTTCATTTTCAAAATAAATTCATGAATAAAGCATGAAAGTCAAAAATATGATATCATGTATTATTTATAAAATGAGAAATGTAAGGATTCATTAAAAGCACAAACCTCGTATTGTTTAGACAGAATGTCTTGACATACCAGTACTTTGTGAATGAATCTGAAGGTGTTGTTTTTTTAACTTTAATATCTTTCCTCAATACCATATTCCCATATCCCTCACCCCCAACCCACAACCACTACTCCCCTATCCCCCTCTCTCATCTGACATCAAGACAGAATTACACGACGTATTTTGTGAATGAAGCTAAAGATTTGGTGTAAAGAGAAGTTCTTTTACTTAACATCTTTTCTCGGTAACATACTCAACCTCTACCCGACCCAATTCTAACCCAACTCCCCTGCCTTGCTCTCGCACCTGTCATTCAGAAAGAATTTCACAACATATTTTGTGAATGTACTTGAAGATTTGCTGTAAAAAGCTGTAACTTCTTTGTTTATTACACTTAACATCTTTCCTCAGTATCACACCCATAATCTCCTCCCATATAAAACTAAACGTACCTTGGTTCTACATAAACAAATTCTCCAACAGTGTACAGTTGGTCCTTATACCTAAGACTGTTCTCACTACCTTCACCCTGAAATTCAATCAAAGGATTACCATTTGGGACGCCTGTTTCTGCCAAAGGCTTTATTGACTTTTCAGACAATTTAAATAGTACGTAAACAGGTTATATGCATGTTATATTTTTAATGGTAAATAGAAATACCTTACTTTTTGAAATTGCTGAGAAATAAAATATTCACACGCAAGTTGTTTTTGATAGCCAAGGCATATGCTATCTCTACTTTTTTTTTTAAATTATCTTCGATTCTCTATACATGAAAACACATGTAGAGCTCATGTTGACTTTCCCTACATTTCAAACTGACCAATACTACTTCATAAAACTGATACACAAAAAAGTTGGTCGGAAAAAGTTAATTTGAAGCAATTTTTAGCAAGTCAAACAACTTGATAGTAATTGTGTGTACCCCTGCTGTGGTTTCCTGGGGTGTCTCCTCCGTATCCCCGGCCTTCTTCTTGTCTTCATCATCCCTCTGTTCTTGTATAATCTTCACACTCTTCTCAGCCTGCAACATTATCATACACATTATCCATCGTATATATACAGTATTGCAATAAATTGTCAACTAAACTTCATGCTTATTTAAGAATGAGTCGCACATTTTCACTTAATTAATGCAACTTGCCAGTCACTACTGGCGTTCAAAACAACTACACAAATATTTACCTCCAGTATTTGTTGAAGATGCCGTTCAGTAAAGCTGAGGGTGGGTGTCAGCAGGGTTTCTCCGTTCCTACACAATTCATCCCGCGTTCTGATGAAGTAGGTCTGCATCTCAATCACATCTTCATATAGCTACAACAAAACTCATACATCTTACACATCACTGAAACACAAAACTCATACTTCTGCAGAGGACTGTTTTAAGGTAAGGCAACCTGCCTCCAAAAGAATATAATCAACTTTGTATTTGGCATCCTTTGGGATCATCGAGCCCAATAACTACGGCTTTAGTGGGCGTGAGAGGTGCTGTATCTTATATAACCTCTCACGAACAGAATAATTAAAAGGAGCCTGCTAATTTTTTGTGTATTGCTTCTGAAGGATCCCCTTTAATGTATTTTAAAGAGCAAATGAAGTATACTTCTAATGCAACTATTATGTAACATGTTGGTTGCTCCATTGGTTAACGTCTCAAATTTATGACCGTAAAACCCCCATTTACCGTCTGAAAATATGTGACTTCACATAACGTTGATACAAACGACGTCATTGGATGACGTCAACAAAATGAATTTGAGTTTTCATAGAAAAACAATTGTGTATGTATGATTTTATTTTGTATTTGTTTCATTTGAATGGAAAAGCATCAGAATCAAGATAACCATGCTAAGATCTTCCATCTGGAACGGTATGTGGTTGGTTTTACGGTCTGAAATTTCAGACCGTAAAAATACTCACATACCGTCCCGGATTGAAAATCTTAGCATGGTTATCTCTTAAATTAATATCGCTCGAACTATATAGTAACCATTTGGTTTTAATATTAATTGTATAGTTCATATTAAAAGGGTCCTTTCTAAAAGTTTGACAATGTGATACCAATTTCAGAATATTTCAAGAAGGACCAACATTAGATGACTTTTGGAGACTTCAGAATATACTTCAACAGGCCAAGAATTACAATTATTATTCTGAGGATTGACTAAATTTATGAACATGTTACAGAACATTGGCATTCAATCTTGGTGAGATAAACTCATGAATAAAAGGGTGTAAAAAGGGTGTAAATCACTGTCCAGACATGCTTCAGATGAGACTCTGGCTAAATTGATATAATATGCACGATTATTGCTTTATTGTGATTATACCTGTGAATCTGTACGACTCAGTCTCCTGGCACGCTCAAACACTTTAAACATGTCCTCCTGGAACCGGTCCATTCTGCGATAACGACCCTGAAAATGACACAAAGTTGTTATGACAATCTTCTATACATGTATATTACACAACACATAACAGTATGTTTCAGACATATGATTTTGATTCTGGCCATAAAAGAAACCAAAAAATAACATAATACTAATACTAGTAGTTATTAACAGTGGGCAAACTTGCAGTCATATACTTATCTTCCATGAGGCCCTCTTCCAGTCTGTCCATATCGCTTACGACAGATTAGACTAATAATGAACCTTGCGCGAATTCATTAATACAATGTGATATAGTTATTCAGTCCTTACTGTAGCTCAGTGAATAAGGCCTTGACAATAAGAGCTGCAGACCTCTACCCCGCATGGACTTTCCTCCCGACTAATTCATGTCTGATGGGAAAGTTCATCCTTTATCGCATCTTCCTGCTTTCCCAACATACCCAAATATGATGTATGAGTGTAAATGCTCATTTCATTTTATTTCATTTCAATGAACTATTACAAGTTACTTACTCTGTCTAAGTTCCTCTTTATGTGATCGAATGACAGCGGTCTCCTGTAACACAAATACAACACATCAAACACACCATGTAAACTAGAACTGTCACAAAGGCCAACGAATAACCCGCTGGAAAGGACTAGGTATGATAAGGGACAAAATTGGCCCCCAATATTGAAAGCTTTAATGTACAAGTTCTGAATATCTAGTTTAGCTACAAATGAACTGAATCACTATTAAAACTCATTACAAGTACGTTTGAACTTCTCTAAATGAGTTTAAGAGCCTCACAAACAAGGCATTTTCTTTCAAAAATTGACATTTTTGTTCATTTTTAGCAGTTTTCGGTCTTGGAAATAGAGCGCACCCTCGAGCACCGCTGATCTTTTTGGTAAAATAGGTACTTGATAGGGAAGCATCCTCAGCCAAAAAACTGTGTGCGCTCCGAGGTGCGCTCTATATGTTTAGGATCAAAATCTTGCCCAGAAAGGTCCAAAATCTACAAAATATAACACAATTACCAAAAATGCCGTTTTTTGAGACCCTATTAATTCTTCTAGATAAATAAAATAAATAAAAATATATTTTGAAGATAGAATATGATCATTTTACTTCAATATGCACAACAGATTATATGTAAATATTATTCTTTTACATTTTGAATATATTGGGGGCCAAAATACCCTTTATCATACCTTGTCCTTTTAGTCACTTGAAGTACTGATCCAATGTCATGAAAGGGATATATATAGGAGAATAGGCCATGCAAGGTATGAATGTGATTTGAATCTGAGAATGATTAAGGTGAAAAAGGGCAATAATTATAAAATAATTATCATGTCATTATAGTACATGTACCAAAATTAACATGCCTTGTGTGGGTGGTAATGATAAATAAGTGCAAGAAAAATGAATAGCCTCAGTGTCTTTTCAGACCATGGGATAGCCATTTTCTATTGAGGTTCATTGGATGTGTCCCGTTAGCTCCACAGTTCTGCCTACTTGAAAAGTGAAGTTTCTTTGAAATTAAACATTACTTTTTTCATCGGAAAGTAAATAATATGGGCTAACAGGAAGCAATGCCTGTATGCCAGGACTAGCAATCTCTATGTAAGGGCTAACAGGAAGCAATGCCTGTATGCCAGGACTAGCAATCTCTATGTATGGGCTAACAGGAAGCAATGCCTGTATGCCAGGACTAGCAATCTCTATGTATGGGCTAACAGGAAGCAATGCCTGTATGCAGTGACTAGCAATCTCTATGAGTCAGCTATGTTAAACGATCTCGGCACTCACTCAGCATTAGGATCCGCATCCGGATCTCTCTCGGGCAGCTCCGAGAATGAATCGCTGTAACAACGTCCCTCCTCGTCCTGGTGATTGTATGTGGATATAAATAGATTGGTCATCATCTCCTGCACCACGGCACGGACGTCTGGCACCTCATTGGTCCAGTCATCGCTTAGCTCCACCTTCTTCTCCAGACACACTCGCTGTAACGTCAACGCATCCTGCCATCAAACATATATGTTAAAACTAGTAATAGGCCACCTACATAAGCATTCATTTTCAACATATTCACAGTACATGCACAATCTGCTTTATGGTGATACTAACAATATGCTATATTATAGTATTTCACAGAAGTAATAAAGAACCTCTATAAATACAAAGGCTCATGTAAACACTGCTTAGAAGCACCCGGACAGTTTCGCACAATGGACTGTTCACTTGACCACTATTAACTGTGAGATAGTGAGAGTTACTTCCCCTTATTACTGCAGCCATTTACAGTAAATAAATGGTCTAACTCCCAACATCTCACAATTACCACTGATCAGCTTGTACCGGAACTGTGAGAGGGTGGAGTTACTTCCCCTTATTACTGCAGTCATTTACAGTAAATAAAGGGTCTAAATCCTACCATCTCAGAGTTAATAGTGATCAAGCAAACAATCCAGTTCATGAAACTGTTTAGGTAAATATATCATCTACTCTAGGCAGTGTTTACTATCGCTAATATCTCACTTGTTATATCAAACATCTGTAGAGACTTACCTTGTATATAAGAGAATCTGGTTCGTTATATTTACAGGCATTATCAAACATCTGTACAAAGTCGCTGACCATGTCCTCCAACGATTCATACCGCTTGAGTAACATCTTCTGTTGTATGTGTGACATATCTATGGGCTTCTTGATCACCTCATAGTAGTCTGGGTAGTCCTGCAGTTGGGTAGAATGGAGTCACAGTTGAATAGCCAATCAGTTTGTTTGATTGAAGGGTGTTTTACATCATTTTTAGCATATGTTAGGTTATATATGATAATCAATTTTCTTGTGGTAGCCGCAGACAACCCCATTTTTCCGGGGTAGAACCAGTACTGTATATCTCCCGCCATCTGTAAGAATTGACACTTTCTCATTTGACAAGTCAAGCTCCCAGTGGGATTCGAACCCGCAGCGGTGAGACGAGAAAGTTTTCGAGCTGGCATCTTTACTATCCCGGCCACAGATGTGCTGAATAACCAGTCAGAATGCATACATGTGATATTTTCAGGAGAGTTACCTGGGAGATTTGACTTTTTTTCCAGGGAGATTTGACAAAAAACAGGGAGGTTTGTATTCTCTAATTTTTAACGTATCGGTAGCTTTTTTTCTGATATAAACCTTAATAAAGGGGGTAAATCAGCATAAAAACATATATTATACATACAATACTGTTTATGTCATGTTAGCATAGCATATAATTAATATAGCATTTAATTAAACATAGCCAAAAAAAAGCATAACACGTAATGAAAATGCTTCCCATTTTATACACAGACAAAACACTTCTCTAATCATGACAAACTGCAATCAATTAGTTGAAATCGTCGTCCTTTAATTGTCCTCAATTATATTATAATTTTAATCCAATTAATACACCAAATATCAATCGATGCTGAATTCGCAATTACCATCCCACTTATAGTCAGTACATTTCTATCAATCTCCTTGGACATTACAGATATCGCCGCCTCGTGTCATAAACAAACAGTCCAATCATTATTTTCACACAATAAACAAATTAGCTGACATGCTAATCCTTTTAATTACCTGCCCAGGGGCAATGTTTTCACAGATATAGCTAAGGTGTTTATTTTCTAGATCATTCGGAAAACTCGGTCTTGATCCAATAAATCATAGCAATTACCTAAAAGGATTCGCAAATAGCGAAATTTTGGAACTCAGCGGAAAATCCCGGGAGAAATGGAGCTCCCGGCGGGAGGCCGGGAAATTCCATGAAATCCCGGGAGAAATTAGCTCCCGGCGGGAGATATCACATGTATGAGAATGGTATAATGGAATAGCCAGTCAGAATGGTATAATGGAATAGTCAGTCAGAATGGTATAATGGAATAGTCAGAATGGTATAATGGAATAGCCAGTCAGAATGGTATAATGGAATAGCCAGTCAGAATGGTATAATGGAATAGCCAGTCAGAATGGTATAATGGAATAGCCAGTCAGAATGGTTTAATGGAATAGCCAGTCAGAATGGTATAATGGAATAGCCAGTCAGAATGGTATAATGGAATAGCCAGTCAGAATGGTATAATGGAATAGCCAGTCAGAATGGTATAATGGAATAGCCAGTCAGAATGGTATAATGGAATAGCCAGTCAGAATGGTATAATGGAATAGCCAGTCAGAATGGTATAATGGAATAGCCAAGTCAGAATGGTATAATGGAATAGCCAGTCAGAATGGTATAATGGAATAGCCAGTCAGAATGGTATAATGGAATAGCCAGTCAGAATGGTATAATGGAATAGCCAGTCAGAATGGTATAATGGAATTAGTCTCAGTTGGCTTAGTAAAGGCGTATATAGCAGTAAACAGATTTTTAATTTGACTTTAATTTAAGATTTTTGTGCTTTCTAGATCAATGAAAATAAAGCAACAGATATAGAATATTAATTTTCTAGAAATTATGAAAACAAGAGGTCAATGACCTTGAAGCTCTACTGATTGATTTTGATTTCAGGAAGTAGTCGCTACAGACTTGTTTTTTGAAAATCTATTTTTAACCGTGGCGGCCATCTTGAATTTCCGGCCGACCTGAAATTTTGCTAAGATCAATAAGACATTAAGAGCAACATTCCTGTGAAGTTTCATGAAAGTCCGTCAAGTAGTTTCAGAGTAGTCACTACATGTTTTCATTATATAACTCTATGTAAACAAAAATGGCCGCTGGCAGCCATGTTTAACGTCAAATCAAAACGATTTTCGACAAGGACCAACATCATGTCATACTGATCATTTTAGAAAAAGTCCCATATCAATATCTCTTATTGTTTTGAAGAAGTAGTCGCTACAAACTTATTTATTTTAAATCTATTTTTAGCTGTGGCGGCCATCTTGAATTTCCGGCCGACCTGAAATTTTTCTAGAATCAATTAGACATCAAGAGCAACATTCCTGTGAGGTTTCATGACAATCCGCCAAGTAGTTTCAGAGGAGTAGTCGCTACAAGTTTTTACTATATAACTCTATGTAACCAAAGATGGCCACTGGCAGCCATGTTTAACGTCGAATCAAAATAATTTTCCACAAGGATCTACATCATGTCATGCTGATCATTTTAGAAAAAGTCCCATATCAATATCACTTATAGTTTTCAAGAAGTAGTCGCTACAAACTTATTTTTTAAAAATCTATTTTTAGCTGTGACGGCCATCTTGAATTTCCGGCCGACCTGAAATTTTTCTAGGATCAATTAGACATCAAGAGCAACATTCCTGTAAAGTTTCATGACAATCCGTCAAGTAGTTTCAGAGGAGTAGTTGCTACAAGTTTTTACTATATAACTCTATGTAAACAAAGATGGCCGCTGGCAGCCACGTTTAACGTCGAATCAAAACGATTTTTGATAAGGACCAACATCATGTCATGCTGATCATTTTAGAAAAAGTCCCATATCAATATCACTTATAGTTTTCAAGAAGTAGTCGCTACAAACTTGTATTTTGAAAATTTATTTTAGCCTAGGCGGCCATCTTGAATTTCCGGCCGACCTGAAATTTTGCTAGGATCATTTAGACATCAAGAGCAACATTCCTGTGAAGTTTCATGAAAATCCGTCAAGTAGTTTCAGAGGAGTAGTCGCTACAAGTTTTCATTATATAACTCTATGTAAACAAAGATGGCCGCTGGCAGCCATGTTTAACGTCAAATCAAAACAATTTTCGACAAGGATCAACATCATGTCATGCTGATCATTTTAGAAAAAGTCCCATATCAATATCACTTATAGTTTTCAAGAAGTAGTCGCTACAAACTTGAATTTAAAAATCTATTTTTAGCTTTGGCGGCCATCTTGGATTTCACATCAACATGAATTTTTTCTAGGATCAACTAGACTTCATGGGCAACATTTCTGTAAAGTTTTATGAATATCCATCCAGTAGTTTCAGAGGAGTAGTCGCTACAAATAAAAGTTAACGGACGGACGGACGGACGGACGGACGGACGGACAGACGGACGGACGGACGCCGGACGCCGCACCACGGCATAAGCTCTGCTGATCTCTGATCAGTAGAGCTAAAAAAATGCGAACAAACTAACCACAAATTGTATTGAAAAGTGTATTTACAGTCTGATTAAAACAGCCCAGATTGTTTCGTAACAATGTTGATAATTGGTAGATATTTCTCGTATAGGATCACTTACACTTTTCAGTGGTACTTTCAAGAAGGGGCTGGACAGGGTACGGTTGCGGATGTCCTGGTAATCACGGATGGTTTCGTAAAGGTCTTGTAACCTTGACGACAGACTTGCAGGTACAGGATTCTTGCGAGACTTCCTGGAAAGCACATATCAATGTAAATGCTGATGTTAACAGCACACATCTGATCAAAATGCTGTATAGTCAATTTTAAAACTGCTTTGTACAGTATATTTGTAGGTAATCCACCAACAGCCATGACTTTAAATAGCAGTTATCATTGCTGCGTCTTCAAGCTAAGAACAAAACTACAAGCTTATTACAAATTCTGCTCACATTTTTAAGAACAACTTTCACATTTGCAGACTGTACAAAGAATGCATTAAATTAGTTTGGCGATAAACAAGATGCCATGCTTGTGTATGACATAAATACTTTCTCTTCAATTCAAGCTTTATGTAACTTCTACTCACGATTTCATGGGTTTGGGAACACCGGCACTCTGGTTGATGATCCGCCACTTGGCTTTGAGAGCTTTCTCAAGAGTGATGGCATCCGAATACACCTGGGACCCTTCCTCATTGTAATGGCGGGCGTTCTTGAACATCAGGTCAAAGTCCGACATCAGGTTGTACTCAGAAGGGTACTGCAAGGTAAACTTATATAATCAAGGTAAATGACATCGCAGTGACTAAGGTGGTCATATAAGACATGAACATAATGTGTAAGACTCGTGTCTTTCCGACACACTATGCACACATTGTCTGGATTATGACGTTAATTTCTTCTTCTTTTTTTCTATAGTTACCGGCCTTAGTGGATAAATTATCGCAGAGCTACAGAACCTCTGCCCCGCATTGGTTCCCAGCTGACGGAGCATGTCTGATGCGAAAATTCATTCTTCATCTAATCTCCCCCTGAGTTTGCTGTCCCAATGTAATCTAATACAAAATGTTAAAGGAACGTAAGAAGAAATAAATATCATTATCCCGACAGCTTTAGCATAGTGTGTTTGCAGTGAATTAGGCAGAAATTGCATTTCCTTAAACACACAGAGCAAATGCATGCCAAGCATGTTCTTTGGCACAGAATAGGGTGAAAATGGTATATTTTTTATTTAATCTTTTTACCCTATACAACAATACTGAGTAAGTACATGGGGAGAGTGGTCTACCAAAAATATATACTTTTATTTATTTTTTATCCTAATCCTAATTTTGGCGACAATTTATCTAAAACATAACTGCGTGGTTGGCTGGCTAATGCACCGTATGATATTTTATATTGAGAGGTCAACTCTGAGTGAAGGAGATGAAGGAGATCAGTATGTTTTCTGACATATTGCTTTGAAGCAGTAAAGACAAAATTAAGTCACTCAACTATCATTCTAAAGATAAATAATATGTTCGCGGCAGAATTATAACATCACCTGACACAAATGAATTTATCTTCACTCATAATCTACTATGCTATTCATACCCTGTCATTTTTTATCTTGCTCTCGATGATGCTGAGGTCTATAGGGTCTGCGATGACCTTGTAATAGTCAGGGTAGTCCCTCTTAGATGGCAGGTACATGAAGATCTGGCGCAACAAACGACCCGAGTTGTCCTGAAATACGAGCAACAGTTCATTATCACGATACTATTATTTATTTTCCGAGCTATCTTCAGAGTAGGCTTATAAACCTAATACTCTAGTGGTAGTATGACTTAACGTCAATGGTGTCACGTTAAAGCACGCTATCTGACATTATGGGATGTCATGGAACATTGTGCGACGTTATGGGACAATATGTGACGTTTTTATTTATATGTGATAAATAGAATCTTACATTCATGCTTATTTATTATTATTAATTGTACTCTCTGGCAAAAATGATATGATGCTCGGCAAGCTGTCACGTATCATATTTGCCAAATCGTTCAATAAATTAAAAAAAAAAAATTGAGTATGCATCTCGTCTTGAAACTCATGATCCGTTTAGGTTTTAAACATGGTATATATTAGTTACTAACCATGATATGCATAATACCTCTTTTTTGGGGAGGATTAAGATATATAACACTAATAAAGTATATACAACTCACAGCAAAATCATACACCGATTTATACAGAGTCCACAACCGTTTCCGTAGCAACTCATCAGGGTTGATCTTCTTCGGCACGCTCTTTTTCTTCTCAGTATCCGAGGGTGTCAGACTCTTAGGGCGACCTCGACTCTTTGTCAAATTGTCGTCATCATAAGAATTCTTCTGAAACAATCTCGTATTTATACAATACTGTCATGCCTGTGAAGGTTACATATATCTTCTTTTTATAAATAAGCAATTGGAAATGTAAAACAGTATTTAATTATTGTTTTAATGCTTGTGAACAAATTAAGTTACAACAGCCACTTACAGAGAGGGGAGATCGGAATTGTTAATACATGTAGCTCTTCTACACGTTGTATTTCAGGCCGCGCTACAGACAAGGGAATGATACATTCTGGAACTCTGCACTACTCTTGTTATCTAACAGATTCATATGGTTCTTTAACACGCTTGAAGGATAGATTTCCAACAGAAGAAACTAGGGGAATTGTTTTGCCTAAGGACACACCAAAGTAACCCAGTGTGACAGTATGACAGTATTCATGGTCAAACTTGCTATCCTTTGGGCCACTGTGGCACCTTAATCAAGTAGCAACTTAATCACTCTTTACTCCATCTGGTACATTTTAAGTACCACTTTCATTTATATTGTAATTTCATATCAGAATATGTTCCACATACTGTAGTTTTGCCAATTACTGGTACAGATTTTCGCTTCAATAACCTTATTTTACCAAAAATAATATTTACTTAAAATTTGTTGAGGTTCACCAGAATATAAAGCATGTTGAAAAAGGTTTTTAATTTTTAAACCAAGTTTTAATTTGATGGACTGCATTTTTAATATGAATGTGTAGACTTAATTAAAGGGGTGAGTTACTCTATATTAGTCCAGGACAAGATACAACAGTTTCACGCTGAGCTCTCCTGATGAGGAAATAGACACTGATGAATTGATAATGAAATTGCTACTCGACCTGGTCCTGGTTATACACTTAAAGTTGTTCACAAAATCTCACATTCATAACTATTTATTCAGTTTAATTACCGTGACATATATTAAAAAGAATGTAGGCATACAAACTAACAATCATTATTACTGAGAGTTCTGAAAACCTTGGAAAAGTGTAAAAGAATTATCAAAATCAGATGATAAATACTGAATATATTACCCTTTAAAGATACTGGTTCTTTTGAAATGGATATGGAATCTGCCATTTTGAGAACTATGACATGATAGTTGTAAATTAAAACCTGTGAAATCATTAATATTCGTGGGGGATTAAATTTCGTGGATTTCGTGGTTGAAATCGAATCCCCACGAATGTTTCATGCCCATAAGTTTGAATAATGTGTACAAAAACGACCTTGATTCGGATTCCATAATGTACAGTACCTAATAGCAGTTTTTGGGCTCATCATTTAGTCAATAACTATTGAACCAGATTCTATGTTGTGAGGAAAAAAGGTTTATGTATTTATTAAATATTTATTTTGACAACAAAGAACAAAAACTTGAGTGTTTGTTTTAAACTTTTCAAAGCCAGTAACGTGATGTTTACGTTCGCAGTTGAGTACTAATAAATCATTCACAATTACCGAGTTTACCGAGTTCTTAGTATTATTTGTTCGGCAACTAGGTGGGTTCTCAATGATTTAACATGGAAATGATTTGATATATTTTATCAACAAGAACATACTAGAAACTGACAGAACACGAATAATAAAAATCGTGTTTTGAAAACAAGAAAAACAAGAGCTGTCGGAGAACAGCGCAGCTCGACTCGATTTTTCAGAGAATAATAAATTATATAGCTAGTATATACCATCAGAAAACAAGGCTACAAGAATGTGGGGTGGGGTTGGGGGAACAACATAACTATGTGTAAGAATTGACCTGGCAAAACTACACAGAAATATGTAAAAAAAAAAAAAAAAAAAAAAAAATCGAGTTTTGAGTGGGGTGCGGGATGGGGGAGAGGCGGGGGGTGGGGGGGGGGGGGGGGTGGTGGGGGGCGGGGGGGAATGGGGGTGGTGAGGGCAACATATATGTGTAAGAAGCTATGTAAGAATTGACCAAAACAAGACGAAAGTATGTAAAAAAAATAATTAAAACTAGAGTTTTGAGTGGGGATGGGGGAGAGGCGGGGTGTGGGGAGGGCGAGATATATGTGTAAGAAGCTTGAAGAATTGACCAAAACAAGACGGAAATATGGGGGGGGGGGGGGGGGGGGCAACATATGTTTAACATATGTGGTGGGTGCGGGGGGTTGGGAGTGGAGGGCGGAGGGGTGATGGGACAACATGTGTAAGAATTGACAAAAGCAACACAGAAGTATGTAAAAAACAAATAAGAGTTTCAAGTGGGGTAGGGGGGGGAGCGGGGGTGAGAAAAAAAAAAAAAAAAAAAGTTTCATGGAGGGTGGGGGGGTGGTGAGAGGCGGGGGTGGGTGTGGGGGCAACATATATGTGTAAGAATTGACTAAAACAACACAGAAATATTTAAAAAAAAAAAAATGTGGAGGAGGGTGAGAGGGGTGGGGGGGGGGGGGGGGGGAATGGTGTGTGCGGGGGAGGAGGGAGCCCATGCCCCAATATCGGTGAAGTATGAATAAGATGCATATTGCTATAAGAAATCCCAAACCAAAATTATAGATATATACATGCTTACATGCAAACCTGCCTTTATTGCACATTTTATGGGCCATCACAATTTGGGTTCCATGGGAGCAGACAAAATTACTTATCCAGCCCTTTACAACATACTATAAGGAAACCAATTCCAAAATTTAGTTCAGCTAGGACAAGAAATGTAAGAGATATAGACCTGTAAACACAGCTTACATGCAAAATTTGATGTGAAACAGACACATTTTAAGGGCTATCAGAATGTGGGTTCCATGGGAGCCCAGGGGTTACAGGAACCAAAATGACTTAAGCAGCCCTTAAGATAATGCTATAAGGAAGCTAATGGCCAAATTTGGTTGTGCTAGGGTAAGAATTTAAGAGATATAGACTTGTAAACACAGTTTACAAAAAAAACTTGATGTGTGACGCCGACGCCGACCCCGGGGTGATTATATAAGCTCTCTTATTCTTCGAATAGTCGAGCTAAAAATAGCTATCGAATTTTGTATTTTTTCAATGACTCAAGCGGTATTGGTCACGATAATAACAGTAATAGCTTATTACCACAGAGGACATAAAAACTGAGAAACAAATCAATAACCAGTCAAACGTGAGGCAAGGTTGGAGCAATGGTGTCAGACATAAATCTCCACCAATAGGATGTGTTTATGTTTAGTGCTTAATGACCCATGGTTAATTGGGCAATTTGACATGCGACAGGAAATGTCCAGACAGGTCTGCCAGACTTTTTTTCACAAATTTACGGATAATACTTCCTTTATTTTTTCAAAAATCAGAAATGCACGAATTTACGTCCCCTCGAAATTGCCTTTTCGGAAATAACCTTGAAATTTAATGTCCACAAAATAAATTGATTCAACAGTATATGGAGTATTTATAAATATGATTATTTATGGATTTATAGGAAAAAATAACAGCATCTGTATCAAAAATTAGTATACTAAAATATAACAATGCATTATATGATAAGTAAAAGATTGTTCATTTAACAATATGCCATATGGTAATTTGGAATATCAAGTTCTCAAAATGATGGCTTCCATCTGTTTAAGAACAACCTTCACATTGTCATAACTTCTTTGTTTATCATCCTTTTCCAAGTTTTTCAGAACTCTAAGTAAATAGAACTATCACCGAAGGTGATGAAAACCGCCGCCTAAATTCAAACAAAGGGCCATAATTCTGTAATAAGTAAGGTTATCAACAATGGGTGATGTAGTGGGACATAATGTCATCAGTTGTTATGTGTATATGAAGTTTGGGAACAACCTATTCAAAAGTGTTGGAGGAATGTAAATAAAGCGGGTTACGCGACACAACGTGACAAACATGATTCCTATATAGCCCCCACTTCACTTTGTTGAAGTGGAGGTATAATAAAGATTGCTAAGCTGTATGCCTACATTACCTTTAATTGTGTTGTTGTTTAATGGATCATTAACACTAATTAGGTAATTCAAACAGGTTACCACCAAAACCCTTGGATTCCTCGAACATATTGATACAATTTTATCATAAATACACAAGCCTTACCTAAAACAAATACCAGGTCTCAAAATCACAAAATAATTGATGCTTCAG
Source organism: Cyrtodaria siliqua (assembly GCA_037043455.1). Lineage (NCBI taxonomy): Eukaryota > Metazoa > Mollusca > Bivalvia > Adapedonta > Hiatellidae > Cyrtodaria > Cyrtodaria siliqua. Next base: position 250,228 of record JAWPHD010000918.1, read on the forward strand.
TTACCAAACACTGTGCCTTTAAGCCAGAGATTGAGGGTTATAATACAGTTGAAGATGCTGGTTCCTGGTCTCTTACAATCATTTCTGGGAGTACAATAATATAATTGAAGATGCTGGTTCCTAGCCTCCTATAATCGTATCTGGTGACAAAATAGTATTATTAAAGATGCTGGTTCCTAGCCTCTTACAATCATATCTGAGAGTGCAATAATACAATTAAAGATGCTGGTTCCTAATCTCTCGTAATCCTATCTGAGGACACAATATTATTGAAGATGCTGGTTCCTAGTCGCTTACAATCATATCTGGGAGTACAATAATATAATTGAAGATGCTGGTTCCTAGCTTCCTATACACAATAATATTATTGAAGATGCTGGTTCCTAGCCTCTTACAATCATATCTGAGTGTGCACTAATACAATTGAAAATGCTGGTTCCTAGTTATGACTAGAATGTACAATTCACAATCAAAGTCAAGCAGACATCTGATTACATATATATACTGGAAATATCAAGGAAGTCCCCAAAACACCTCTGACCTAAGTGTGAGTGTAAATAAACTCTATTTTTACCTTACGAAATATCACTATTTAAACACCTACGTTATTTGAGCAACTCTACTTTTTGTGATTTTGAGACCAGGTTAACAAATTATGGAAGATATGTGTAGCATATAAGACTCACTTGGTCTATTTCTGGCTCTAGTTCGGTCTCAACATTCTTACAGATAAAAGAAATAGAAACCATTTTTATGTGTGCACCATTCGCATTACTAAAGACTTATAAAAAGTTTATACCAAAAATCACTTAAGATGTTAATTAAAACTGATTATAAACAAAGACACAATTCACAAGATGCAGATTTCAAAAACATGTTCAGTACTGCTAGTATTAGTATAGTTTTTATAAAATATTTCATACGTATAAATTTACAAATATTTCTTTAGCTTTGACTACAGCAACCAAAACACACAGAAGGAACAGGTTAGTTATGGTGTTTTAAGAACAGTATCGCTTTGGCAAACGTAGTACAGTGTTAAACATTTAATCAGAGAGAAGTAATGGACACAGTCAGTGCTTTATTAATCATTATTAAGTATATAATCTATATGGTATTAAACACAACATCCGACAACGTCAATGTGTGAGTAAATAAACAACAGAGAAGAAAACATTACATTTAAAGCAAAATATCCAATCAGCCGACATGATAGTATTACACTGGAATTGCTCCTTGGTTCAGACAAATTTACCGGTCTTTAAAATCGGGCATCATACAATTTTCCATGTAACTTTTAGCATTAAAATGCTTCCATAAAAATTGTAATAGATTAAAAGGTAAAATATATTATTTCAGGTGTGACAATCAATAGTTTGTACTGAATCTACTCTTTTATATAGAACCAGGGCTCCGGATTTATTGGATCTGGACCGAAATGTTGGAATCTCGACCAATTCACATTTTTTAATATCGTGAACAATAACTGTCTCGGACCGAATGGCATACACAGATCCGTACAAATCGCTAAACCCCGCCCACCATTGTCCAAGCTCAAATCTGGCCACAGACATTACCATGTGTTCTATTGTATAAAATGTTTGTTTGTGGGACAGCATGTGCTTTATGTAACGGGGTAAATACCTCATGTGATTTTAATTGGTCAACTGGCATGGTCATATATATTTGATTGACAGAGCGGATCTATGCATTATGAAATTTCCCTAGCCCTGTTTCGGACTTCAATGCCATGGTGAAAAATGTAGAGCAAGGCACGAAAATTCCACTTGTCTGCTATCCACAATGAGTGCTCATTGATGCAGGATGAGTAGAAATTTAGATAAATTCTTTAACAATTTATCAATTTGACCATTCAAATATTACATAGGACGGGTAACTCAGAAACAAATGTTCCTGCCCTGTAGAGGAACTTCACATCCCCATAGTTCACAGCCATAGGATTTGATGACTTAAAAGAATTTGCCAACACAACATTTAGTATGCTCAACACTTTTCAATCTGATTTGTAGCACCTGAGAAGAAAATTAGTTGCACAACACAAAAGTGAAACTTGAACACCACACATGATTAAATAGGTTAATTAATGGAATTAAACACATGGCTTACATTCATGCTTTCTGTCTCCTTGAAACATGCAAACATATATCAACTTAAAACAGTGATGTGAGGCATACAACAAATGGGCACATGATTACACAATAAATACAACAATAGGATATGAACATTTCATTATGTACAGCTAGTTTAACAATGTTTTCATTTTTTGTTTTGTTTTCTGAAAAATTATTGATAGACAACCTGAAATTGAGCATAATTAAATATTTATTAGATTTCTTTAGTTGAACTACAATAAAATTTGAGTTAAAGACAAATGTGTAATTTCCCAGGATGAATTATACCTAAATAACTAATTAAATAAAACCCATAATTCAATGAAAATTATTGTAATAAATTGTTTAATGGGATATTTCAGTAGGTTATTAGGTAATAATTCACTTGGTAAAGACTAGTAATAATTCACTTGGTAAAACTTACAGAGTATTCCATTCACTTGCTAAGCTCATATGTGGAATACTGTTGCAAATGTGACCTAAGGTGAATTATTACCTAATAATCTACTAGCAAAGATTCAATAATGATTTTTATTGAATCTTATGGCTAGATATTACTTGGTAGTTGTTTTGGTATAGGAAGACCTGCTTGCCAGTGGGCTTGCCCCAAAACATCGATCGGGTCTCAAGTAGTATAGAGGATCTTACATGGCTACTCTTTCATTATTAAATTTATGAAACGAGTTGGCAAAATGACATAATGCGAGGCTCTTGCCGAGCATTACATCATTTTTGCTAACAAGTTTAATAAATTCAATAATGAATGAGAATGAATGTTAGATTCTATTTATCACATAACTCACATATTGACTTTTATTGCATTTTGCCTATCGCTTTAACACGCGAAACCGACATTAACCTTGGAAATTGGGTCATAGTCATTATCTTTTCTTTTTTTTGACAGCACATACTAGGCTTATTTGCATAGTTATATTACTAGTTGTATATTGAAAATATAGAATGGTGCTATTCCACTCCCACGTCATAAGTTATGTGATAAATACATTTATACTGTTTCAGGTCGATATATATTGTTTGATTACCATGTACAAAAATAATTGTGTTATATCTATAGCATTGAATTGAATTCGATTTTTTCTGTACATGTTTAACTTGTGCTGATGAATAATTAACCGAAATAATCCAAAGAGATAACTTGAAATGCTGATCAAGCATTTTGTTAGTTTATTTTGCAGAAATTTAGAAAACTATGCTGACCAAAGAGACGGATGCTGTCATTTCTATTTTGACACTTGTAGCAGTCAGTTTGCTTACATTTAACTGTAGACATTTACTTTCGGCATGTGTCCAACATCGTAGCATAGTGAAAAGTTCCCTCAGTTCAAAATGATTAGGGGCAATATTAACATATACAACAAAACAGTACATAATGATATTCTTCATTTTAAAACAAATGCATGTATATTCTTAATTTGCCTATCAACATTTTTTCTTTTATATTAAAATATGTTAGAGCATGCATCAGGTTTACGACATTGATCTACGGACAATAATCTAACTTTTAACCATGGGGGAAAAGAAATCTAAGGTGTACCCCATAACAAAACCACAGAAAAGTGTCTTGCTCTTGCAGTTTGGTAATGGGGCATTGAAAATAATATTGCTACAAAATACTTTACAAAAGCAAACTAAACACAATGAGAAGCAGTAAAATAGAGTACTGTCCCTTGATTACTCACCAGCATCGGGAATTCAAAATGGATACCTAACTCCGGGATAGACATTTCCTAGGGGAGGGAGGAGTCAGTTATATATATAAATGATTGTGCATTGTGCCAATCTGTGCCATTTTATCAGAATGACAATAGTTTTATAGGCAGAAAGATTATATCCTTTATCAGCAGAAAAACATTCGCCTTTATAGGCAGAAAAACCATAGCCTCCATAGGTGGAAAAAACTAAAGCCTTTATATGCAGAAAAACTATATGTCTTTTTAGGCAGAAAAATGGTAGCCATTATAGGCAGAAAAATTATAGCTTGTATATGCAGAAAAACTACAGCCTTCATAAATTGAACAAGAGGGCCAAGATGGCCCTTTATCGATCACCTGAGTAATTGTCCATTATCGAACTTCTTCGAAATCTTATGATCATATACAATCTGTGCAAGTCTGGTTAAGATTGTCCGAGAAACGTGGCCTCTGTTGTTTACCAACATTGATATGAAGACAAGTTTGGTAAAGATCAAAGACAAAATGAAGGTGTAACCTCTGGGGCATGGCCAAATGTGACCCAAGGGCTACATGTAATATAGGAGAGCTGTGTGCCTTGTGGTTTCAGAAAGAGAAGATTTTTTAAGTTTTTCCCTATACAAGTCTATGTAAAACATATGACCCCTGGGGCAGAGCCAAATGTGACCCCGGGTCACCAGTTTAATAAACTTGGTAAAGGACCATAAGCGCATAGTAAATGCAAAATATTAAACCTCTGGCTCTTGCAGTTTCAGAGAAGAAGAATTTTTTAATTTTTCCCTATACAAGTCTATGTAAAACTGTGATCGCGGGGGCGGGGCCAAATATGACCCCAGGGTCACCATTTGAACAAACTTGGTAAAGGACCATAATCTTATAGTAACTGCAAAATATTAAACCTCTGGCTCTTGTACTTTCAGAGAAGAAGATTTTTAAAAAAAATCCTATATAAATCTATGTAAAACTGTGACCCCCGGGGCTGAGCCAAATTTGACACCTGGGTCACCATTTGAACAAACTGGGTAAAGGATCATAAGCTTGAAGAAAATGCAAAATATTGAACATCTGGCTCAAGCAGTTCCAGAGAAGAAGATTGTTTAAGTTTTTCCCTATACAAGTCTATGTAAAACATGTGACCCCTGGAGTGGGGTCAAATGTAACCCTAGCGTCACCATTTGAACAAACTTGGTAGAGGACTATAAGCTTATAGCAAATGCAACATATTGAACATCTGGCTCAAGCAGTTTCGGAGAAGAAGTTTTTTTAAGTTTTTCCCTATACAAGTCTATGTAAAACCTGTGACCCCTGGGGCGTGGCCAAATGTAACCCCAGTGTCATCATTAGAACAAACTTGGTAAAGGACCATAATCTTATAGTAAATGCAAAATGTTAAACCTCTGGCTCTTGTAGTTTCAGAGAAGAAGATTTTTTAAGTTTTTCCCTATACAAGTCTATGTAAAACTGTGACCACCGGGGCGGGGCCAAATGTGACCCCAGGGTCACCATTTGAACAAACCTGGTAAAGGACTTTAATCTTATAGTAAATGCAAAATATTAAACCTCTGGCTATTGTAGTTTCAGAGAAGAAGATTGTTTTCAGTTTTTGCCTATATAAGCCTATGTAAAACTGTGACCCCCGGGGTGGGGCCAAATGTGACCCCTGGGTCACCATTTGAACAAACTTGGTAGAGGACCATAAGCTTATAGCAAATGCAAAATATTAAACCTCTGGCTCTTGCAGTTTCAGAGAAGAAGATTTTTTAAGTTTTTCCCTATACATGTCTATGCAAAACATGTGATCCTTGGGGCGGGGTCAAATGTGACCCGGGGGTCACCATTTGAACAAACTTGCTCAAGGACCATATACTTATTGTAAATGCAAAACATTAAACCTCTGGCTCTTGTAGTTCCCGAGAAGATTTTTTATTTTGTTTTCCTATATAAGTCTATGTAAAACTGTGACACCTCGGGGCGGGGACAAATTTGACCCCAGGGTCACCATTTGAACAAACTTAGTAGAGGACCATAAGCTGATGCTACATGTAATACATGAGAGCTCTGTGCCTTGTGGTTTCAGAGAAGAAGATTTTTTAAAGTTTTTTCCTATATGTCTATATGAAAAACATGCAAAATCTCAATATACAAACTTTGGATCCCCGGGGCACGGCCATTTTTGACCCCGGGGACTTTATTTGAACAAACTTGATAGTGTAGGCGTTGGCGATCATTTTAAAAGAAAAACTGTTGAAATCTGTCCTGCGGTTCTGGAGAAGAAGATTTTTTAAGGTTTCGACCATATATGGCAATGGCGGCCATCTTGGATGTCGCGCTGACCTAATTTTAACAAATCTAAAAAGCATTCATCTAAGGATCATCCATGTGAAGTTTAGTCAAAATTAGCCAAGCGGTTTCTGTGGAGAAGTCGTTTGAAGAAAAGTTAACGACGACGACGGACGGACGACGGACGACGGACGACGGACGCAGAGTGATCCCAATAGATCACCTGAGCCGAAGGCTAAAACTATAGCCTTCATAGTCGGAAAAGCTATTGCCTTCATAGGCAGAAAAACTATGGCCTTTATATGCAGAAAAATTATAGCCTTTATATGCAGAAAAACTATAGCCTTTATAGGCAGAAAATTATAGCCTTTATAGGCAGAAAAACTATAGCCTTTATATGCAGAAAAACTATAGCCTTTATAGTCGGAAAAGCTATTGCCTTCATAGGCAGAAAAACTATGGCCTTTATAGGCAGAAAAACTATAGCCTTTATATGCAGAAAAACTATAGCCTTTATAGGCAGAAAATTATAGCCTTTAAAGGCAGAAAAAATAGCCTTTATGGATAGAAAAAGCTAGCCTTTATAGATAGAAAAAGTTATAGCCTTTATAGACTGAAAACCTATAAAGCATTTAAGTTGCACATAAATTCCACATAATTTCCACTATTCAAAACAAGCTTGCAGAGAAACTGACAGATTTTCTTCTGCTGTTCACAGTGGAGCTCTATTGTTTTTCCAGTTGTTCCTCACATTCACCCCTGTAATAATGGATGTCTTTACCACGTTATCAAGAATGGTCAAGAAAATGTGTGCAACTTTAAAACTTATATGTAAGCCAACTCCCCAATAAAATTTTGTTACATGTACCGCCACCTTGACTCATCATTTGCATGACATGGTACAGTCATTGACTTCCATTCTAACAACAGCATACACCTGTAGGCCAAAATAAGGTGGCGCCACTATGTAATGGTCAGCCCTTCATAATCCATGAATCATGCTTTCTATCCCAGCCGGCACCAAATTTGGATTAATTATCGAAAGTTTTAACATATATGGGATAGAAGATGAAGATACAGACATTTGTGTCAATGCTACTCCACACTTCTCCAACACTACTCATTTGGATTAGTTATTTACAATATGTTACAATCATCTGCATGTCAACATTCAGGGCCTCCTCTGGCCAATTTTTCCTTGCGCCAAATGAAGAAAGTTGGAGCCAAAGTGGAGAAGTTGCAGCCAAATAGCTCCAATGGAACTAGCCTTATTTCTTCTCAATTTTTATGTATATTTTTAATGTGTTAGTGGAGGAGCATATACGAATGCGATAGGGATATAATCAATTAGTAATATGTAAATTATTCCTTTAAAATAGTTTTATTGTAAAACATTTAAATTTATATTGCAACATACCATTTTAAACAATTATTATAAGTGTTACTAATAGACGCTGAAAGTATAAGTATTTTAAATAAAAAACAACCTTAGTGGTATGTATTTTGTTTTTGATTTATGTTTAGAAGACATTTTAGAAAGTGTCAATGTTACAAAACCAAATTGTGTTCAAATACGGACTTTCTTTAATTGGCCTCCTATCAGTTAAAACAAGTAAACCCCAATTATATTGTCAATCGTATTCATAGATTTCTAAATATAACTTAACTTTGACTAGTGATACCTTTAATAATCCACAGCCGAAAATGTTATTAAATTGTTCAATTTTTCCAACAAACTGTGGCAAAAACCTCCATTTTGTTAAAGGGAATTAAGGAATCTAAACAAACTTGAGTTGTATGCAATCATCTCTCTATAACTTCAATCACAAACTTTCTTAATCCCATCACAGACCGTGTTTGTTTATTCAAGGTTCAGTGCGCGTGTGTGGTGTCAACTGTCTTTTATGTACAGGCCGCTTACGGCATAGAAAATATAACAAGTTCGGCTTTTTTGGATGTCGCCAAAGATCAAATTTAGAGCCATTTTCATTTTTCTTTCACATTTGGCTCCATTGGCGATGCCCAAAGGAGGTCCTTTTCATATCCAGAATGCGTACCAAGTGGCTAACTATGTGCAATGGTGGGAGATGTTAGATGTGCTTCATTATTTAACTTTTCAGTAATAGGATCTTGAGGTGTAACAGAAAATAATGTTTATATATAAAGAATTCGACAAAATCAAAGATTCAAGGGAGATTACAAGTTACTTGCTAAATATTATTTATTTGTATGATCCATAACACTTGTCCGAGACAATATGTGATACAATGACGATAACTTGCATCTAGTGCATTAATTTTCTTGCTGAGAATGATGATCAAGTTAGTATTTAATTTATTTAATACCAAATACCAAATAAAGAAGCATAGGCTAATACACAAGCAACTGGTCCTCAAGTGAATTTTGTTACGATGTTTACCTGCATTTCTTTCTTAGTGCAACTGATAACAAACCTCCACACATTGTAAGGTTCATGGAGGATGGCCTCAAACCTCCACACATTGTAAGGTTCATGGAGGATGGCCTCAAACCTCCACACATTGTAAGGTTCATGGAGGATGGCCTCAATACCTCCACACATTGTAAGGTTCATGGAGGATGGCCTCAAACCTCCACACATAGTAAGGTTCATGGAGGATGGCCTCAAACCTCCACACATTGTAAGGTTCATGGAGGATGACCTCAAACCTCCGAACCTTCACACATTGTAAGGTTCATGGAGGATGGCCTCAAACCTCCATAGACAAAAAAAACTAAAAAAAATCTGGTCTGTGGTATTTTCATGAGATGTAAAAATTGCCTGAATAAAAAATTGCCTGAATAAAGATTTACTGTGATTCTCCATTAAAAAAAAAAGCAATAGTATTATATATTATTATTTTTAAAACATAACATGGGAATTAAACAGCATTATAATGGTCTTTTCACATGAAATTCTCCCATGAAATTCATGTGAGGACAAATTGCCTGTGCATACAACTGAGGTTTGTACATAAAGCTAACCCTACCTTTAATCCAAATCTCTCCAGCTCCTTCTTCTTCTCTACGATGACTTTCTGTAGGAGGCAGGCATTCTGGAGAAAATCGTAAAGTTTAGATTCTCTGACAGTATGACTGTGAAGCAGATGTCGTTATCATATTATTTTTTTACCTCCATAATGGGGAACTGATTTAATATCAAAATATTATTTCGAAGTGTTTTTTTATGTCTTAATCTTTTAGCAAACTTTCAGAAAACATATATCTTAAAATAAATAAAAAATCTATAGAAATAATGATAAAGGATAACTTTAAAACAGACACAAGTTTTGTGCCACTTAACTGAAGATGTGGTTTTATTTGATATTTTATTCAGCAAGACTGGGACCGACTTTGTTAACAGATTATCTGTGTTTTATCTTATACGGTTTTTAAACTGTTGCAGCATGCTTTTCCAATGCTGCTGCCCAAAAAAACTACTGTTATTAAACGGTTCATCAACACAGTTTAGGTTATATCCAACCGTCCTGAGAGGAGAATACATATGAATCTGGAATCTGTGCCCTAATCTTAGAATGAAATACGTTTCTATGGTTCTTTAATGTGCTCAGAAGACACTGAAACATGGGACCGCCTCGTTTACGTCCCCTTCCGACGGACGAGTCTAAGAGGTGTCTTGCCTAAGGACACAACGAAGAACTCCAGTGAAGCTCTGACCGTAACCTCTGGATTCAGAGTCCCACCATGCTTACCCTTGGGCCACTGCGGCCAATCAGATATAGGTAGGATTACATACCTTGTATATAATGGATTCGTCAGCATTGTATTTCTTGGCATTAATAAACACCAGGTTCAGATCAACTGCCAAGTCATCCAAGCCTGTGTACGACCCACTCTGTAAACAACATGTAACAAACATATATGGCATGTTTAAAAATGCTAATTACCTACATTACTACATGTAAAACTCAATGAATTCCAGTCAAATTAAACAAACTACTATCTTCATTTATTCTCAAGCATAATAATGCACAGTATAAAGCCGACAACCCTTTAATGGTGATTTGTGACAACTGAAGTCAACATTTCTATCAATGACAGAATGAGGACTACGCTAAAGGGGCTGACTGTATAAGACTGTCACACTGTTTTTCTACATTCACTTTAAGGTACTAGGCCAAAACAACATATGTGTGTTTCTCTTAGCAGCTCTACAAACTAAATAGGGTAGGAAGAAAGAGATTTTTCAATATTTGTTTCGGTTAACTTTGCATATAAGATGGGCAAACTCAGTCACCAAACTGTCGGATTGAAAGAGCATTGTTGGGTCTGCGAAGTTTTAAAGCTGAAACACACACAGGTCTTTTAGTATAGATGGTTCCAAACATGTAAATTACAGCTACAAACTCTGTCTACCTAGCTACTATACACAACCATTTACAATGTGGATAAAATATATCCATTTATTATATACTTCCCAGTGAAATAGTGGATTGTATGGTTAGAATAAACCTTATATTCTCATTGTTTATATTTACAGTGGGAATATAAGAACTTATTTTCTCAATGTTGGAAAAAGTGGAACTACTTTTTTCTACATTTGCTTATAACAGTCATAATTTGTGTAAAAGTTTAGAACTACATTCTATGCGCACTAAATATATGTAAATCGCCTCACGTGCTGGCGTTACTATATTTATCCGCGAATACGTTAAAGGGGAACTGTCGGAACGAAACGTATTTTCTGTTTGAAACAGTTTGGTAGTGTTGAATGATAAAAAGTATATAATAAATAGAATATTTGTTGGTTTGTCGTGAATATAGGATTTATTTTCATTTCGAAGTGAGAAAACTTATATTTTCATTCGTGCTAAATCAACCAACAAATATCCTCTATATATCAGCGGGTGACTGTAATAATTATAATTAACATACTTTCAACTTCTTCTGAACATTGATGATAGACATTGGCTTCTTGATTTCTTCATAATAGTCTGGATAATATCTGCAATACATAATACAGTGAAACCTTACATTGCATTTTTTTTTTGAATATATCAGGTTTTATTAGAGTTTACCCTACTTTTTAAACGAATAAGATGGCTCAGTATTTCAAATACTGTCTACATTTATTTATGAAGGATTTACTATCATCGCTTTTCATGGTTTAGGGTGTGACCTATATACAGACTATCAATAAACGATTGAATGAATGGTGTTTTACGGCACGTCGACACATAAATAGGTCATATTGTGCGCAAAAAATTATGAATCATGAAGGGATGTAGTAGTAATTAAAAATAATGTAAACGTATAAAGATAAAACTATCTACAAATAAGGGATGATATGGTAGCAATATAAACTATGTATATATGTAAATCAACAAATGCCCGCCAACGGGCTTGTAAACAAGTTAATATATATAGGAAAATATTATATTGATTAATAAAGTCTGATTTCTTTAAGGAAATCTAAATCAAGACTAAAATCTATAGTATCAAATAACTCTTTCAAACATATGGTAAACACTAAGCCGGATAGTGTCTATGAAGAGAAATCTTCACCATTAAGAAACCGCGGTCGGTCCTTTAAATTTCACATGCATCACATTATCGTGGGTATCCAAAATGAATTCCTACCTTTTACTCGGTAACTTCATGTAAGGATCAATAATCTTGGATCCATCGGGCATCGTGTAATTTTTCACTGCGTTGAAGAGATTCCACATGGGGTTTTCCTCCTCGGACATGACTGTCTCTGCCCCGGAGTCCTCCTCATATTCCATGATGTCGGTTGGGTCGATGGGTTCTGGGTACTCCAGAGCTGCAAACTGGGCCGACAACAACTTCTGCGTTGTCACCACACCCCTTGTCCTGCATGCGCAAAAAACATAGAATTGTGTTATGATTACTTTAAAGATCTGACACCATAATTAGAATTAAAGAACAACTATTTATTATTGCGATAAAAATTATAAGCACAATATCCATGAATTTATTTTGATATTCATGAAAGCTTATCTTTTAGTATCAATATATCAACAATTCCAGTTAACGGCAAACGATGGTATAAAAAAGACAAGTCAAAATGACAAGAACATATGTTACTGATGACTCTAATCTAGATGAAACTAGTATCACCAAGTCTTTCCCTTGTCTGCTCTTCTTCAGCTTTCCAAAACTGTCGTGTAATCAATATTAGAACTTATAAACTACATTTTTCCTACCAAATAGCTGAGTTGCACAATTCAGTAATAGACGAGAGTTGTTGCACAAGTCAGTAATAGCCGAGAGATGTTGCACAAGTCAGTAATAGCCGAGAGATGCTGCACAAGTGAGTAATAGCCGAGAGATGTTGCACAAGTCAGTAATAGCCGAGAGTTGTTGCACAAGTGAGTAATAGCCGAGAGTTGTTGCACAAGTGAGTAATAGCCGAGAGATGTTGCACAAGTCAGTAATAGCCGAGAGATGTTGCACAAGTCAGTAATAGCCGAGAGATGTTGCACAAGTCAGTAATAGCCGAGAGATGCTGCACAAGTCAGTAACAGCCGAGAGATGCTGCACAAGTCAGTAACAGCCGAGAGATGTTGCACAAGTCAGTAATAGCCGAGAGATGTTGCACAAGTCAGTAATAGCCGAGAGATGTTGCACAAGTCAGTAATAGCCGAGAGATGTTGCACAAGTCCGTAATAGCCTAGAGATGTTGCACAAGTCGGAAATAGCCGAGAGATGTTGCACAAGTTGGTAATAGCCGAGAGATGTTGCACAAGTCAGTAATAGCCGAGAGATGTTGCACAAGTCAGTAATAGCCGAGAGATGTTGCACAAGTCAGTAATAGCCGAGAGATGTTGCACAAGTCCGTAATAGCCTAGAGATGTTGCACAAGTCGGAAATAGCCGAGAGATGTTGCACAAGTTGGTAATAGCCGAGAGATGTTGCACAAGTCGGTAATAGCCCAGAGCTGTTGCACAAGTCGGTAATAGCCGAGAGATGTTTCACAAGTCGGTAATAGCCGAGAGATGTTGCACAAGTCAGTAATAGCCAAGAGATGTTGCACAAGTCAGTAATAGCCGAGAGATGTTGCACAAGTCAGTAATAGCCGAGAGATAGTACAGAATCTTGCAGATTTATAACAATACTCTTGGGCAATATAATTACAATATAATAACAATATAATTACAATAATAACAATATAATTACAATATAATAAAAATATAATTACAATAATAACAATTTAATTACAATATAATTACAATATAACAACAATATAATTACAATATAATTACAATATAATAACAATATAATTACCTAATCCTTTCACTAGACTTGGCATTGGTTTTCCGGTGTTCTAATTCACGCTTCTTGGCATCAAATACCTTCTTTATGGTGCATGCATCCTATAACGCAAATAAATAAGTAATAAATGGCAAAACAAGAGGAACTCTAACATGCAATTAAAAGAAAGGACACTTTTTTTGTTTAGGGTGTTTGAGCTGAATTTTTTCTGTAATTTTCAAGCCTTATTTAAATGTTCCTATAAAATGGAGTATAATTACGTTTCAAGGGAGGCAACAAAAAAAAGTTCTCTACAAATTAAGTTTTCACCAGTTAAGAGTATATAGTAAATATAATACTAGTATTTACATTTTGTTTCCATTTTTTATACTTTTATTGCCATATTTGCCACTTTGAATTATTTTGCTTCAAAATGTGGCATAGGCCATCAGCAGCATCAAACAAACCATTGTGAAAGTAATAGACCTCTGGAAATACATCAAATAATCCGGAATAAAGAAAGTGTTATTTTTCAAATATCTGAAAGTCTATGGCATCATACAAACTAGAACTATCACTGAAGGTGATGAACACCCCCGCTTTTTTGCTCTAGCCAATGATGGGCAAAATCAAAAATAATAAATGTCTAAAATATCTGTTAATTGTTTAAAGTTCTCCAGCCATATTTTGTTTCATGAACATGTTTATGTTATTTAAATCAAAATCAATACACAACAATATATATTTACAATTCTCACATTGCAATATCTGTCAAAAATGAGAATTAAAGAATTTATTTGATGACGTAGAAAACTTTGAACAGATAAATTGATCCACAGGTAAATGTGTTGTGCAGCTATACAATTCAGATTTACCTTACTTTCCCATGCAGTCATGCAGTGATGGAAGTAGTATCTACGTAAAGCAAATAATACTTGTTTTTACATACAACTTAGTAGCAGTTTTAAATATATGTTTCTCTCCGGGACTATCAAGGGCCATAACTCTGCTGTTACTGGTCTGATCTGGTTGGTTTACGAGCTTTCATTGATATTAACAATCTCTTAAAGTTTGGTAAACATCAGATGAAAAATGAATGCCCTCTTGTCTTGAGGCAAAATATAGCATTTTTAACTAAATTAGGGCCATAACTCTGCTGTTACTGGTTCGATCTGGCTGGTTTTCGAACTTGTCAAACCTTTCATTGATATTAACAATCTGGTAAAGTTTGGTAAAGATTAGATTAACAAGAGGTCAATGACCTTGAAGCTCTACTGATTGATTTTGATTTCAGGAAGTAGTCGCTACAAACTTGATTTTTGAAAAATTATTTTTAGCCGTGGCGGCCATCTTCAATTTCCGGCCGACCTGAAATTTTGCTAGGATCAATTAGACATGAAGAGCAACATTCCTGTGAAGTTTCATGAAAATCCGTCATGTAGTTTCAGAGGAGTAGTCGCTACAAGTTTTCATTATATAACTCTATGTAAACAAAGATGGCCACTGGCAGCCATGTTTAACGTTGAATCAAAACGATTTTCGACAAGGACCAACATCATTTCATGCTGATCATTTTAGAAAAAGTCCCATATCAATATCACTTAGAGTTTTCAAAAAGTAGTCGCTACAAACTTGTTTTTTAAAAACCTATTTTTAGATTTGGCGGCCATCTTGGATTTCACATCAACATGAATTTTTGCTAGGATCAACTAGACTTCATGGGCAACATTTCTGTAAAGTTTCATGAAAATCCATTCAGTAGTTTCAGAGGAGTAGTCGCTACAAAAAAAAGTTTACGGACAGACAGACGGACGGACGACGGACGCCGCACCACGGCATTAGCTCTGCTGATCTCTGATCAGTCTAGCTAAAAATGATGGCCCTATCGTATTAACGAGGCAAATATAGCATTTTTAATGAAATCAAGGCCATTACTCCACTGTTACTGGTTCGATCTGGCTGGTTTTCGGACTTGTCCTAGCTTTCATTGATATTAACAAACTGGTAAGGTTTGGTAAAGATTGGATGAAAAATTAAGGCCCTATCGTCTTAACGAGGCAAAATATAGCATTTTTAACTATATCAAGGGCCATAACTCTGCTGTTATTAATCCGATCTGGCTGGTTTTCGAACTTGTCTGAGCTTTCATTTATACTAACAATCTATAAAAGTTAGGTAAAGATAAAATGAACAAGAGGTCAATGACCTTGAAGCTCTACTGATTGATTTTGATTTCAGGAAGTAGTCGCTACAAACTTGTTTTTTGTAAATCTATTTTTTGCCCTGGCGGCCATCTTGAATTTCCGGCTGACCTGAAATTTTGCTAGGATCAATTAGACATCAAGAGCAACATTGCCGTGAAGTTTCATGAAAATCCGTCAAGTAGTTTCAGAGGAGTAGTCGCTACAAGTTTTCATTATATAACTCTTATGTAAACAAAGATGGCCACTGACAGCCATGTTTAACATTGAATCAAAATAATGTTCGACTTGGATAACCATCATGTCATGCTGATCATTTTAGAAAAAGTCCCATATCAATATCTCTTATAGTTTTCAAGAAGTAGTCGCTACAAACTTATTTTTTAATAATCTATTTTTAGCCATGGCGGCCATCTTGAATTTCCGGCCGACCTGAAATTTTGCTAAGATCAATTAGACATCAAGAGCAACATTCGTGTGAAGTTTCATGAAAATCTGTCAAGTAGTTTCAGAGGAGTAGTCGCTACAAGTTTTCATTATATAACTCTATGTAAACAAAGATGGCCGCTGGCAGCCATGTTTAACGTTGAATCAAAATGATTTTCGACAAGGACCAACATTATGTCATGCTGATCATTTTAGAAAAAGTCCCATATCAATATCTCTTATAGTTTTCAAGAAGTAGTCGTTACAAACTTATTTATTTTATATCTATTTTTAGCTGTGGCGGCCATCTTGAATTTCCAGCGAGCCTGAAATATTTCTAGGATCAACTAGACTTCAAGAGCAACATTCCTGTGAAGTTTTATGAACATCCGTCAAGTAGTTTCAGAGGAGTAGTCGCTACAAGTTTTTACTATATAACTCTATGTAACAAAAGATGGCCGCTGGCAGCCATGTTTAACGTCGAATCAAAAAGATTTTTGAAAATGACCAACATCATGTCATGCTGATCATTTTAGAAAAAGTCCCATATAAATATCACTTAAGAGTTTTCAAGAAATAGTCGCTACAAACTTGTATTTTAAAACTCTATTTTTAGCTTTGGCGGCCATCTTGGATTTCACATCAACATGAATTTTTGCTAGGATCAACTTGACTTTATGGGCAACATTTCTGTAAAGTTTCATGAATATCCATCAAGTAGTTTCAGAGGAGTAGTCGCTACAAATAAAAGTTTACGGACAGACGGACGGACGGATGGACAGACGGACGACGGACGCCGCATCACGGCATCTGCTCTGCTGATCTCTGATCAGCAGTCGAGCTAAAAATGAAGGCCCTATCATCTTAAGGAGGCAAAATGTAGTATTTTTAACTAAATCAAGGGCCATAACTCCGCTGTTAATGGTCAGATCTGGCTGGCTTTCGAACTTGTCTGAGCTTTCATTGATATTAACAATCTAGTAAAGTTTGGTAAAGATCAGTTGAACAAGAGGTCAATGACCTAAAAGCTCTACTGATTGATTTTGATTTCAGGAAGTAGTCGCTACAAACTAGCTTTTTGAAAATGTATTTTTAGCCGTGGCGGCCATCCTGAACTTCCGGCCGACCTGAAATTTTGCTAGGATCAATTAGACATCAAGAGCAGTATTCCTGTGAAGTTTCATGAAAATCCGTCAAGTAGTTTCAGAGGAGTAGTCGCTACAAGTTTTCATTATATAACTCAATGTAAACAAAGATGGCCGCTAACAGCCATGTTTAACATCGAATCAAAACGATTTTTGACAAGAACCAACATCATGTCATGCTGATCATTTTAGAAAAAGTCCCATATCAATATCACTTATAGTTTTCAAAAAGTAGTCGCTACAAACTTGTATTATAAAAATCTATTTTTAGCCATGGTGGCCATCTTGAATTTCCGGTCGACCTGAAATTTTGCTAGGATCAATTAGACATCAAGAGCAACATTCCTGTGAAGTTTCATGAAAATCCGTCAAGTAGTTTCAGAGGAGTAATCGCTACAAGTTTTCATTATATAACTCTATGTAAACAAAGATGGCCGTTGGCAGCCATGTTAAACGTCGAATCAAAATGATGTTCGACTCGGATAACCATCATGTCATGCTGATCATTTTAGAAAAAGTCCCATATCAATATCACTTATAGTTTTCAAGAAGTAGTCGCTACAAACTTATTTTTTAAAAATCTATTTTTTAGCTGTGGCGGCCATCTTTTATTTCTGGCCGATCTGAAATTTTGCTAGGATCAATTAGACATTAATAGCAACATTCCTGTAAAGTTTCATGAAAATCCGCCAAGTAGTTTCAGAGGAGTAGTCGCTACAAGTTTTTACTATATAACTCCTTGTAACCAAAGATGGCCGCTGGCAGCCATGTTTAACGTCGAATCAAAATGATTTTCGACAAGGACCAACATCATGTCATGCTGATCATTTTAGAAAAAGTCACATATCAATATCACTTAAGAGTTTTCAAGAAGTAGTCGCTACAAACTTGTTTTTTAAAAACTTATTTTTAGATTTGGCGGCCATCTTGGATTTCACATCGACATGAATTTTTGCTAGGATCAACTAGACTTCATGGGCAACATTTCTGTAAAGTTTCATGAAAATCCATTCAGCAGTTTCAGAGGAGTAGTCGCTACAAAAAAAAATTACGGACAGACAGACGGACGGACAGACGGACGACGGACACGGCATAAGCTCTGCTGATCTCTGATCAGTCGAGCTAAAAATGAAGGCCCTATCATCTTACCAAGACAAAAGTTAACGACGGACGGACAACTCGCCATCCCATTAAAGCTAATAATACCAATGTTATTCTATTTAACATGGTTCACTTCTACATTTTGGTTTTTGAAACTTGAGGTCTGAATGAGGAACAACATAAACAGCTTGATACATGAACACGCAACACACCTAATCTACCAGTATTTAATGAACGAGATATATGAGGTTTGTGTTGGCCTCAACTGCCTACCTTGAAGATGAGTGACTTGGGTTCATTGAATGTTTTGGCGTTAGATACCAAGAGGACCATGTCTTTGTCCATGTCTTCAAACGACTTGTACACGTTGTCCTGGATCTTACGAGCTATCATCTTCAGGTCTATAGGCTCCTTGATCACATCGTAGTAGTTGGGGTACAACTGAAAAGTAAACAACAGAGAATTATTAAGGCCAGTTATCTTGTTCTCAAATACTCCGACCCTAAGTTTTGCAAAACTGGAAGAAAAAAAAATTAAAAAATGTTTGCCGTAATTAATTAGTTGGTCACCAATTTCAAATAACCGAATTATCATGTTTAAAAATTAACCTAACATCAGAAGATCATTTTATATAAATTTGTTCAGGTCCATTTCATGCTTTACAATGTGACTTAACACCATTACAAGATACACAGTTATAAAGGTTCAGATTTTATTTTTATTTTTCCGGTGGAACTTTTTCCGAAAAAAATCTGAGAACCAAAAAATAAAAAACTCTGGCCTAATGTGTTGTGACAAAACATTCACAGCAGTATATCTACAGATAATGAAAAATATGTAAGGTTTAAAGTTAAATTGATTTAATCAGTCCTACAGTTATTACCAATCATTGGGAAACATGAAATACATTCCTCATCGATGTTAATCAACCAAATGGATAACATGACTGACATAATTATATCAAGTCGCTCGCTAATCTACATCATGTTCTGAGTTGTTTTTGATTATGCACGCAGCTTTAAGCGTTGATTATTAAGTACTTAATAGTTGAAGAAAACAAAGAAAAAAGTTCCAAAACCCTAGGAAATTTTTTCCATGTAGGAATTATCACTTTCCCGACCCTAAGAAATCTCGGTTAATCCTTGCAAGAAATGTTAAATAACATAAATAGTAAATATGACTCAAATTTTTATTTTCCGATATAGGTGCTTTTCAGACTCATCCAAGCTTTAAACAGAATTAACAGTCTGGCAAAGAATTATATATTCTCTAAGTACTACTAAACAACACAACAGAAAATTTATGTTTGCTACGCAGTGATACTTCCTAAGTAAATGTTCCAGTACTCTTACAGTTTTATACGGCAGAAGATGGAAGGGTTCACTGATGCCACGTTCCCCGTCCTGGGCGTTCACAATCGAGGCGAACAGCTGCTCAAAATCCTCGGGGTCACATTTGTCGTCTTGACTTCCTGCCTCTCTCTGCATGGCTGCCTCCTCCTGCTGTATTATGGAACCAATCTTGGACTGCAATTAAAGGTAGTGTGCTTATTAAAGCATAAAATAAACAGCTTAGTAATCAGAATACTGACAACTTAGGGAATTATGTAATCCAATCAACAGAATAGTATTTAAACTACGTCAAATAAATAGTCTAAATATGGTGTGTAAACCAGGGTCTTCCACAGGGCATTTAAGAGCATATTTCCCCTATCCCTTAATTCTGAAATGTTATTTCCCCCTACTCCTTAAGTTAGCCCCTTTCTTTGATCTCTCTGCCCTATCCCTTAAGAACACCGATAGACCTGCAAAATGTATACCCGTCTTTGAATCCTTGAAGGCAATTTTTCTTAAAAATCCTTTCATTTAGAGTTAAATGGAATGGAATGAATGGTGTTTTACTGCATGTCGACACATAAATAGGTCATATTGTGCGCAAAAACCGATGAATCATGAAGGTATGAAGTAGTAACTTCAAATTTAATTTCGCCTATCCCTTAAATTATTTCTGTGGAATACCCTGTAAACTGATGTGCTATTATGCTGCATCCCTATAACATTGCGATTAGAATAACACAGGTAGCGTGCTGGGTTAATTGGCTTATTTATAGCACAGGTACTGTTTATGCAACACAGAGTTCAAAAGTTTGTATAACTTTTTACCGAAGGGTACGTTTCAATTAATGGCTGGGTACTTTGGCTGATTTAATGCAAAGATGACGGTAATATTATACATTAATACCTGACAGAAGGTCTGCATCACCTTGGTTAATGTTCAAAATAAACATACTGCCGCTTTATGGAGACATGTATATAAACTAAGAAAGCAGGTACCTGATTTTTAAGGAAACATTTCTTACTAAAAGTGGTTCCATCTTTCGTGCAAAGTCAATAGTATTTTCACGGCTGCATTGTGATTCTAAATATGAACATATAATATAATTTCTTGTTTTTTTATCAAAAGTAGTTTAAGCTATTACAGAACAATTCTCCAATCACTCACTTGAAATTCCTCCAGATTGATGGGGTCATCCACCTCTCCATCATCATCTTCATCATCAAGGACTTCCTTGGTCTCGCCGAACGTTTCTACCAAAAGTTCATCTCGGATCTCGTAGTACAGGTCCAATAGATCAGTCGCATCTATGTACTCCTGGGAACCCTTCTGTAACAACAAAGTATAACTAAGAGTTCTTCATGTACCATTGTGCCACTGAAATGTTATGCTTTATTACTGCTGTATTACTGTTTTAGGGAATTGAATTGAATTGGATTTGATTTTATAGTCACACCAACAGCTAAGGTCATATGGCACTTTCCAGCTTACACTGGTGAAGGAAGACCCCAGGTGCCCCTCGGGCAATTTTTGTGCATGGGCGGGCACCTGGGTAGAACCACCGACGTTCAGCAAGCCAGCTGGATAGCTTCCTCACATAAAGATTCCTAAGCCCCTGAGGGACTGTTTTAAGGAGAAAATTGTTCATGCTGCCATAAAATTGTATAACTATAGGTATATGTTTATGTATAAACCTTGTATTGCTGTAATTGTAAAAAGGCCCCCAATGAAATAAATACCGGTATATTGCGGAAGAAGGAAAAAAGTATTTTCCAGCTGTGTACTTCTACTATGAACTGCTCAGAAACGATTCCAACCCCCACCCACTCACCCTCAGAAGAACCTACTAAAACACTTGTCTGTTTATGAGAGGTAATATACAGGTAAAATGCAACACCTCTCATGCTCCCTAGCACCGACTTTAGCAATATTCCACTTTAAAGCTATAATTAATGGGCTCGGCGATCCTAAAGGTGCAGTAAGTAATAACCCTACTGAACAGGTTAATTAGTGTTCAAGCAGGAAATATTGGCACTTCAACAGAACTGAGGTCCATAATAATAAATAATCACTAATAAATCATACAATGTAGATTGATCAACAATGCATCACTTCCTCCATTCCCAATGGTGCTGTAATCAATACTGCCTCAGATTACATATAATCTTATTACTATTGTCATATAAAGGTGGGCAAATTATGAATGAATACAAAATAATTGACATGAACTTCATCAGACCCGTCACAGCATCCTTCACTGTAAGTTACTAACAACAACCCAACCTCTGTACAATTAGCAGCTAGAAACTCCTACCACAGAGCAAACCTTGAAATCCCAACCTCTGTACAATTAGCAGCTAGAAACTCCTACCACAGAGCAAACCTTGAAATCCCAACCTCTGTACAATTAGCAGCTAGAAACTCCTACCACAGAGCAAACCTTGAAATCCCAACCTCTGTACAATTAGCAGCTAGAAACTCCTACCACAGAGCAAACCTTGAAATCCCAACCTCTGTACAATTAGCAGCTAGAAACTCCTACCACAGAGCAAACCTTGAAATCCCAACCTCTGTACAATTAGCAGCTAGAAACTCCTACCACAGAGCAAACCTTGAAATCCCAACCTCTGTACAATTAGCAGCTAGAAACTCCTACCACAGAGCAAACCTTGAAATCCCAACCTCTGTACAATTAGCAGCTAGAAACTCCTACCACAGAGCAAACCTTGAAATCCCAACCTCTGTACAATTAGCAGCTAGAAACTCCTACCACAGAGCAAACCTTGAAATCCCAACCTCTGTACAATTAGCAGCTAGAAACTCATACCACAAAGCAAACCATGAAATTAGGGTCTGAGCTTTACAGAAAGCATCTTCATTGGTTTAAATGAAACTACTAAGTCAGGACACTTGCAATTGTTTTTTGATGCAATTATTTAAAATTATCTCAGCTGAGGATTCAAAACTAATGTTGAAAAAGTCATTTCCGATCAATTTCTCCAGTTATTGAAGAAAAATGGGGTGAACTAACACAAATTTGGGGTGAACCAACTTATAACGTAACACTTGTTTATGATTTTTTTTCTTCAACCAAAGTGATTAAGTTATGGCAGGCTGTCATTTAGAACTTATAGATTTAACTAAAAGAGTGTTCCACGGAACACTTGTGTCACCTATCATGTGCTTATTTCACAAAGTACAATCTAACTATAAATTTGAAGACAAGGGTGCAATCCTTCATGAAATATGGCGCAGTTTGTGTTTTTTTAAAGTGTTAAAGTTTACGAAAAGAGGCATAAATATGCATGGGATAATTCACAAGGAAGAACTGTATAAAGTTTCATGACCATAGATCAATATTTTGCCAAGTTATGAGCTAGGTTAGGTTGCAGGTTAAAGTTTTATGAATATGGGGCATAACTCAGCCAAAATAAAAGAGTTATTGGACATGTGTAACATCATTCCTTCAGTTAAGATGGATATGACTTTGTGTGTGAAGTTTCATGAATATAGGTCACATACTTTTCAAGTTATGGCCATTATGAGCTTGGTTAGGTTGCAGGGGGCATAACACTGCTGAAATGAAAGTCAGAGTTATTGAACACGTGTAATGACATTCCTTCAGTTAAGATGAATATGTGTGAAGCTTCATGAAACAGGTCAAATACTTTTCAAGTTATTGCCAGTGATGAGCTTGGTTAGGTTGCATGTTAAAGTTTTATGAAAGGGGGCATAACTCTGTCAAAATGAAAGTCAGAGTTATTGGACATGTGTAACAGCATTCCTTAGGTTACAATTAAGATGCGTATGAAGTTTCATGAACATGTCAAATACATTTCAAGTTATGGCCAAGGTTAGGTTGCAGGTTCAAGTGTGAAGGACGACCAGACAAAGTGATTCCTAAGTGTCTGCCATGATACGCAGGTGACACAAAAATAATTTCCAATTTCACAACATTTTTAATTAGTTGCATGCTATTTTCAAATTTTAAACCTATATATTTCCATTGGGGTAGATTTGTATCTAAAACCAAAATAATTCCAATAAATGCTTAAAATAATTTTTAAAAACTGTGTTTGTAATCTAAAATATCAGAGCTCTAGATAAGCTGCATATCTCTTTACACAAATAAATGAGCAAATAAATGCAAAAGAATTTGTTTAATGCGTATTAAAAAACGTAAAAAATATAAGGAAAATACAAAAGATTTATTTCAATGCATAGCAAAACATAAATATACAGCATTTAAAATTTTGCCATTTCGAAGAATTTATGGTCTATTCTATTGTCAACAGTTCCATATCTGTCAATCTTGTGTAGAATATGTTCATGTACTATATGATGCTAGACTCGACTAGAACATATTCAGAACAAATCTACGCTTGACAAAACGTACATTTCTTAGAAGGGTTTCAGGTTTATGATTACGTCTTAAAACATGATGTAATCGTGTATAATTAATAGGTACTCTAATCCAGTCTATGTATTTCTTTCTTGTCAATTTTTCCCATAAACGAATCGAAAACATAAAAGAAATTAAACTATGTTTATTTTCAGTGATGCATTTCAAGTCCTCAAGTATATGAAAATTATATGAAACTCCTATTATATAAATATCATATTATGAAATATTTTATATTAGAAGTATATGTGTCTCCTTTTACATAAGAATTACATGATTTTATAAGTATATTTATTATATATGGCAACATTGCCTATGTATTGTACATGGCCTGGTCTAATTATCAATCACTGAATGCTGAGAAAGAAGACAGAAGTAGCCCAATTATCAATGCCAAATTGCACTTTCAATTTTTAATGAGGCCATCTGCAACTGGACCAATGCAATCAAATTTATTACTCCCCCTACAATAAGTAACAGATTGACTTCTCAAATTACTGAAGGAACAAAACCCTGGACGGTAATTCAAGCAACAAACTTATCGTCCTAGCGCAAGATATGATATAACCCGATCCTGATCCGTCAATAATTAAGCAAATTCTCAATGTTATGTATGGTATGCTCGGATCTCAAAATCTCGTGATATCTGCCGCAACTACTTCAGTTGGCTGTCGAAATTTGGTGGTCAAGTATGACAATTCAACCAAAAAGCATCTTGACATTTCAATAATTTGCATAAAAGATTTTCAATCAGAGCAAATGGACAATATATTTCAGTTCATAATTTGAGTTTTTTTCTCATCAACCTTTTATCTCTAATCTATGGTTAGTTGTTTTGTTATTGATTGGTAAAGCAGACTAAACTATGGAAAGAGAAGTGAATATAGTGAAGAAGAAAGGGGACACAGTGAAGGACAGTCTGGACAATGTTAATACAAATGCGGCAATCAATGGCAAAGACCAAGGAGATATCTACACAATAAACAATGGCACAGGTCATGGAGACATGTACATAATAAACAATGGCACAGGTCATGGAGACATGTACATAATAAATAACGGCACAAACCATGGAGGCATGTATACAATAAACAACAGTACACAGGTATGTATATAGACGATGTTACATTCATGCTTATTATATTTTTAGCTAAAACTATAGGATGTGATGGTTTGCAAGATTAAATTGGTATTTGATTGGCCTTTTATTTCTTGGTTGATAGACAAACGCAAAATAATTGATCAGCAATAAATGTTTGGGTGTGACCGGTTTTATAAGGCAAAAAAAAAAAAGTTTGTTTCCGCTAACGACTTCAAAAAAAATAGGGTAGGTAGGTAGGCAAAACTCCTTTTTTTATTTCTTTTTTTATTATTAATGACCTTATTTTTGTTAATGAAAAAACACTTTTAATATAATAAAAAATACATGGTTATGGCCCTTTTTCAATATTTGGTAATGTACACTGGAAAACCCAGGAGTCGTGGGTTCAAATCTCACTGGAGAATTTTTTTTTTATCTCCATAAGAAACCTTGGTTCATGGGTTCAACTTTTAAAAAAAAAAAAAATTAAATTTGTTAAAAAAAATATTTTGGCAATAAAAAAAGTTAGGGTCGGCGGATAAATAATAGGTTAGCGGAAACAAACACTTTTTTCTTTTAAGCCTAACAAATTTAATCGTGGTAAGGGTATCGGAAAGCATTTTCCTAGCAAAGTGTCGAGTGAAATTTGGGGTTTGATGGTGGATTTCTCGACTGTTCGCTTGTAAATATTTATAAATGATCAGAAACACAAATCCAGAGCTCAATCTACTGGGCGATTCGGGCGAAGAACGCGCCCGCGATATCTTGACTTCGCCTTGGCAGCACATCAAAGCGAAGTTCAAGTCGCCGAAATCTAAAAAAAAAAAAAAAAAAAAAAAAAAAAAAAAAATTAAAAAAAAAAAAAAAATTGTTTAAAAAGGTACAGTATAGTCATAAATCCATTATCATAGAAATTTGCATCAATATTTTAAGCTCATATTATAGAGTAAAAAGAATTAGTGCGCATATTACTGTATTCACTGCATTGCAATATACATGGTGATGACTATTCAACCATTGTATACGTCGCGTGAAGTCTCCCTAAATTCTCTCCACTTCTCCCTAAAATCACTTGAGGGAGAAGTGACTTCTCCCTAAATTCCTGGCCTAGATTGAGCCCTGAAATCATATCTCTGTTCGGAAGTGCATATCCCATAGAAAACGAAATGATATTTAGAGATTAAGCAAACTGATGTCTGAAGACAGTTCAAACAATCAGACCTCTCTGGATGATGGACTTTCAGTATATAGGTACTTAAGGGGGTCTGGTTAGGGGGCTAATGGTCTGGGACTGATTCCTGATTTTGAGAGTTTCAAGGTCCTATGATTGGAATGCCATGTTTTGATTTATATTAACCGCTAATATATATAATGGACTGTTCTTTCTTTGAATTAAAAACCATTCCATTTATGTGACAAAGGGGTGTTTTGGGGAAATGACTGATCAGCAACTGGACATTGTAAACCTTGCTCCCGCAGGCTGATCTGGGTTTACAATGGACGCAAAGGCTATTATAGTCGTGCTTAGCGGGTTAAGAGTTAATCACATTTTTAACAGTACCTATTTTAATTCCGGCAAAATTTCTCGACAGAACGGCTAACTTCACACAATTTCAAAACCCATGAGAAAAACAATGCATTAACCTTTCAATTATTAAAGCACTTTTCAACCTTTCAACCCACGTAAGAGATAAGTTTAGAATTGATTGTTGTTTAACAGCTCATCAACACAGTATAGATTTTTTTTGAGCTAACCCAGAGGGGAAGGATACATAAGAATCTGGGATTCTGCCCTACTCTTACTAACGAATATATTCATATGGTTCTTAGTGTCCTCGAAGTCAATTTCGATTTAAGGGACTGCCCGGTTTACATCACCATCCAAAGGACGAGGCTAAGGAAAAGTGTCTAGCCTGTGAACACACCGACTCAGAGCTGTCGAATATCTGTTTTTACAAAAACCTTCAGATTTTTAAAATTGTGAGTATCATTACTCATCAACTTAATACAAATACTCATAACTTTTAAAAATCACGAGTATTACGTTTATATATATATTGTCCTGTGGAACAGTTTAATCCATATTTACATGATGAAAATTGTTCTAAGCGTGTGTCTTATATTAAGGTCAAAGTGTTTCTTTTGCTTTTACTTAACTTCCATTTAATCAGAAAAGTTGTTTCTTTTTATACCCCCGAAAATTTTTCGTGGGCATATAGTAATCGCACCGTCCGTCCGTCCGGATTCTGTCTGTCCGGATTCTGTCCGTCCGTCATTCCAAAGTTCGTGTCCGGACCGTAACTTCACAACCTGCAGGGATTTTTAATAACTTGGCACAAGTGATCACCATAACAAGACGATGTGTCGCGCGCAAAACCCAGGTCCGTACCTCAAAGGTCAAGGTCACACTTGAAGTTCATAGGTAAAAAACAGGTACGCAATTTCGTGTCCGGACCGTAACGTCACAACCCCTGCAGGGATTTTTAAATAACTTGGCACAAGTGATCACTGTGTCGCGCGCAAAACCCAGATCCGTACCTCAAAGGTCAAGGTTACACTTAAAAGTTTATAGGTCAAAAACATGTACGTAATTTCGATGTGTCGTGCACAAAACCCAGGTCTTCAAGGTCAAGGTCACACTTGGAGGTCAAAAGTCAAATTGTGTCCGGTCTATAACTCTGGCATTCATGGACGGATTTTCAAATAACTTGGCGCAAGTGCTTACCACAACAAGACGATGTGTCGCGCACAAAATCCAGGTCTGTGGCCCCAAGGTCAAGGTCACATTTAAAGGTCAAAGGTCAAAACGTGTCCGGTCAATAACTTTGGCATGCCTGGACAGATTTTCAAATAACTTGGCGCAAGTGCTTACCACAACAAGACGATGTGTCGCGCACAAAATCCAGGTCTGTGGCCCCAAGGTCAAGGTCACATTTAGAGGTCAAAGGTCAAAACGTGTCCGGTCAATAACTTTTGCATGCCTGGACGGATTTTCAAATAACTTGGCATAAGTGCTCACCACAACCAAATGAGGTGTCGTGCACAAATCCAGGTCCATGGCTCCAAGGTCATACTTAGAGGTCAAAGGACACTTTGGGGGCATTTATCACTTACAGTGATATTTCTTGTTAAATGTATTAATTCAAATCCCTTTTGAAAGCATAACTATTTACAGAAATTGTTTACTCTGAATGAATTCCTTGTTACTCATTCATTTCGAATATGATTCATTTCTAAAACTATCTACAGCTCTGACTGACGAAACTCAGTCTTTAGACTATAATTTATAATTTATAAACTTTTTTCCCCCACTTTAGAACAGTACTGCCCATGCCAACCCTGGAGAGACAAAAGTTTGGACAGTGAACTGGTACGTCGTTACATTTATCATCATTGTGTTGATGACATTTGTAATTTTCTCTGTCGTACGACGACACTGGCAGAAAAGGGAGGAATTCCGGAAAGAGGCAGAATATCTGTCCTATTATCACTCGATTCTTCCCCACAGTAAAATATACTGTCGATCTAGTTACGACGCCTCTGGAGACAACATAATCAAGTCAGTGTTTGGTGAAAGAAGGAATGATGTTTTTTCAGGGCTGGAGAAGCTATCTGTATTGTTTCAAGGTTTTACTGGTCAAGGTGAAAAACTCGCACAATCTTATCAGGATGCTGAACCCTCGACAAATATAGAATTACCCACAATTTCAGAAGATTTTTATGAAACGAAGGAAGAAGGAAATGAGGATGACTTATTTACAATCAGTAAACATGCAGAAATGTCTACAGCAGCACCTGCATATCATCCTAATGAGATCAGTGGAAACTGTGACAGAAAACATGCAGAAATGTCTACAGCAGCACCTGCATATCATCCTAATGAGATCAGTGGAAACTGTGACAGAAAACAAACATATGCGAGTCTAGAGGATGGACACGCACAGATACAGATACGCTTTAATAATGAAGAAAATATTAACAAATTGTTAACTGATAGCCAGCAAGTGGATACATGGTTGTGAACCCAATAGGATTATTTAACGTGTTCCGGAAGTCTGTATCACCTTGAGTGAACATGACTTAGCTTCAGGTGTGATCCTGGAGATATGGCTTGCACACAAGATATAGGTAAACTAAGTCTTTACAAATGCTAAGATATGTCATAACACAACGTCATTTTTACATCCTAGTACAGTTATACAGAATCAGAAAACGTTAGTACAGTGAAACAGGCTTTTGTATAATACTGTCTCAAAATGAGAATACAAGGTATGTAAATATTGATAGGTATATAAGAAACGCAAATATGGCAAACGGACATGTGTCTTTGACTACAGGGCATCCATTGACTGTGTACAGGTTGGTCATATGCCGTGAACAGTTACCATCTACGCGACACTTGTACAAGGAAATTACTATTTGGTGCACAAGGTTTTCATTATTAACAAAAAGCAATTTTGACAATATTTTTATGAATTATATTACATCATTGGAACTTGAATTTTTAGCGGTAATTAAAAAATACCTTAGGTTTAGATTTGGATATTGGTAGAGAAATAAATATATTACAGCTAAAATTCTTTTTTATGGGACTTTTCCCATCATGGCATGTGAGCACTGCTTGGACAGCAGAAAATTAAGAAACCTCAAATAACTTCAATAAGCCAACATGTTTTGCAACAAAAAATTTCAGAGTGCCTTAATTTAAGTTTATCCAACATATTAAACCATTTTCTGTTCTGAAAAAAAAAAAAAATACATATTTTTCTAGCTTTTGATGCAGCAGAAATGCCCTATCAAAAACAATTTTATTTATTTATAAAACAATTTATATTTCGCAGGTACATTTTTTATTCATCAACCAGTTCAAACAGGTGAAGTATTTTATTTTACTACTAACATGTCTGCTTCATTGATATATAAATTATTTCGGGATTTGTGTCTGAAAAATGAAAAATCTAAAAAGAAATGGCTGAAACAAGCTCCAAAAGCAGTAGGATTAAATGCTCACTGTGAACTACTATCTATACCATATTAAAGCAATATTTGACTGTCTGGATATGTGGATACAATAATTATATTAAACTGGGATAGAAGAGAAATAACTCTTAACCTCATTGTTGCATCTATACTATAAAATACTTATGTCATCTGTTATTTCAAAGGTACACAGGAAAAATGTTGTGACATGTGCCACATATGTGTTACTTTCTTATTATTTGCATGCTTCTTTCATATATACATCCAGTTATTTACATATGTGCCACATATGTAAATGATACATATATGTCACATAGGTACCACATATATTGCTCATATTAAAATAATACACCTGTACCACATAATTATGGAATGTATACATATGTATTTCATATTTCATATTTCATATTTATTATGCATGAAATACATAAAGTATTTATAAAAAAAACTGCGGAATATTGTAAAAAATGTTTTAACAACCTGTTTAAGTTTTAATTATATTTAGTAAAAAATATTTTCATATGTATTAGATACGTGTTACTTTCATATGTAAAACATATGAATCTCATCAGTGTCTATTCTAGGATGCGTGATCGCGTGATTCGCGCCATTTTCTACGAGATCGCACTTTTTTTTTTAAAACCTAATGCGCACTATCGCTCATACAAATGTAGAAAAAACAATTCAATTTGTGACAAATATGCATGCGACATCGTAATCCGTAAATTTTAACTAAATGGAGACAAATTCTGATTATTGTTTATCAGAGCTAGTCTTGATCATCTTGAACGCTTGATTGTAAATACAAATGTTTGTCTTGAAAACAAGCAAGCGTCGCAGATGATCTAGACAAAGCATGTAAATCGTAACGGAGTTACCGTTATTTGTGTATTATTTGTGTATTCCCGGGTTAGGTGGCGCTAGGTATCACATGACGTGCTGACGTCACTCGATTTCAGATTGTACAGAATAATTTTGACGAAAATAAGGTTAGGACATGCTTGTTTTGCCTTGCGGTTGCAGACATTATTTTCGTTCTTTTTAAAATTTGTAAAACTGTTGTTTACAGTCACATTTACGGCAAATTTAAAACGTGTTTTCCCATATTCCCCCCTGCCTTTTTAAAATCCTCCCTTTTTTTTCAAGTATAGTGGGGAAATCCCCCCTATTTTTCGATTTCTACAATAGACACTGATTTCATGCCTAGATATTTTTCCTGTGTAGACAACTCAACAAAGGTTTGAATATGCTTGTATATAGTGACCTTACAATACTAAATTTGTTGACTTATCATGGAAAGAGGTGGGCACTAAATGAGGAATCTTCGTACTAACACTAATGTGTAACAGCTATCCATAATAATGTAATAAGTAATATATCGTATATAACAGTCTATTAAATCATTTTAAAATTATTCTATATTTAGAATTTTATGATTCTTGGTTTCAAGAAATTCATTCTCATTGAGAGATACAAACAGTCTTAATCTGTTCTCACAGCAATTTAAATGCTCAGTCAGTTCACAGAACACACTGAGTTCATAATGGCATAATATGATATCATACTACCAGGATGTGATATCATAATACCAGAAAGTTATGTCATGATAGGAACAACCAAATGAAAATATGAATGAAGCATTCTGATCAGTGATAAAAATCGGACCAATGAAACCAGTTAATTTAAAACTCATTACATTCTCAGAACTCAATGAGGTTTTACCTGACATTGAGTAATGAGGTTCTTGAAATCCAGAAACACAAAATTATAATAATAAAATAATTCTGAAACGATTTAATAGTCTGTTATATATGTATGTAAGAACGACATGCAAATTGCTAGCGATACGACGCTGAATAACAACCATCATGTTCTACTGTTAATACTGAATAAAATTTTGACACAAAATAAAAGTTTTACAAATACATGTACCAGACTTAAGAGAGGTTTTGAATTTAACAGTTCTGTGTGGATTCCGTTCAGATCCTTGCATATCTGAAGTTTCTCCCTTGGAGGTCATATGGTCTAATATAGCCAAACAGGTATTCAACCAGATGTAAGATTATGTATGCTACCTTATAGTATGCCCTGGCATTGTTGACCATGAGTTCTACGTCTGCTGTCAACTGCTCTATCTCCTCATACTCATCCATCTTCATCTTCTGTTGTATCTTCAACATGTCCATCGGCTGACTCACCACCTCGTAGTAGTCGGGGTTTGTCCTGAAATATACATATGATGGTTGCTTATGGTTGACTTACAACCTTATGGTAGTAACTGTTTGTCCTCGAACACAGACGTCTAGGTAAATCAGTATTGCTTCAAGTTGATATTTGACCAGACATGCTACTTTTTTAAGAAACATACACATTATCAGATATATGGCTTTAAGCCTTTAGTCTAATACTATACAATGGATGCATGAACATAACCATCAGGGTCTCAAAAATGCTGTTAAGATCGACCGGCATTTTTTTCTTCTTCAAAAATAGTATTGGACATAAGTTTGGCATTTCTGTACCAAATTAATTAACATGTCGCCAGTTGTCAATTATTTATCCATTTTAACCAATCAAACCAATACTATACCACCGACAAACAATAGCGCGAGCAACAGTATAATAAAGCACGTGCAGCTGTATTATAATAAAACCTATTGTCAATATATTGCGACATAACAATAGGGCGGAGATATCCAAGTACCGGCGATATGGTAATTATCAGTCTTCACAAAAACAACATTCACACCCATGTACAGTATATTCAAAGTACATGTACATATTTAACTAAATATTTCACAAGAAGTTGAGCAAGAATCTGTATTAAGAGATCACTTTTGGTCTTTACACTAAGAAGTTTCTGAAACCAGGTTTGACTGGACTGTATATACACCACAACATATGATGTATAGTATGATACATACCTTCTTTTCGGCACCCGAATAAAAGATTCACAGAGTAGCTTCCCTTCTTCAG
The DNA here is from genome assembly GCA_037043455.1 of Cyrtodaria siliqua. Classification (NCBI taxonomy): domain Eukaryota; kingdom Metazoa; phylum Mollusca; class Bivalvia; order Adapedonta; family Hiatellidae; genus Cyrtodaria; species Cyrtodaria siliqua. The sequence continues at coordinate 283,253 of JAWPHD010000918.1, forward strand.
ATTTGTAATTCCTGATCGTCTCAAACAGCTCTTGGATAATCTCGGCCTGTAATGAATTGAACTGAATGTGGTTTAACGGCTCATCAACACAGTATAGGTTATTTAGAGCCGCCCCAGAGAGAGGGGAAGGATACATAGGAATCCGGGAACCAAGCCCTACTCTTATTATCAAATAGATTCCAATGGTTCTTTAACGTGCTCGGGGGATAGACCGATACACCGGACTGCCAGGTTTACGTCCTCATCTGACGGACGAGGCTTAGGGAAAGTGTCTTGCCCAAGAACACACTGACGAAACTCAGTGGCACCACGGAGGATTGAATCCGGGGCCTCCGGTTACAAATCCGCCATGCTACCGACTGCGCGACGCCAGCCCTCTGGCCTGTAATGGAGAGATGATTTGATGTTGCTGAATGAAGTCATAAATATACTGCCAAACTGTGTTTTTAAACACCAACCCAAACGTTTTCAGGCAGAGATAAGATAGGATGAATAAATGTGAAAATATTAAAAAGATTTACACTTCTTTTTTTTACAAACAGTTTGCACGAGGCAACAGTGGAGGGAAATTACACAAAATTTATTAAAGATTTTTAAAATAATGTTTCTTTTCACATTCAAGGAAAACTTACAACTTTAACATGCAACAACATGTATTAATGTGGAACATGCAAAACAATTTACTAAAGCAAATCAAGTCTACAGTACACAACAGACTTTTAATTCACGTATGGAATTTAATTGCGTTCAGGAAATCACAGAATGCAAGCAAAGTTATGCCATAATGGAGTCTTATATATTTTACTGCATATTGTTCAGATACAAAGGAATCTAGGAATCCATCTCACCCTACTCGTATATAGGTAGGAGATTCCTTTTATTCTTTTACATGCCTGGAGGGCTAGACCCCAGTATATATATGGAAACAGCACAGGCTAAGTTCCCAAAGTGACTTGTTCAAGGTCTCAAAGACTTGTTCAAGGTCAAAAGGGCACGTTCAAGGTCACAAAGACAGTGACTTGTTCAATGTTTAAGGTCAGCGCCATGCTGCTGTATTTCAAAATTTGTAAAGCCGGGCATTCATTTGTACGTGATCCGTGGTCCATGTCCATATCTGCATCAGTGCATCCGTCAAAAATCGCAAATTGTGCGTTTCGTCGAAGACGCGAACAAGGACACGGAACTGATCAATGGACGCTTCCCAACGTTTTCTCTATATAACCGATTTTTCACTGACACGGATAAAGATACGGACACGGATCACGTACAAATGGATATCCGGCTTAATACTCGATGGGAGAACGCAAAACTATTGTAACCATATATAAATAAAGAACAAGATACAATAGTTTTGTATTTAGCCCTCGATATGTTTTGAACATTGATCAAGACTGTTATATATAACTTAATACACTCCACCTCAACCAAATAATGTGCAAACTATTTTCTAAACCTTGACAAAGACACGTACAATTACAGGGGGAAAATGGTTATAATGTGAATTTCAATTATTATAAACAAGAGGTAGTAACATAACTAAAATGTCAACAAAATAACAAAACGTGGCATCCATAATCAACAAATGCATCCAGTCAAACAAACCTAAAATGTACCAAAATGTGTTAGAATTATGGCCAACACATGCTGAAATCAACAACCCACACATGTGTTCCTATTTCAATTTTCACTCAACTTCAGTGCTTTCATTATTATGGCAAAATATGTATGCTGCATTGAACAATCAACCATGTTTTCACTATAAATTTCATATTAATTCTCATTGTTTGAAAATAGAGGGCTGGCGTGGCGGATTTGTAACCGGAGGCCCCGGGTTCAATCCTCCGTGGTGCCACTGAGTTTCGTCGGTGTGTTCTTGGGCAAGACACTTTCCCTTAGCCTCATCCGTCAGATGGGGACGTAAACCGGGCGGTCACGTGTATCGGTCTACCCTCCAAGCACGTTAAAGAACCATAGGAATCTATTCGATAATAAGAGTAGGTCACGGTTCCCGGATTCCTATGTATCCTTCCCCTCTCTCTGGGGCGGCTCTAAATAACCTATACTGTGTTGATGAGCCGTTAAACAACATTCAGTTTTGTTTGAAAATCCAACTTGAAGCTGTTTTTAATATGGCTCTAGTGGAACAGTTTATCAAGTACCTTCAGTGAAACCTTCTCAAGAGACCACCTGCATTTAGAGACCACAATTTCAGTTCTCTATTGCATAGTTTTCAATTGAAATGTACTTTATTAAAAAGACTATGCAGTACAAGAGCACCATTTCAGCTCCCAACTACATATTGCTTTAAATTTTTTTTTACTCATCCCTTTAGTGGTCCATTAATACAGGTTTGAAAGTATGTTTCATTTTTGCCACCAGATATTTTATTTTATTTGAAAATCCAAACCTCAAAACTAACAGAAGCTGTAAATGTTATGGTGCAGCCAGTTATGTTTATCACATAATTTACGTTGTGGGAGTGGAATAACACCATTCTATATTTTCAAAAAAGACACTAGTTATATAAGTATGCCAATAAGCCTAGTATGCACTGTCAAAAAAAATAATCGGTAATAACTATGATCTAATTCCCACAGTTTATGTCGGTTTCGGGTGTTAAAGTAACAAGCAAAATGTAATAAAAGTCGATAATTATGTGAGTAAGTGATAGAATCTAACAATTGTTCTCATTCATTATTGAATTTATTAAACTCGTTAGCAAAAATGATATAATGCTTGGCAAGAGCCTCGCATTATATCATTTTGCCAACTTATTTAATAAATTCAATAATGAATGTGTACTCATGTACGATCCTCTATTTATTACGCATTTTGGAAGGAGGTATGTTTGGAAGTAAGGGATGTTCCTGAACAGAATATTAAGGTACACACAGATTGTCACAAGTGAAAGCACTGAGCCACATAGCGGAATATCATTAATGGAAAGATAACCGAGGCAAGAATAAAACTGAAATAGGAAAATACATTCTATGTATCCATGATTCCATTTTCTATTGTGTTATATTATACATCTAAGGTTCTGGGTTGTATATAGTTCTGGGCAAGCAAATAGTACAATAGTATGTTGACTACAAAATAAGGTTTCAAAATAGGATTAAGATGACACATTATATAAGTTGCTTTCCTGTCTTCTTTTTTAAGGTTTGTCCCATTAGTTGAATTCACAATGCAATTTACAGAGAGTTTTTCTAGAGCTTGTAGTCGAGTTGCGGACTTTAATATTCGTAACCTTTGTATGACTAAAAACTACCCGTTTGGGTTACCCTAACCATAAAGTTTGAAAACTAGCATAACCCTGACCTTCTTTTTAGCTATAAAAGCAATTTAAGAACTCTTCTGTGATAAGGACTTTCACAAAATGGTTTTGTGTATGTTGTTTTATGTCATTTTCAACACATTTAAGGTTATATATGACGGTCGATTTTTTGTGGTGGAGGCAGACCATCCACTTTTCCTGGCTAGAACCAGTACTGTACACCTCCCGACATCCGTAAGAATTGACACTTCCTCGCTTACAAGTCGACCTCCGAGTGGGATTCGAACCCGCAGCGGTGAGAGGCGAAGGTTTACAACGCAAAGTCGTTAACCATTCGGCCAGGGAGATTTACAACTTTGTAAGATCCTTGGTCATGATCATTTTCAAACTTGTTAGAAAGTTTATCAAAATACCCTATGACCCTATCATTTTAAAATGCAATGAATGTTTAGTGGTTGATCCGTTCTATGTCTACATAAATCCTGATAAAATGGTAACATTTGATGTTTTTCTTCAATCTTGGCTTGCCATGCATTTAATGATGTATTCTCTTGTTGCTCTGGCTTCTGCCAAGTCATTGAGGGCAGGTCTTTGTGGCTTTCTTTTATATTCATACATACATGATCATCTTTGCCTTATGCTACTATTGTCTATTATTTCTGCCTTGTTTGTTAGAGGGTATAGCCTGACAGGCATTTCTTTATTTACACTGTCCCATTTATTGGGATGACAAAAGGGTATTAAGGGTGAGGTTTAGTGCACCATGGAACCTGGTTTAAAGACCCAGCGGCATTTTGTCCACCGATCGTTCCCAGGCGGTACCCATTTTGTCAAACCCTCTATGTTTGTGGTGTTTCCTTGAAACTGTTGTTTGTTTGTACGTGTTTTTGGTTGACTGTTCTGTCAATCTGTGAATTCTATTTTTTCTATTCAACGTTTATACATGTACCTTCTTTAAAATCGCATTGTGAATTTAAGTACTAAATGATGCGTTTTATAAATACTGCCAGCATTTTGCAAAAGTTAAAAATAACAAAATGTGTAACAAAACTAAATGATGGCACCCGCATGTCTGAACAAAACCATTATTTATTTAAACTTGATATTTATCAATATCTACATGTACCCTGAGGGTAACAATCTTTTTTCAATACAATGCATGCCTACTTAATTTGAGACTGGGCTATGTTATGTTAATTTTGATGCAGAAGTTAGTTATCTGTAAGGCTGGAATCGTGGATACATGTAACAACAACACAATCATAACAGTGAAAGGCCCATCACAATAAACCGCCTTACAATGTCAACATCCTCGGCGGTCGCCCCAGAAGTTGTCACCAACTGATTCTGAAAGTACAACTGGTTGTTAGGTGCGGGTGAGGTGGTAAACATGACAATTTTAAAGGAAATTAGTGAATACCAGTATTAAATACTGACTTAAAGGGAGGAAATTTAAATATGTAGAAACCGTTTCAATAGTGATACAGTGATTGCAAGTTGAAGGGACACATGGCAATCTTATTTCTTAAAAACTCACGTCTTCCCCTCAGTTGTTCTACATTACATAATAATAATAATAATAATAGACTTTATTTACAGAGGGTAATACACATGTAACTTGCATTTGTTCAATCATTAATATTAATTATAAGAATAGTATAAAGCAACTTGTTTTTGTATATCATTAACTGCTGATTATATTGCACTAATAATATATTTAAACCTACAGTAGAATAAGACTATTAAATGAAAACTCAAAATTTAATAAATCATTATGCAAGCAGGTTTAAAGACAAAATTATATAAATGGATAAATACATGGAGATGCTAATTACAATGCATGATAAACATTTCAAGCTTGCCATGTGTCCCTTTAAATGTCATTTGTTTGAAGTTTAAGACTTGACGTCAATGCTAATGTAGTTTAATATGGACATAGATTTAGTTAAAGGGAAACATGGCAACCTTGAAGTCAGCAGTACACATGTTCAAGTATTAGAAAGAAAAAAAAAGCAATAAATATAGCTAGAAATCAGCAGTTTTTTCTTAATTTTTGATGTATACCATAAGTTTGAATACCATATTAAACACCATTTTGATAACAATAAACCAAGTTTTAAGTTTGCTTTCTTAAAGCTTTAAAATGTATGCTACAAGAACAGGTACAAAATCTCTATTCTACCAAACTGACAGTCAATGCTTAGAACTACATGCAAACATCGTTACGGCATTCTTTAAACACAACTATTGCTGGATTTGGAATTACAGCTCACAGCCATTATTGATCAGGACTTGGTACTCTGGCAAAGACTTCATCAAAATTATATATTACTAGAAAATGAAATTATGTTCATGCCAGTGCAAATCTTGTTGAATAAACACGCATGTATTGAAATAGTAATGATATCAAAACAATAATATACTTAAAGCTGCTGATAATCATTCAACATTAAACTTACAGCTTTCGTTAGGCCAAACAAAAAAATACCTGTGTTTCCGGTTGCCCGACCGACCCTATTTTTAAGGGGCCGACCCTATTTTTAAGGGGCCGATCCTAAAACTTTTTATGAAAAAAAATAAAACAATAAATGTTTTTTATTTGTTCTGAACAATGATTTATCACAATATATCAAGGTATCATCAACTTGTATGGAGTTTATGAGATAAATACATGTAGAATCTCACAATATCTTGCTCCAAAAAAAAGAGAAGAAAATGCCTACCTACCGACCCTATTTTTTTAGAGCATGCAATAGGGAACACACCTATTTTTTTGTTTGGCCTTAGGGATGAACACTAAATTCAAAGCTTCTGATTGAGATGAACACTAAACTTAAAGAGGATAAGCATTAAACATCAATCTTCTGACAGAGGATGAATATTAAAATCAAAGCTTCCGATATAGGTTGAACACTGAACATAAAGCTTTTAAGACTCTTTAAAACCATTAAACAAACTAATTAAACAAGGACATTTGAAACGTGCAATGCTTCCCGTATAGACAGTTGCCCTGTTGTGTTCTTTATTTTTACAGTTTCATCCCATAGGCATTACCACAACGATCAATAACAAATTGCTTCTAGATACATGTAACAGATGGAAAACCTAAGAAAAAACAGACTGTCTGGCCTTAGTATGTCTGGCCAGCAGGGCTCGAAATTAGCACTAGTCCTGTAGCCCGAGGCTAGCAAAAGTGCTGCCGGGCTAGCAAAGTCTGTGTCTGGGTAGTCCCGATGGGCTAGTAACAAAAATTATTCAAATAAGAAATAAATTATAAATCGATAGATTATGTAGTGACAGCACTGTCTAACCTAACAGGTCTTTTAAAAACCTGATATTTCCAAAGTTTCAATAAATGTAAAACTCGTATAAAGAAACCAAAACTTGAATTAAAATAGTATTTTCTATTGAATATTATATTGGGCTAGTAAATTTTGAGCAGGTCTAGTGATTTTACCCAAATACTAGACCGGTGGTCTAGTAAACTAAAAATCTTAATTTCTAGCCCTGCTGGCCAGTAGAGCTGAAATAAATGAAATTCCGCCAACAAAACTCTACCAATTTCAACATGCGTTTCTGTCAAGTTTAAACAAAAATCTCCATATATTTCCGTCTTGTATAGGTTAAATGATATTTTTGAGTATCTTATGAAAAATAACACATGAAGTGCAGCCAATGCATCTTTTTAACCAAATGGCACACACTCTAAATACCACCTAACCTATTTCGACAGCATGCAAAGCATGCTCCTTTTTGTTCCTAGCTTTGAAATGACCTCATGGTGTTCAACTTTGAAGCAACTGGTAAATACATTGTTCGTGCAAGCACAAGCATCTTTTAGAGAAGATCAAGTGTGTATCATTATTTTTATATTTTCTTTTGCTTTTGAAACAGGTGTAAATACATGTACCTACTGAATGTTTAAATGGCTAAAACCTCTGGTGGGTGTAAGCTTGACTGACAGATCAGAACTATATATATTGTGTGCTCACACCTATCAGTGTATCACATTGATTGCTACATATACAACTGCCTCCAATTAATTTATAAATTAAACAAGAACTATCACTGAAGGTGATGAATACCCCCGCTTTTTTGATATAGCTGATGAGAATGGGCAAAATCAAGAATAATAAATGTCTAAAATATTCGTTAATATTTTAATGTGAAAAAAATTCTATGCAAAACTTAGGTCCATAATACTGTAAACAAAAATTGTAGAATCGAAACCCGTTGATGCAATACATCTGTAAAAACAATCCATGAAAACTTTTGAAGTGAAAGCCATGTGAAGTTCATTATAGAGTGGAAAATGCTGTCAAACAAAGGGCCATAATTCTATAATAAATTACGCATCAACAATGTATGATGTAGAGAGACATAAGGTTATCAATTGTTTTGTGTATATGAAGTTTGGGAACATTCAATTCAAAAATGTTTGAGCAAAACTGTGTTACAGAGCATTATACAATATTAGAGTGGAAATTCTAAGTCAAACAAAGGGCCATAATTTTGTAATAAATTAGGCAGTCAACAATGTGTGGTGTAGAGAGACATAAGGTCATCAGCTGTTATGTGTATATGAAGTTTGGGAACAACCAATTCGAAAATGTTTGAGAAAAAATGTGTTACAGGACATGTTATGAGTATATGAAGTTTGGTAACAACCCATTCAAATCATTGAATGTTGTTTAACGGCTCATCAACACAGTATAGGTTATTTAGAGCCCCCCCAGAGAGAGGGGAAGGATACATAGGAATCCGGGAACCTGCCCTACTCTTATTATCGAATAGATTCCTATGGTTCTTTTACGTGCTCGGATGATAGATTGATACACGGGACCGCCCGGTTTACGTCCCCATCCGGTGGACGAGGCTGAGGGAAAGTGTCTTGCCCAAGAACACACCGACGGAACTCAGTGGCACCAACTGAGATACATATATATGCAAGTATTAAACATGTGTTATGGGACGCGACACGACAAAGATATGTCAGGTGACGGGATGCGATGTTAGGGACAACGTGATTCCTATATAGACTCCATTTCACTTTGTGAAAGCAGGGTAATAACCACTTAACTTTGTGGAAGCATGGCTATAACCACTTCACTCTGTGAAAGCGGGGCTATAACCACTTCACTTTGTGAAAGCAGGATAATAACCACTTCACTTTGTGGAAGCATGGCTATAACCACTTCACTTTGTGAAAGCGGGGCTATAACCACTTCACTTTGTGAAAGCAGGGTAATAACCACTTCAATGTGTGGAAGCATGGCTATAACCACTTCACTTAGTGAAAGCGGGGCTATAACCACTTCACTTTGTGAAAGCAGGGTAATAACCACTTCATTTTGTGAAAGCATGGATATAACCACTTCACTTTGTGAAAGCATGGTAATAACCACTTCACTTTGTGGAAGCATGGCTATTACCACTTCACTTTGTGAAAGCAGGGTAATAATCACTTCACTTTGTGGAAGCATGGCTATAACCACTTCACTTTGTAAAAGTGGGGCTATAACCACTTCACTTTGTGAAAGCAGGGAAATAATCACTTCACATTTTGGAAGCATGGCTATAACTACTTCATTTTGTGAAAGCAGGGCTATAACCACTTCACTATGTGGAAGCAGGGCTATAACCACTTCACTTTGTGGAAGCAGGGTAATAACCACTTCAATGTGTGGAAGCATGGCTATAACCACTTCATTTTGTGAAAGCATGGCTATAACCACTTCACTTTGTGGAAGCAGGGTAATAACCACTTCAATGTGTGGAAGCATGGCTATAACCACTTCATTTTGTGAAAGCAGGGCTATAACCACTTCACTTTGTGAAAGCAGGGCTATAACCACTTCACTTTGTGAAAACGGGGGTATAAATATAAGTAAAGTAAAGATTTACCAAGAAAGTGTTGTGTTTTACACTATTTATACACAGTATACAATACTATGCTAGATAAAAATGTACAAGCTTACATAAACACAATGCATTCAGACAATACATAGATGGGGCTTCCACAATTACACTCAACATCATTTTCAAACAAAAATGTATATCCATCAATCTTTCAAATAACATGAATATGAAATTGGTGCTATACATTATCCAGAGGTCACAACATTAACTAACGTTTATTAGTTAACTTGCTTTTCTTGGAGACTTAAACGTTAGTTTATAATGGTTTTAGACCTACCAGGTTGAATATGAATAGTTTCACTGTATTAAAATAGAAAAACATATAATAAGGAGTATGATTAAAACATGCCATTATTTCAAACAATATTGAAGTCTATTCTACTCTAAACATATGGAAGTGGTAAGTGTAGAAGCCCCATAGAGTATGGATCTATTCTTACAGGATCAACATCAGATGTACTAGGCTCAGCCATCTGAAATTCAAAATTATCACCAAATTAGTAGCAGCCGTGCCTGTGGCCCATTTTATTTCATCTGCGATCATCGATGCACCGTCTTCGTTTTTTTTCAGAAATCAGGTTCAAGGAGGAGAACAGCGCTGCTCAACTATTCACATTTTCACAGACAAACAAATTATACACCTGATAATTATACAATCCGAGAAAAAGTGGAATCTCTCTTCATACTAGTAATCTATAAAGAAATAGAGATATAATTACAACAGCTTACACACAAACCTTGATCTGTGTGTATTGCACATTTTATGGGCCATCACAACTTTGGTTCCATGGAAGACCAGAATAAGAAGAAGACAAACTTACTCCTCTAGATAATACTAAAAGGAAACCCAGGTCCACATTTAGTTGAGCAAAGACAAGAAATGTAAAATATATAGACCTGTAAACACAGCTTACACATTAAATTTAATGTGAAATGGGACATTGCACATTTTATGGGCTATCAGGATTTGGGTTCTATGGGAGCCCAGGAGATATAGGAACCAAAATTACTTATGCAGCCCTTAAGATACTACTATAAGGAATCTCATGGCCAAATTTGGTTGAGCCAGGACAAGAAGTGTAAGAGATATAGACCTCTAAACACAGCTTACATGCAGAGCTCAATGTGGACTGGCACACCGACGTGATTACACAAGCTCTCTTATTCTTTAAATAGTCGAGCTAATAAAAATGAGTGATTAATTTTCGTTAATTTTTTATCCATCTTCACATGGTTACCTGTGCCAAAATCTAAAATTATCGTTCAACATCTACCCAATTGTCCACAAGCTGAAAATAGTTCCTTAAAGATTTGTCTAGTCTCAAAGATGTCAAGATAATTACATAAATTTTGAAGGAGTACAGCTGGGATTTAGTCACGCTGGATGTCGCATGTGATGTGTGGATACCAAGAGATGTACCACATTAAATTTATTACAGGTCTATATCTTTTACATTTCCTGTCTTTGCTCAACAAAATTTGGGCCTGGTTAGTCCGCCATTCTTAAAGGAACACATGGCAATCTTTAAGAATTTAGTAAAATTACTGCATCGGTTTATTAATTATGCAACATTTTCATTTTAAACCTGCTTAAATATATTTAAATAAAAGATAATGAAATTAAAAGTTGTCCTTTTTCTTTATTCTACTATGAGGCATCATTGGATTTAACTATATTACTGGTGCAATATAAACAACACTTAGTTACATGCAAAAACAATTTGCTTTGAACTATTCAAGTTATTAATAATAATGATTTGAAAATAGCAAGTTCTGAAGAAAACCTAATGATAACAAGTACAATTAACAGGTTGCTGAAAGTTTTAATGAAAGCAAAATTGTTGTGTGTCCCTAAAATTGTTGTGTGCCGACTATCATTTCTTCTCTTGCAAAAGTATTAGGCAGTCAACTGTCTTACCATCTTTTGCGGATCATTTTTTGAAAATTGTGGACAAAATAAGGTCAAGGTGGGTAAACAACACTACAACACTTTCTCATCATTGTTATGTTTTAGATACATTAATTGATGACATATGTACATTTTTCATGTTTATGTAAAAAAAAAATGCCCCAAGAACCACTCATTGAGTGCAAATTGGCTTTTTTTGGGCGCTAGCAAATTATTCTGTGCAACCTTTTTACACACCCAAGACTTTAATTTCTGCCTAATACACTGCTTGTATTCAAAAGAGAACTTTGAAGAATGAAGTGGAGAAACCTTTAATGATTTAACTAACCAGGGCTTTTTTTCGGAAATAGGGGAGAGGCCAGGCCCTTCAATAGGGGGAAAAAAGCATGATTTTCAAGTCAAAGGGGAAAAAATAATGCAATTTTGAGATACAGGGGGAAAAGTTATTATTAAGCAGAAACTGAAGATTTGTGTGTGCAAATATGCAAAAGAGGTTCATTTTAGATAAACTGTCTTCTATAATTTATATATCCCAAACATAATAATGTTGAGAAAGGTAGAGGGGGAAATAATGTTAAGCAAAAATAAAAAAATGCATAATCTTTTTTTTTTTCAGGGGAATTAAGGGGAAAAGGTAGTCGGTTTTGATAGAGGACTCTTTATGAAGGAAAAAAGGCCCTGCTAACGTACTGGAGTCAAATATTCTGACAAATCTACTTTCTCGTATCTATTGTTATTGTGTAGCAAGTTTCATGGAGCTATATTAAATGTTTTGGTGTTTTTCCAATCAAAATCTAACCAGGGGTCTGGAAATATTTTGAAAATCCACTTGCCCAGGGCAAGTAGATTTTCAAAACCCACTTGCCCTGCCCAAAATGTCACTTGCCCTGATTTCAAAAGTCACTTGCCCCACAATTAAGCTACGTCGAGACCGCACGCTAAGTTAAAACCTTTTCTCTCACTGTTTTTTTTGTCATATTTTTTTACATAATTTCATTGTAAAATTAATGACTTAAATTATGAAGGATCAGAGCTACAGGTTGTTACCATTATGCACATGTATATCAGTGTTTTACTCCACCAGTGGGAGAGGGGGAGTGGGGTGTCAGTGGGGATACCGCGAGGATATAACATCGCTGATGAACCTGGTACCAAATTGGTAGACTCTAATGCCTATGGAATTAAGATGTACAAGATGCTTGCTCCTAGTGCAGTAATTACAAAAGGGCAGGCAGATAACAAAAAAAAAAGATACATTAGGTCGAACAAAACTTTTTTCTACTTCTACTTTTACTTTTGATATAGACTACACCAGATAAAAAGAATGATGCTTCTACTTTTACTTTTGATATAGACTACACCAGATAAAAAGAATGATGCATTAGGTCAAACAGAACCTTTTTCCTACTTTCACTTTCGTTATATAATTCATGTAGATAAATCTTAAGTGTTGGAAATTATTAGCACGGTTTATGCCTAAATCTGACTGATACTGTAGTTGTTTTTCTGCTAATATCTTTTGAGATGCCAAATTGCAATTCTTCGAATAATTATCGAAATAAGCCAAGGTCGAAGCACATCTTGGATACAATGGCAAACTTGATCAAAACAAAAACACGCCATTCCGTCATTGATCTCGGATTCATTCAAAACAAACATGGCATTTTGAAACAAGAGGCCCAAGAGGGCCTGTGAACGCTCTACTGGCTGTTATACCATTGATGAACCGAGTCGTACTACATGGTGTCTAGAGTGTACACAAGGTTTTTCAAGTATTTGACCTAGTGACCTAGTTTTTGACCCCATGGGACCCATTTTCGAACTTGACCAAAATATAATTAAGACAACATTTCGACAAAGTTTCATCAAGATCGGGTCAGAAATATGGCCTCTAGAGTGTACTAGTGACCTAGTTTTTGACCCTGTGTGACCCTGTGTGACCCATTTTCGAACTTTAGCAAGCTATAATTGAGACAAATATTCTGACAAAATTGCATCAAGATCGGGTCAAAAATATGGCCTCTAGAGTGTACACACGTTTTTTCCAAAGTTTGACCTAGTGACCTAGTTTTTAACACCATGTGACCCATTTTTGAACTTGACCAAGATATAATTAAGACAAACATTTTGACAAAGAGTGTACACAAGGTTTTTCCAATATTTGACCTAGTGACCTAGTTTTTAACCCCATGTGACCCATTTTCAAACTTGACCAAGATATAATTAAGACAAACATTCTGACAAAGTTGCATCAAGATTAGGTCAAAAATATGGCCTCTAGAGTGTACACAAAGTTTTTCCAATATTTGACCTAGTGACCTAGTTTTTAACTTCATGTGACCCATTTCCGAACTTGATCAAGATATAATTAAGATAAACAATTTGACAAAATTTCATCAAGATTGGGTAACAAATATGACCTCTAGAGTGTACACAAGTTTTTTTTAAGTATTTGACCTAGTGACCTAGTTTTTGACCCCACATGACCCATTTTTGAACTTGACCGAGATTTCATTGAGACAAACATTCTGACAAAGTTTCATCAAGATCGGGTCAAAAATATGGCCTCTAGAGTGTACACACGGTTTTTCCAAAGTTTGACCTAGTGACCTAGTTTTTAACACCATGTGACCCATTTTTGAACTTGACCAAGATATAATTAAGACAAACATTTTGACAAAGTTTCATCAAGATTGGGTCAGAAATACGGCTTCTAGAGTGTACACAAGGTTTTTCAAGTATTTGACCTAGTGACCTAGTTTTTAACCCCATGTGACCCATTTTCAAACTTGACCAAAATATAATTAAGACAAACATTCTGACAAAGTTGCATCAAGCTCGGGTCAAAAATATGGCCTCTAGAGTGTACACAAGGTTTTTCCAATATTTGACCTAGTGACCTAGTTTTTAACTTCATGTGACCCATTTTCGAACTTGATCAAGATATAATTAAGATAAACAATTTGACAAAGTTTCATCAAGATTGGGTAACAAATATGACCTCTAGAGTGTACACAAGTTTTTTCAAGTATCTGACCTAGTGACCTAGTTTTTGACCCCACATGACCCATTTTTGAACTTGACCGAGATTTCATTAAGACAAACATTCTGACAAAGTTTCATCAAGATTGGGTCAGAAATACGGCTTCTAGAGTGTACACAAGGTTTTTCAAGTATTTGACCTAGTGACCTAGTTTTTAACCCCATGTGACCCATTTTCAAACTTGACCAAGATATAATTAAGACAAACATTTTGACAAAGTTTCATCAAGATTGGGTCAGAAATACAGCTTCTAGAGTGTACACAAGGTTTTTCAAGTATTTGACCTAGTGACCTAGTTTTTAACCCCATGTGACCCATTTTCAAACTTGACCAAGATATAATTAAGACAAACATTCTGACAAAGTTGCATCAAGCTCGGGTCAAAAATATGGCCTTAAGAGTGTACACAAGGTTTTTCCACTATTTGACCTAGTGACCTAGTTTTTGACCCCACATGACCCATTTTCGAACTTGACCGAGATTTCATTGAGACAAACATTCTGACAAAGTTTCATGATGATTGCATCAGAAATGTGGCCTTTAGAGTGTACACAAGCAAAAGTTAACGGACGGACGACGGACGACGGACGGACGACGGACGGACGGACGACGGACAACACACCATCCCATAAGCTCTGCTGGCCCTTGGCCAGTAGAGCTAATAAAAACAGATGCACACCTATTCATTACGACATGCGTCGATAGTCTCTTTGCCCATGAAACAACGCCGTCAAATTGCCACAATCGTTTAATTGCCCTACTTGTTTACAAATTGGTTTGATTGAATCGCCATTGTTTCACTTTACCACGTGGTAGTGAACGGGAGTTGTTTCATTGGCTGATAAAAATACATCGGTTATTTGATTGGATAATATGGATACAGTACTAGGTCAAGTGTTGCGTCATGATTTTTAATTACTGAACAGAATATTACCTACGACTTACTTCCTGCATAGAGGGGCTCGTTACGGGGGTATATTTCACACAGTATACGCATTCTAAAGACCGCCCGTCTTCAACTGAAGATTGGCACCCCAAGCGTTCCTCGGCCAATCAAATTTTGATAAACTGTCAAGTGGGAGGGATTTAACAATAACGAACAACACGGGTCAGCTTTAACAGGTCAGTTTTATGACACTGATCAGTAATTGCTCGCGGCGAAAGCGACGGGTGGTTAATTACTACGCAATTATCAGCAAACTTCACAGTCCAGGCAAATTTTCCCTTGATTTTTATCTAATAATGAAACGTCCATCAGGCAAGTGACGGACAACCAGATTTACGAAGGTCACCTGCCCGCACCCAAAACCCACTTGCCCGGGGCGTCGGGCAACCATATTTTCGGAGCCCTGCTAACAATATTGATATCAGGAAGTTTTATATATCATAAGCCACCGTAAGATCGATAAACTCGTATATGAACCAATTTAAATGAAAAAACTTAAATGGTTTCTATCTCGTGGCTCAAAAAAATTTTTTTTGACACATTTAATACTTTGTTTCCATGTAAACATTAAAATTATTGATATTTGAAAGCTAAGAACTGTATGGAGTTCTGCTTCTAAAACAAAGTGTGACAGATGTGTGGGATAATATTTCTACAATGATTAACTATGTGTTACTACATACCGGATCATACTGTAGCTCTTTCTTTCTTTTCTTTGATGATGACAGCAATGTTGGGGTGGGTGACCGTTCACCTTCTTCTAGTTTGGCATCTGTACCCGAGGGGCCACGCTTTCTCTTCCCAGGCATATCTTCTGCAAAATAAAAAGGGAAATTGTAGAAATATCTGGCCTATCATAATAAAATGTTTTCACCCAATATTGTTTTGGGAGGATTATTAAATTGGCATGATATCCTTCTCCTTCGTGAGATTTATGCAGACATGTATTTCAGGTTTAGTTATTTGTAATATGGAGGGTTAGTCTAATGACTAACTAATGATCCATGTAGTTCTTTCATCGCAAAACAATATATGTGAGGGGTAGTGGGTATTCCACAGGTGGCTGTATCAGTGTTGGGGAACTAAAAAAAGAAGAAAAAAAAAGGATGTGTTATTTGTTGAAAACGAACTTAGGTTAAGTTTTCCTGAAAAAATGTCCCAGAATATTGTAGTTATATACAAGGTGAGGAAGTCCATCTGGTTGACATTTGTATCTGTTTTCATCAATTATTTCACCGATCACCAAAGAACTATTCACAAAGCAGGGCTCTTTGGAACCGCAGATGTTTGCAGTTCTCGAAACCTAAGACCGAAAACAAATCGATCAAACCGTTTTTCTGTAACTGCGTTTTTTTTATATTTTCCAACAGGTCAATATCACTGTGGAACAGAGAAACATTCATAACTGGACTAGTGACCAGTGAAATGTAATGTGGGGTATTCATGAGGCGACTCATAGCTCTATTGTAGCAACGTCAGCAATATTTCAGAACGAGGCAACATATATGTGTAAGAATTGACTAAAACAACACAGAAATATGTAAAAAAAAAAAAAAATGCGGAGGGGAGTGGGGGCGGGGGAAGAGGGAGTGGGGGCTGAGGAGGGAGCCCATGCCCCAATATGGGTGAAGTAATAAGATGCATAATGCTATAACAAATCCCAAACCAAAATTATAGATATATACATGCTTACATGCAAACCTAGATCTGCCTTAATTGCACATTTTATGGGCCATAATTTGGGTTCCATGGGAGCCCAGAATTGCAGAAGACATAATTACTTATCCAACCCTTTACAACATACTATAAGGAAACTAATTCCAAAATTTAGTTCAGCTAGGACAAAAAATGTAAGAGATATAGACCTGTAAACACAGCTTACACGCAAAATTTGATGTGAAACAGACATATTTTAAGGGCTATCAGAATTTGGTTCCATGGGAGCCCAGGGGTTACAGGAACCAAAATTACTTAAGCAGCCCTTACGATAATGCTATAAGGAAGCTAATTGCCAAATTTGGTTGTGCTAGGGTAAGAATTGTAAGAGATATAGACTTGTAAACACAGCTTACATGCAAAATTTGATGTGAAATGGGGCACATTTTATGGGCTATCATAATTTGGGTTCCATGGGAGCCCATGGGTTACAGGAACCAAAATTGCTTATGCAACCCTTAAGATAATGCTACAAGGAAGCCTATGAACAAATTTGGTTGTAATAGGATAAAAAATGTAAGAGATATAGACTTGTAAACACAGCTTACACGCAAACCTTGATGTGGGACGCCGACGCCGACACCGACCCCGGGGTGATTACATAAGCTCTCTAAGTGTTTATAACTTATTCTGTCGAATTTATATACAAATTATTGGTTTTTATCATGGCTTCATGCTAAAACTTAGCCTAAAATAGGCTAAATGAAGAAATTATTTGTTATATGGGAAGTAACATTATTTCCGATAGTACATAAATTTGGATACACAGTACATGTAGATTTAAGTGTATTACTATAGAATATATTTTTCTAGACTAACTACATCATTACCATGTATATACTAAGCACATGTGACACAGTTTGAATGACATTTCAGCGTTTTTTTTCACCATTTTGGGAATGGGTCGGTGGCCGGTCAAAATGGGAAAAAACACACGATTTTTCTCAAAATTGGGAAAAACACGCGTTTTTTCTCAGAATTGGGGAAAATGTTGTTTTTGTATTTTGTGAAATATTACATATTGATTGATGATTTACATAATGAAATATTTTCACAACTGCAAGGTTTCAAGTTTTTATTGTACTTCACTGTGTTGTTACAGGATAATTTCCCTGTTTTTGTTGTCCCTGAAAATGTTAACAATGCTGTTAAGTTCATTGTCATTTAGGGTTGCACCAGATTCTCTGCATATTCTCATGACCGAGGAAAGAGTTTCCTGGCCCAGACGATTTCTGTTATTCGTCCTTTATTTAGAATTAACCCATCGCTCACTGAGGCGCTTGTTACATAGTAGAATATACTAGCGGTAAAGCGTTTCGATAACATACAAGTGGTAAAGCGTTTCTGCAACGCTTAAACAACATGGCGTCGTCCTTGGGTGACGAGGCTGTGTTTTGCGTTTCAATTTACACAGAAAAGCAGAAGAAACGTACAACCCTGGTAAAAAA
Organism: Cyrtodaria siliqua; assembly: GCA_037043455.1. Classification (NCBI taxonomy): domain Eukaryota; kingdom Metazoa; phylum Mollusca; class Bivalvia; order Adapedonta; family Hiatellidae; genus Cyrtodaria; species Cyrtodaria siliqua. The sequence goes on from JAWPHD010000918.1 coordinate 301,511, forward strand.
AATTATAAAGAAGATTAATCTTAAGAATATCCCAGGAGAACAATTGACGGAAAAACAACTTCGATTTGGGTATTTTTTAGTTGGAAATTGGGAAAAATTGTCAATTTTTTCAATTGCGAATGGGGCCGTTTATCGGACCCATTTATATAAGGTAAAAAAACGCTGCATTTTGTGTAAATTTTCTTAGTTTAACACAATTTGAAAATAATTGTAGTTTCAGAAAGAAAGAAATTACCCGAACCACCAAATTTTGGTCGCGATTTTTCAAAAACAGTCAAGCAAAAGATGGCTGCACCGTTGGTTGTCTAAAACATTGCTTTCTATTCATATATTATAACTTGTTACGACTAAATGACTGTAAATTAGTATAAAATGTCACTTTTGAGGGGGAGGTTAGTATACTGTGGTGGATTTATCATAATAATTTCAATTTTTGGTATAGCACTTTTGAAATACTTCCATTATTTCAACTGGAATAAAACAATACTATTCAATACATTCTTTTCAAATAAACAAGAGGTCAATGACCTTGAAGCTCTACTGATTGATTTTGATTTCAGGAAGTAGTCGCTACAAACTTGTTTTTTGAAAATTTATTTTTAGCCGTGGCGGCCATCTTGAATAACCGGCCGACCTGAAATTTTGCTAGGATCAATTAGACATCAAGAGCAACATTCCTGTGAAGTTCATGAAAATCCGTCAAGTAGTTTCAGAGGAGAAGTCGCTACAAGTTTTCATTATATAACTCTATGTAAACAAAGATGGCCACTGGCAGCCATGTTTAATGTCGAATCAAAATAATGTTCGACTCGGATAACCATCATGTCATGCTGATCATTTTAGAAAAAGTCCCATATCAATATCACTTAATAGTTTTCAAGAAGTAGTCGCTACAAACTTATTTTTTAAAAATCTATTTTTAACTGTGGCAGCCATCTTGAATTTCTGGCCGATCTGAAATTTTGCTAGGATCAATTAGACATTAAGAGCAACATTCCTGTAAAGTTTCATGAAAATCCGCCAAGTAGTTTCAGAGGAGTAGTCGCTACAAGTTTTTACTATATAACTCTATGTAAACAAAGATGGCCGCTGGCAGCCACGTTTAACGTCGAATCAAAACGATTTTTGATAAGGACCAACATCATGTCATGTTGATCATTTTAGAAAAAGTCCCATATCAATATCACTTATAGTTTTCAAGAAGTAGTCGCTACAAACTTGCATGAAAATCTATTTTTAGCCATGGCGGCCATCTTGAATTTCCGGCCGACCTGAAATTTTGCTAGGATCAATTAGACATCAAAAGCAAAATTTCTGTGAAGTTTCATGAAAATCCGTCAAGAAGTTTCAGAGGAGTAGTCGCTACAAGTTTTCATTATATAACTCTATGTAAACAAAGATGGCCACTGGCAGCCATGTTTAATGTCGAATCAAAATAATGTTCGACTCGGATAACCATCATGTCATGCTGATCATTTTAGAAAAAGTCCCATATCAATATCACTTATAGTTTTCAAGAAGTAGTCCTCAAGAGCAACATTTTTGTGAAGTTTCATGAAAATCCGTCAAGTAGTTTCAGAGGAGTAGTCGCTACAAGTTTTCATTATATAACTCTATGTAAACAAAGATGGCCACTGGCAGCCATGTTTAATGTCGAATCAAAATAATGTTCGACTCGGATAACCATCATGTCATGCTGATCATTTTAGAAAAAGTCCCATATCAATATTTTTAACTGTGGCAGCCATCTTGAATTTCTGGCCTATCTGAAATTTTGCTAGGATCAATTAGACATTAAGGGCAACATTCCTGTAAAGTTTCATGAAAATCCGCCAAGTAGTTTTAGAGGAGTAGTCGCTACAAGTTTTTACTATATGACTCTATGTAAACAAAGATGGCCGCTGGCAGCCACGTTTAACGTCGAATCAAAACAATTTTTGATAAGGACCAACATCATGTCATGCTGATCATTTTAGAAAAAGTCCCATATCAATATCACTTATAGTTTTCAAGAAGTAGTCGCTACAAACTTGTATTTTGAAAATTTATTTTTAGCCGTGGCGGCCATCTTGAATTTCCGGCCGACCTGAAATTTTGCTAGGATCAATTAGACATCAAGAGCAACATTCCTGTGAAGTTTCATGAAAATCCGTCAAGTAGTTTCAGAGGAGTAGTCGCTACAAGTTTTCATTATATAACTCTATGTAAACAAAGATGGCCACTGGCAGCCATGTTTAACGTCAAATCAAAACGATTTTCGACAAGGACCAACATCATGTCATGCTGATCATTTTAGAAAAAGTCCCATATCAATATCACTTATAGTTTTCAAGAAGTAGTCTCTACGAACTTGTATTTAAAAAATCTATTTTAAGCTTTGGCGGCCATCTTGGATTTCACATCAACATGAATTTTTGCTAGGATCAACTAGACTTCATGGGCAACATTTTTGTAAAGTTTTATGAATATCCATCCAGTAGTTTCAGAGGAGTAGTCGCTACAAATAAAAGTTAACGGACGGACAGACGACGGACGCCGCACCACGGCATAAGCTCTGCTGATCTCTGATCAGTAGAGCTAAAAACAGGTTTCATGCAATATAAAAAGACCTTTACAGTGATGTACAATAATCTATATTTATTACCATATGAAACAAGAGCTGTCAGAGGACAGCGTAGAATACCATCAGAAAAAAAAAAGTGAAAACAAAGGGGTGAGCTGGATGTGTCAAGAAGGAAAACATTGGAGTTTTCATTAAATCAAGGGCCACAATTTTTCTGTGATGACACAGAGGTAATTTCATAATAACCCTTTCAAAGGATACATAATGCAAATTTTATAAGTTGAAAATTTGAAGAAAATATGTTAACAGTATTATGTAAATGCATTTGACCGTTGACCCCTTTGTGACCTTGACCTTTCATCCAATGATCTTGAACTCAATAGATACGATCATCGTCCCATTTATAATAAAGTATGTAAGTTTGATGATGATTGGATAAAAAATGTTGAAGTTATTTACATGTTAAAAAATGCGGAGGTAAACATTTACCTGATGCTAAGAGCCTATATATTAACATGTAATTTGTGACCATGAACTTTGACCTATAGATCCCATAAGATCCTTCGAACAGTTTAAATAAAAATACCAAATTATTTGTAAAGTTTGACCCAGGAGCTAGGTCCACAAAGGTGGGGAAGAAGCCTAGGGTCTACGCTGGTTGGATGGTTGTCTCCGTCTGTTAATGCCCAGTAAGTGTATATATGGTTATAGGGTAGGGATCTCAATGGTTTACAAGTTATGATCGGGGGGCTATGTCACCAGGGGTGGGGAAGGAGTGCAGGGTCTATGCTGGTTGGACGGTTGTATCCGTCTGTTCATGCCCAGTAAGAGTATATATGGTTATAGGGTAGGGATCTTAATGGTTTCCAAATTATGACCCAGAGGCTATGTCCCCGGGGTTGGGGAAGGAGATCGGGGACTATGCTGGCTGAATGGTTGTATCCGTCTGTTCATGCCCAGTAAGTATATATATATGGATATAGGGTGGGGATCACAATGGTTTTCAAGTTATGACCGAGGGGCTATGTCTCCAGGGTGGGGAAGGACCCATGGGTCTATGCTGGTTGGGTGGTTATATCTGTCTGTTCATGCCCAGTAAGTATATATATGGTTATAGGGTGGGGAACTCAACGGTTTAAAAGTTATGACCCAGGGGCTATGTCATCAGGGGATGGGAAGGAGTCTGGGGTCTATGCTGTTGGGTGGTTGTATCTGTCTGTTCATGCCCAGTAAGTGTATATATGGTTATAGGGTTGGGATCTCAATGGTTTCCAAGTTATGACCTAGGGGCTATGTCCCCAGGGGTGGGGAAGGAGACGGAGTCTATGCTGGTTGGGTGGTTATATCTGTCTGTTCATGTCCAATAAGTGTATATATGGTTATAGGGTGGGGATGTCAACGGTTACTAATTTATGACTCAGGGGCTATGTCCCCAGGGGTGGGGAAGCAACCCGGTGTCTATGCTGGTTGGATGGTTGTATGTCTGTTCATGTCCTCTGTTCATGTCCATTAAGTGTATATATGGTTATAGGGTGGGGATCTCAACTGTAACTAATTCATATTTCACCTCTTGTGACCCACGGGACGGGTCCAATTCTTAACCATTTGAGCAAACTTGGTAGCGGACTACTAGACGATGCTACATACAAACTATCTAAGCTGCAGCTCTTTTTGTTTCGGAGAAGAAGATTTTGAAGTGTTTTTCCTATATACTTCTATGTAAAAATTACATTTTTTACCAATTCAGGGGCCATAATTTTGTCAAAATGAATTGAAGAGTTATGGGGTTGTTGGAAGAGGTACAGATTTTGATGTGAAACATTAGTTTAAAAGTTTAATGCAATAACTTGAGTAGTTTTGAAGTTATAAATCTATTGCACAATATCTTTAAGGTAAAGACAAGACAATCAAAGGGCCATAACTTTGTCAAAATGAAAGGAAGAGTTATGGGGATTGTTGGATAAGGTGCAGAATTTGATAGCAAACATTAGCATAAAGTTTTAATGCAATAGCTTCAGTAGTTTTAAAGTTATAAATCTATTGCACCAAAACATTTAAGGTAAAGACATGACAATCAAAGGGCCATAACTTTGTCAAAATGCAAGGAAGAGTTATGGGGATTGTTGTGTAAGGTGAAGAATTTGATGGGAAACATTAGTATAAAGTTTTAATGTAATAACTTCAGTAGTATTGAAGTTATAAATCTATTGCACAAAAACTTTAAGGTGAAGCTGGGGATGCCGACGCCGTGGTGAGTAGGATAGCTCTCACTATTCTTCGAATAGTTGAGCTAAAAATGACCTGTCCTTGTTATCTATTGAACCAGGATCTGTTTAATATACAGGATTACGAAATGAGACGAAAACTTGTAAATTCATTGCTGTGGCGAGACTTCAACTTCAGCGGCCATTTTTGTTGGAGAATGACACAAGAGATTTCTCTAAATAATTATAACAATATCGCAAATATATCAATTATTATCAATGCTCTAGTATTATTGTTTTGCAGATTGATAATTAAAGTGTTTGTCTTGCAGTGTTTTTTTTATGTGTTTTGTGAATGCAGTCTGTGCCCATGCCATTGCAAAAAAATAGCGGCATTTTCCTAGAAATTGTGAAATATTATAACAAAAGAGAAACAAACTTTTTTCACTTTTATTTTCACAGTTTAATATCCCTTGGTTTTAAGTTTTGTTTTTGGTCCAATTAAGACTAGTATCCTTACTGGACTGTATTTACCCGCCCAAAAAAAAAAAAAAAAAACATTGTGAAAAAAGGATACTTTTTGGAATTGTGAATGGGGCCAGAATTTCGGCCCCTAATTAGGCATAAAAAAAACACTGTCTTGGTTTGTGTTGTGTTTGATTTACTGTGTAATACAAAATCACTGAGATATTTCATCAACAAATTGTCGATCAGTACACAAAGACTGCCATTTTGAAAACTGTGAGAACAAGCAGTAAGACTGTTGTTATGATCTTGTTCGGTGGTGGTTTTGCAACTCAGCGACTTTTATATGAGTAATTGATGAATTAATTATTCAAGCAATGGTCATTTAATTGTACGGAGCTTTTTTATTTTTAAATTGAGCAGTTATTTTAGACATTTTGGGCATGTGAATGTTGTTGATTTGGGCGGGTAATGAGTTTTTGTTGAAAACATGGCTGGACGTCCTTCACTTGGTAACAATTTACTTCTAAAATTCATCAATATCATTGATGTACTATTTGATTTTGAGTAATATAAGACTATGTAAATGTATTAAAACTTTTTGAAATAATGTTTTTGAGCAGTTCATTTAGACATTTCGAGTGTTTAACTTGTGTGGATTTGGACATTTTTTTCATTTGGGTACAATTTACATATAAAATTCATCATTATCATAATTATTGGTGTAATATCTGAGAAATTTAAGACTGTGATTGTATTAAAAGTTTGAAATTTCTGAAATACTATGTTTTTGACTTCTAATTTCTTGTTTGAAGACCGGCAGCACTGAACAATCAATATTTTTGACTGTTATATAGCGCGTTGCCCATCCCTGTCTATCTACAGTCCCCGACTGAATTTGAATGAATAGATACCGAAATATATATATATATATATATATATATAAACACGAGATTAAGCTGTGATTTGTTGTCGCAGCTATCATGAAAAGAAATTTATATTTACAATATAATTAATAGAAATCTCTTTCACATTTACTTCTAATTTTAATCTTTCTTCCCTTCCAAATCTTGATATCGTGTCCTTCACGATATTCATGAATGCAATGTTTTTGGAGTACCGTATTTACTCGATGAGTCCGGACACTCATTAATTCCGGACACCTAATTAATTGAAGGAAATAATAAAAGTAGTGTTCGGACATATTAAAAATCAACCTTATTTCAATAGTTTTGATGGTTTTATAAATTCGGACATCGGGAAAAGATGAACTATTTGCCGAAAATGACAGGTTAAAATTACGATCAACGACTTCTTCTAATTGCTGATTGCATCCCGATAATTACCAACAGAAGCAGCAGAATATACTTTAATGAATTTAATTGTAACTTGTTTGATGCAATTAAATAAAAAGTTTTTGATCGTGATTTATTACTGTTATTAACTAGCCATTTTGAAACAATTACATTATTACTGACCCATGTTTATAAACATCCATATAAATTCTGTGTAATCGGTCAGGCGCGTGTTGAAACAATTGTTTGCACCAGGTAAAACCATTCCAATGTAGGTGTTACGGGTTGTTTTGGTAGCTAGTGGGCCATTCCATTATCTGGCATTACCAGCAAAAAAATACGGACTCGCTCACACAGGTAAAGTGCTATGCGATTTGATGTCTGTTTGTATAGAGATCAAATATTTTTTATTTCATACTATAAGCATGGCATGCCTTATTTTTTAGCTTCGATTTGAAGAATAACATGATGGTGCAATTAAATGGACAAAGAACACGACTATTTTATAATTTTAATTGTTTTTTTTTTCTTTATTTATTTTCTGCAATACTTTGTATGTTTTTATTTTGTAATAAATTAAAAAACATGTTTAAAAATTGCATTGTCTCATTATTCAATAAAGTTTATTGCTACATTTCAAACAAAATAAAATAATCTAATATAATAAACTACATGTCACAATTGTTCAATAGTTCATTGTTTACACATTTTTTATTAGTTCACTGTTATGGATTGAATCGCATATAGCCCAGTATACTATTACACAGTCCACACTAGCCAGCATAACTACACTTGTGACTAGAACCTGACAGTTCCACTACCCGCGTGTAAAGTGTGTCTCGGTGTACTGATTTCATAGGTTTTAGGGTTTGCTCAAGTTGAGTACCGTAATTTTAGATAGACGAATAATTACATTATGTCTGGGAAGAATAATTACCAATAAGTGATAATTAATGGACGGATTTTCGTAATTACCGTAAACTATGAAGGTGAGATCGCCCCGAACATCACAAGTAAAAATACTTACTGTAGAATGTTAATTTACGGTTCCTCTCAAAATATTCGGACATTGGCAAATATGCGTTAATTTTGGAAAGTTATATTTCCGGACACCAAACAATTTTATTATTTTATCCCGTCCGAACTGATAGAGTAAATACATGACAGACCTTTTTGGATTTAATAGGAAATATTTAATCCATATTAACCACTCAAACGAGGAAAGGAAAACAATAATAAATCCGTTTAAATGATCAAAACCATGCAGTAATAAAAAAGTTATTGCAGTTTAAAATCTTAACTTCTTGGATTTTTATCTGCCAGAATTTGTGCATACCCGTATATATGCAGCCCATGTCATCAGCTGAAGTGTGTATTGCGCTCTACTATTTTCATACAGTTACAGTACAGCTCACACGAAACCCACACTTTACTCTTTCACGCCGAGTGCGGAATTTACAAATCGCGTAATTACGCGGAGTTTCGATGATAAAACTACTCAGAGTGGGAAAAGCTTCTCGGCGTACTTAAGCCACGAATGTACGCCACGATACTTCCATAAACAATCTCGGAGTTTGCCGAGTCAAAACTGCACAGGTAAAAGGTGCAACTTTTACTAATTGCAGTCATTTTAATGCATAATTATTCAATAACTTTAGAAACAAGAGGTCAATGACCTTGAAGCTCTACTGATTGATTTTGATTTCAGGAAGTAGTCGCTACAGACTTGTTTTTTGAAAATCTATTTTTAACCGTGGCGGCCATCTTGAATTTCCGGCCGACCTGTAATTTTGCTAAGATCAATAAGACATTAAGAGCAACATTCCTGTGAAGTTTCATGAAAGTCCGTCGAGTAGTTTCAGAGAAGTAGTCGCTACATGTTTTCATTATATAACTCTATGTAACCAAAGATGGCCACTGGCAGCCATGTTTAACGTCGAATCAAAATAATTTTCCACAAGGACCAACATCATGTCATACTGATCATTTTAGAAAAAGTCCCATATCAATATCTCTTATTGTTTTGAAGAAGTAGTCGCTACAAACTTATTTATTTTAAATCTATTTTTAGCTGTGGTGGCCATCTTGAATTTCCGGCCGACCTGAAATTTTTCTAGGATCAACTAGACATCAAGAGCAACATTCCTGTGAAGTTTCATGAACATCCGTCAAGTAGTTTCAAAGAAGTAGTCGCTACAAGTTTTTACTATATAACTCTATGTAACCAAAGATGGCCACTGGCAGCCATGTTTAACATCGAATCAAAATAATTTTCCACAAGGATCTACATCATGTCATGTTGATCATTTTAGAAAAAGTCCCATATCAATATCACTTATAGTTTTCAAGAAGTAGTCTGTACAAACTTATTTTTTACAAATCTATTTTTAGCTGTGACGGCCATCTTGAATTTCCGGCCGACCTGAAATTTTTCTAGAATCAATTAGACATCAAGAGCAACATTCCTGTGAGAATTCATGACAATCCGCCAAGTAGTTTCAGAGGAGTAGTCGCTACAAGTTTTTACTATATAACTCTATGTAACCAAAGATGGCCACTGGCAGCCATGTTTAACGTCGAATCAAAATAATTTTTCACAAGGATCTACATCATGTCATGCTGATCATTTTAGAAAAAGTCCCATATCAATATCACTTATAGTTTTCAAGAAGTAGTCGCTACAAACTTATTTTTTAAAAATCTATTTTTAGCTGTGACGGCCATCTTGAATTTCCGGCCGACCTGAAATTTTTCTAGGATCAATTAGACATCAAGAGCAACATTCCTGTAAAGTTTCATGACAATCCGTCAAGTAGTTTCAGAGGAGTAGTCGCTACAAGTTTTTACTATATAACTCTATGTAAACAAAGATGGCCGCTGGCAGCCACGTTTAACGTCGAATCAAAACGGTTTTTGATAAGGACCAACATCATGTCATGCTGATCATTTTAGAAAAAGTCCCATATCAATATCACTTATAGTTTTCAAGAAGTAGTCGCTACAAACTTGTATTTTGAAAATTTATTTTTAGCCGTATCGGCCATCTTGAATTTCCGGCCGACCTGAAATTTTGCTAGGATCATTTAGACATCAAGAGCAACATTCCTGTGAAGTTTCATGAAAATCCGTCAAGTAGTTTCAGAGGAGTAGTCGCTACAAGTTTTCATTATATAACTCTATGTAAACAAAGATGGCCGCTGGCAGCCATGTTTAACGTCAAATCAAAACGATTTTCGACAAGGATCAACATCATGTCATGCTGATCATTTTAGAAAAAGTCCCATATCAATATCACTTATAGTTTTCAAGAAGAAGTCGCTACAAACTTGAATTTAAAAAATCTATTTTTAGCTTTGGCGGCCATCTTGGATTTCACATCAACATGAATTTTTGCTAGGATCAACTAGACTTCATGGGCAACATTTCTGTAAAGTTTTATGAATATCCATCCAGTAGTTTCAGAGGAGTAGTCGCTACAAATAAAAGTTAACGGACAGACGGACGGACAGACGGACGACGGACGCCGCACCACGGCATAAGCTCTGCTGATCTCTGATCAGTAGAGCTAAAAATCAAAGCAGAAGACAATTTTACTTTTGTTTTGGAAAAGCGGATGTGGGAAAATTTGAATGCCCGGATTGTGTATACTGGGTCACGACAGTTATATGGCGGTTCCAATTACCGGCTTCGCGGCGACTGCACATAAAATTCAATAAGTAATTATTATACTGGAAATTATAATTATATTTTTAAATAATCGTTATTTGTAACAAATTTATACTTTTCTGCTGTTTATTATTAATACATTGATGGGTTCTATAGTCAGAAAAAAAATTGTAAAGTATTCCGAGTCATAAACCCGTTGTGATTAAATGCATTAAAAGATTGAAATGTATTTGTTTTGAAATTTATTCATTGTATTTATCAGTCGTGTCAACTTTGCACAGAAAAGATGGACTTGGCGTCGCATTGTTTTCTGGCGATAGATTGCTTTTTCAAGCGCGCTGTAGGACAAGTTGAACAGTTGTCGGAAAATTCTGATTTTTTCCCAATAATAAATCACCACAGGTGTGCACTAATGGTTAATTGGATTCTACGCCTAGTAACTCGGGAGTGCGAGTGACTCGACAATGGCGTACTTTCGCCGTGTCTAAACACTCACTCTGCGTAGATCCGCGTGGCACTCGATACAACCAAAGTCGACGAATCGAGTAAAGTGTAGACATTGCGGTAAAATGTGCTAATAGATAAAAAAATAAAAGACTACATAATGATAAATTTTAAAGAGCAAAAAAAAAAGCTTTCCAATGGTATATGACCGCACCTTCACATCGGATTATTTCTATGTAAAACTAAGCTTGAGGCCAAAAAGTTGATCAAATTTGACCTCGATTTAAAAATTATCGATTGAATCAAAATTGTCCATTGCATTTTATAGTCATATATTATCCATAGTTCCATGTAACATTATCATCAAATTTAATAATGAATTTCATTGGTTATCCCAGGGAGTGAAGTCTACAGGGAGGAGACATAGACCGTTTTGCCGTTTTATGCTGTCGCACGTGTTTCACAACTGCCTGAAAATGACTACTTCCCGTGAGCGAAAAACAGCAAATTATTACACTTACAATCTCTATAATTTTATAAAGGTGCAAAATGTAAACGTAAGTATTATTTATTCACATTGTGTCCTCTGATACAGAGAATGTATTTGTTTGCATGTATAAAAGCACATTTTACCAGACGGTTCTGTGTAACAAATATGGCGCCTCTTGCCACCAAATGTATAGTTATTGCAAATGAGATACGAAACTACGGGTTATATTAGGCATTAATAATAACAAAAAGTGAATAGTAGACATATTTATCTTTGTCAAGAAGGTAATTTCACGGTGGTGATTATAAGACAAAGCCAAAAAAAGGGGTGATGAAAATGCCTCTTTTGAGATCTCAGCTCAAATTTTACATTTTTCAAATTAAAAATGGTGCAGAGCATTGCAAACGAGATACAAAGTACGGGTTATATTAGGCATTAATAATAACAAAAAAGTGAAAAGTAGTCATATTTATCTTTGTCAAGAAGGTAATTGCACGATGTTGTTATTAAACTTGACCTATTTTGCATTGAGGCAGATGGGAAACTCAAATATGGCGCATCTTCTGTCATGCTTATTTGGAGAGGTGGTAGACAGAAATTCATGGCGTTTAGTAGTGTTTTAACATTTTTTGATTTTTCACTACTGTGATTACCAAAGAAATAAAAAATAAAACTCGTAAACGACATGAATATCAAGTCTAGGAGAAGTGGCACACAAAACAACAACAAAGAAATAATGAAAGGCCACCGGGTTTTTATCTTACCTAGAAATAATTGCAAAGTAAATTTAAATTTGCAGCAAATTCTATGAAGAATGATGTGTCTGAAAAAAGATGGCCTGTATTTAAAGATATTCTATGTCAGCAGATACCTGCAAAAGCAAATAAACTGTGCACAAATTTAATTCTTCACGAAAGCCGCCATATTAATTCACCGGTGCGGCAGTAAAATGAAACGTCCGGTAACAGATTGGATAAAGCAAAACCAAGTTTAGTAAAGCTAATGCGGTTTGTTTAATTTCGGTATCTATATACAGAAACAAAGCTATTTACTGAAACAGAGGTTAAAATTACCGAAACAAAGCTATAATATAGAGGAACAAAGCTATAAATAAGACTGAACTGTTTAATAAAAAGCTTTAGAATGCATTTATTCATCTTTTTTAATAAAAATGTGTATTAAACACTTTTTGTGCCATGACCCCATTTTCACCACTCCAAAAATGCTGCGTTCAAATTTGTTTTTGTTTTCTCCTTTGTTTTACAAGAGAGCGATTATTATTTTATGTAATAATTTGATGTCTAATGATCTCTAATAAGGCAATCATGCTTTTAATAAATCAGCCAACGGAAAGGATTAAGTGATTTTTAACTCATTTAATAATTAGATAAGCATATAAGCCTTGTCATATGTGTGTAGGCTACAAACAATTGTACTTTCCAGAGTAGCAGAACAACTATTGTTCCCTGTATTGTATAAAAATATGAATTATTCATTATTATATTTAAATAATAATTTGAAATAATTAAATACAATATTAAACGCACTGGCTTATGTCCTCCTAATCCCTCCCCACCCCCACCCCACTCCCACCCCACCCCCACACACACCCCACACCATAAAACAACTGTATTTCAGGCGATTTGTTCAATATCTACAAGTATGAGCACTAGTTATAGGTTTGTTGCTGTTGTTTATTCAACTACTATTAAAGTGTTGTCTTTACATAACATGTAATTACTATTGTATTATTTCATATATAATGTTACAACATTTGCCAGTTGTAAATATAGCTAAATGTCTATATATACATATCTAAGTACATAAAAAAATACTTAATAAAACTGCTAATCTATATAAATTAAAACACAAAACAGATGACTATCCGTAAAATAAATATCTGAACTGTTAAAAATTGAATAAATATAAAAGATAATATAGTTAAAAGTGAATCTAATTTTCTTGACTCATGTACTATTTTTCTCAACTTTCATTAATAATATGTAAATAGTCGTTTCCTATTAGTTCCGCCATTGTGTTATGTATTTATACATGTATGTTATTGCTGTAATTTGCTTTATCTGTTCACTGATTTTTGAAATTAAGCAGTTTGGAATAAAGTAAAATAAAGAAATGGTCAGGTGAAACAATTAACACCTCGTTGCTAGTATATAGCAAACTGAGTGTAATACTTTTTTTAAACATTAGGAGGAACGAAAACATCAGAAATAATTATAGAGCGGTTTACCGTCTTCTCAATTAAAATGTGCGAAAATAGACTGTCTTTACCTCTGATCATGCCCCTACACATACCACCATGTTTGCATAAGCCAAGTTGTTTTAGTCAGGTGAAACAATTAACACCTTGATGCTATTATATAGCAAACTGAGTGTAATTAATTTTGAAACAGTAGGATGAAAGAAAGCATCAGAAATATTTAAGGACCGATTTACGTACCGAAGTCTGTACGATTCTGGATACATCCTGAGATGTTTATTATTTTGTATGTGTTTCTTTAGTTAGTTTCTCTGGATGTGGACTTTATTGTTAGAGAATTCCTTTTGATGGGATGTAATTTTGTTTACACTGTCTTGTCTATTTGGGCGCTGAAGACAGGATAATAGCGAGGATTGTGCGCATATAAAATCGATTCAAGCTAACCAGTAGGCCTTATTGCCTACTGACCGTTCCAAGTTGGTAACCCTGTCTTCACCACCCTTTCTGTTGTTTTTTGTTCCATGGTTCCATGTAGTTTTGTTTACACTGTCTTGTCTATTTGGGCGCTGAAGACAGGATAATAGCGAGGATTGTGCGCATATAAAATAGATTCAAGCTAACCAGTAGGCCTTATTGCCTACTGACCGTTCCAAGTCGGTAACCCTGTCTTCATCACCCTTTCTGTTGTTGTTTTTTGTCTCTTTCGTTGTATTTTCAAGTCCTTGTTTGCAGTACAATGCGGATCTACGATGCCATTGCGTTCGGACGCTATGGTTTCTATAGGACCCTATATCTCATTTCTCAATTAAGATGTGCGAAAATATACTGTATTTTTTTCTGATAATGTTAACAATGTTTTTTCACACCTTCTCTTAAAATTTTGATATATATTAACCCATTACTTTTTCAAGTCACTGAATGGATTTTCAAAAAATAAACCTACTAAATCAGTTATTTTCTCCGATTCCCTTTCCAGCCATTACCGCCATTAAAGATAAAAAAAGAGCAAACCTAGTTTCGGACATATTAACATTACTTCATTAATTTAGAATGGTGTCTAGCCCATGTAAATATTTCCGGCAATGAAAAGGCCGACCTAGCTTGTAAAGCTGGATTGGACCATCCTTTTATTAATAAACATGTAGCACCTTCAGAAGTTTATTCCTGTATCCGTAAAATAATTAATGTAAAACTAAATCATTACCGAACTAACCAGACAAATAAATGCAACACTTTTACTAGACTTAGCCAAAACTTTAGAAATCATGACTTGTTTTCGGGCAATAAAATCCTTAACAAAACTATAACCAGACTTAAAATGGGATACAACTTGTCTAGGAAGCCACATAATTAAGGATCTTTCAAAAAAAAACTGTCCTTCCTGCTCGGTCCCATACGAATGGAGGACAAAATCCCCTCTGGACAGAATCCGCTTCACTCTAATTTGCACAGGTGGACAGAATCCCCTTCACAGTTTTACAAGGGTGGACAGAATCCCCTTCATGATTTTGCAAGGGTGGACAGAATCCCCTTCATGATTTTGAAAGGGGATGCCAAAGATGAACAGTTTGCAAATTTGAGTAGAACCTGTCATCATTTTAATTCCTTGTTTGTTCATTTGCGCTAATTAATACTTATTGTGCTAATCATTAATTAGCTAAATTGTTTAATCATTAATGATTGTCTTAATTATCACCATGCATGTGCAATCAGTTATCGTTATATTTCATAATTTCTTTAATAATGTGTTTGTTTATAAATTTCACAGTTGGTTCTTTCAAAGAGATACATTAATTTTTTTCAATTTGTTGAATAATTTCTTTGTTTGACTTGACTTTGATGAAAAATCCACTATATGCATATGCATATTCATATTTTATATCTTTAATTTAAAAGCATTATGCAGAAATAAGTTATTTAATTTGATTAAACTATATGCATATTTATATCTTTGCAGTATTATGCAGAAATAAATAAATACATGTATAAGGGATTTTTTGTCTGAAGGGGGTTTTGTCCACCCTTGCAAAATCATGAAGGGGATTCTGTCCACCCTTGCAAAACCATGAAGGAGATTCTGTCCACCTGTGCAAATTTGAGCGAAGGGGATTATGTCCGGAGGGGATTTTATCCGTATACCGTCCCATACACCACTGAACACTTTCTTCTTGAATGCAGTCAGCTCGGCACAACACGGG
Source organism: Cyrtodaria siliqua (assembly GCA_037043455.1). Classification (NCBI taxonomy): domain Eukaryota; kingdom Metazoa; phylum Mollusca; class Bivalvia; order Adapedonta; family Hiatellidae; genus Cyrtodaria; species Cyrtodaria siliqua. The sequence goes on from JAWPHD010000918.1 coordinate 317,054, forward strand.
ACGAATTAAAATCTAAACTCCAGCAAATTTCAATCCCTCTAAACCTTAATAATTTACTCGATCCCGAAAAAGACACAAACAATTGGTTTTCAGCGCTCTTGGTGACTATATTAAAGCCACCCACTTCGAAAAATCTAAATATTTTATTATCTCCCATAATCTTCATTGGCATATTAAAGTGTCTGCTTTGTTCTTGTCATTTTTTGAAAGATGATTACGTTAAAATAATCTCCCTAGAATAATTATAATTAATGAATAAATAAAATAAACTACATTGAAACGCTCGCCAAAAGGCCTTGTGCCATAGGGCCAGCACAAATAAACACGTTTGCTACTTGCCACCGGAAAGGTCATCGCGTCGTTGGGATGCTGAGTCTTTCTATTCAGATCTGATGTTAAAAGTGTATGAGATTCAAAACGATGGTGATCTGATTATATGCGGCGATTTTAATTCACGTATTGGTGACGAATCTGATTATATAGAAGGGGTAGACTGTGTCAAGCCTAGGGAGGTCATCGATGACAAAAATGAGATATAGGGTCCTATAGAAACCACAGCGTCCGGCATCGTAGGTCCGCACTGTACTGCAAACAAGGACTTGATAATGCAATGAAAGAGACAAAAAACAACAGAAAGGGTGTGAAGACTTGGAACGGTCAGTAGGCAATAAGGCCTACTGGTTAGCTATGGACACCTTCTAATCGTCTTCTTAGTCGACACAAATCTATGTGTTGTAAACGGTAGATTAGGTGAAAACAATTTAACGAACATAGGTATACATGGCAACTCAGTAGTTGATTACTTTATAGTGCCACATGAGCAAATACTGAATTATACATGTTTTAAAGTTCATCCTATGTCTAATATTAATTAAACCTGCATGGTCACTCAAAATCATCAGAGCATTCCATTCTCAGTCTGATAATGAATACCATACCAGTGCGTTGTAATTCATATACTCAAATAGAAAATAGCAATATTGACCTTAAGTTAGCATGTAAAAGTAAATACATGGTAACTGATTTACCAGCTTCGTTCTTTAAATTGTGCAGATTTAGTAGATTAAATTGCAATCACCATAACCAGAACTGAGAGTGACCTGCACAGCGAAAATGATATAAAATCAGCATATAAAGATTTTTTGAATTTAATCAGTAGCGAAATGAAATCGAAGATAAAGATGAAAAAGTCATCGAATATCATTTTAAAGCCGCACAAGGCCAAAGCAAAGCCATATTGGAACACTGAACTACACTATCTAAAAGGAAGAATCGTGTAAACGCGAAAAACTGTGGCTGCTTTGTAAAAACTGGAACTCACGCAAAACGAAAACTTAGGAAAGAATATTGTGCTGCACGTATATTGTTTCATAAAAGTAACAGAAAATGTAAGCGTAAATATCAAATTGATGAACAAAATAGACTCGAACAAGATCTTAAAAGCACTGAAAGCACTAGAGACTTCTGGACAAAAATAGGTAAACTAGGTGTTGCAAATGATAGGAAACTAAATATTCCATGGGAAGTTAAAACAGACCACGGTGACATCATAAATGATAAAAAAAGTGTGTTGAATCAATGGAGACTAGAATATGATTCTCTGTTCAGTAGTATTCCTGAAGGTTCAAACTTTGATGATACGCATTTGGAAAATATTAGAGAACTCACCAAAAATCCAGACAACCCAATATTTCCCAAACCTGACAGCACAACTCTAAATTTGTCATTTTCTAGAGACGAGGTTAAAATGTCAATTTACAATGCTAAATTACGTAAAGCTTCAGGTTTTGATCAAATTCCTGCTGAAATATTAAGAAATGAAACGTGTGTTGATATTTTGTTAAAACTTGTGAGATATGCTTTTGACAAAGGGGTGGTTCCAACAGAATGGACCAAGGGTATTATAAGTCCGATAATGCTAAAGTTTATTCAAAGCACATATTCTGCAGAATATATGATATGTATAAATCCAAATACAAGTGTCTGTATACGTAAGATACGTGAATACCTGAACCAAGAAGATAAACATTTATGGTTTGGAAAACTAATGAGTGATAGAATAAAAATGTCAAAATGGTAATTAATTAAGAACGTATAGAAAGTATAAGACAGAACTTAAAACTGAATATTATGTAAAGTGTAATCTAAGTAGGGGCCATCGACGCATTCTTGCTAAATTTAGAAGTGCAATCTGCCCTTAGCAATAGAAACAGGGAGATATGCTCGACCGAAAACAAATGTTAGTGAACGACTTTGTACATTTTGTACCAAGTCAACTACAGAGGATGAAACTCATTTTTTAATCGACTGTGATTTTTATTCAGATCTGAGATATGATCTTTTTAATACTGCAAGCCAGTTAGATAACAGATTTTTAAATTGTTCGTCTATAAAAAAACAAAACTTTTCTGATGAACTGTGATTCTATACAGTACAAGTTAGCAAACCTACTTCTTAAAATGTATAAAAGGCGAGTTTTAGCTTTATGAACTAATACTATTTTAACTGAATCACAGTTTACTCATTATATATATAATCACATTAAATACACATATATGCTCTTTTAAATTCACTACTTATATATGTGTGAATATATGCGTGGATGAATATGCATATATAGAGAGAGATAAGTATATATACTTTTAACATTTATACATATGTTGTTGTGCAGTCACGGTTAATGAGCCTATCCAGATGTTTTTACCAGATATTTTAAGTTAGTACCGTATAAGTCTTTTACACATTTTAAGTAATTATTTTACATACTATAATATATATTAAATGTAAGTATTATACTAGTATATATATTAAATGTAAATACTCATTTATCTAGAGATAGTGCATATAATCAGTTGTTGTATTATATATTAACTCTTGACTGAACAAGACCGTTCAATTGTACATTTGATGATGAAATTTTTATAATATATATATATTTATAGTGTAGATATAATGAGATTATTGTGCTTCTGAAAAATATCCTATATTGGGCAAATAAAGTTCTGTGTTGTTATATATTGAAATACATTGTGTAATTATTTTTGAAACAGTGGGAGAATTAACAACATCAGAACTAATTAAGTGCCGATTTGCATACTGACGTCTCAATAATCACAGTCCTAAATACACACCCATAGTAGCTGTTTATTAGCGTCATAAACTATAAAGCTGGTGTATGGTGGCTGACATGTGCCATTCTCGTATTTTCGTTACTTCGCCGCGAAATAACGCCAGGCGAAATAACGAAAAGACGAAAAAACGCCGAGCGAAATAACGAAAAGACGGAAAAAACGCCGGGCGAAATAACGCCGAGCGAAAAGACCCTAAGCGAAATAACGAAAAAACGCCGGGCGAAATAACGCCAAGCGAAAAGACGACAAATAGTCAAAATGCCGTGCGAAAAGACAAAACCCCGCCAGGTCATGTGGAGTCCGCCTTCGTTCATCCGAGTATCGGACTGCGATTAGAAACAACTCACAAGTGCTAGGATGTGTGGGTAGCTGTGGTAGAATAGCGTGCATGCTCGGTTTCTCACATGTTGATTGCTTGGACATGATAGCGTGTTTGGTGCTAGCTAGGAGCTGTGAATAACTGGGGAATGCCAGCGTGTTCGATTCTAGGACATGTGGGTAGATAGGTAGGCTAGCTCTCGGTGATATGATGTGTAGAAGCCGGGCACGATAGCGCACTTGGTGTGAACAACCGGGGCATGATAGCGTGCTCGACGCTAGATGTGGGTAGCTAGGGTATGATATCAGTTGTTTGTAGCTGGTGTATGATAGCTTGCTCGGTGTTAGGAGGCGTGAGATACTTGGGTAGTATAGCGTGCTATGAATTGCTTGGGTAGGATAGCGCGCTCAGTGTTAAGATACACTAATAGTATTGATAGGATATCGTGCTCGATGTTAGGAGGAATTAGTACTTTGGGTAGGATAGCGTGCTTGGTGAGGTGTGGATAGGAGTGCGTGTTCGGTAGAAGATTGTGTGAATACTTTGGGTAGGATAGCGTGTTGGGTGCTAGGTTGTGTGAGTATCTGAGCACGCTTTACCACCTCAGCAACCCACACCTTCTGACACCTGTGAATTGTTTCGAATCGCCGTCCGACACTCGGATGGGCAAAGGTGGACTCCATTGAACCAGTCGCGTGATTTGCCCGGCGTTCTGACGATTTGTCGTCTTTTCGCCTGGCGTTATTTCGCTGGGCGTTTTTCGTTATTTCGCTTGGCGTCTTTTCACCCGGCGTCTTTCCGCCCGGCGTTATTTCGTTATTTCGCCCGGCGTTTTTCCGTTTTTTCGTTATTATGCTCGGTGTTTTTTCGTCTTTTCTTATTTCACCCTTCGTCTTTTCGCCCGGCGTTATTTCGCTCGGCGTTATTTTGCGGCAAAATAACGGAAAGACGAGATGGCACATATCAGCCACCATAATGGTGTCAGTTAGCGAGTTTTGCACTCGTGTCATACAGATAATCGGCCATTTGTGAATGCCTAAGTCTTTTCCGTACTATTAATTTGATTTATACACATCCACATTTTATGAACAAGTTTATTATCACCAAATTACCATTGGGCAATTGTTCATTTTCATTTCGTTCATTTATGGATATTCATATTTAGTAAAACTGCGACATAACCACACTCCCTAATCCAGACACAGTATCGGTTTTCAGTGCATTCCGGCATAGATCTACATACACTGGATTTGAAACGATCGAAACGTTTTTCTTTACCCTCGCCTTGTTGCATAATGCATTTTGGCGAGCATTTCAATAGTAGATTATGGAGTGCAGATGGGTCCAGGAAAGGCAGTATCCCTCGTCCAAAGTTGTTTACCGTAGATAGCAGCAGTGGAGTTGACTGAAGAAATCCAGCGATGTTTACTGTAGGTGGTTAACTTTTCTCAAAGAAGATTTATTGTAGAAATTGAAGATTTTGGCCAAACGGATTGCCTGCAGAATTGTAACCAGGTCAATCCGATTGCCGACTTGAAATCGTCTCAGCCAATCGGGAGTTTAGTAGCGCCAAATGTGTCACAAGTAGGTTAATCCGGCTGCACGTGCTGCCCACGAATCTGTTAACAATGGCTCCTCCGGTATCCACACCGTCGCACAATGGTAATTTTAAAACCCGCAGAGTCCCGTACATCGTACGGCAGGCGTACATCTCGCAGGGTTATTCCAGCATACGGTGCCCGTGGTGATCAGCGCAGCCCCAACAGTCCATCAGTAGTTGTACTAAGCGGCCCTGTTTAGTTCCACGTTAAAACGTAAAACAATCTAAAACTATGTACAAGCAGATAAAAAGCCCATCTCCTGTATAAAAGGCACTGTTGTTGATCCTCTCGCAGGACGTGTCGACATCGCCTGGGTGCTACCATCGGGGTGACAATGGAGCTGTAGATGGACACGTCCTGCTGCTCCAATGGACGGAACGAGAGTGATGAGGAAACATGTCGTAAATCCAATTCATCCGCCGAATAATAATTTACCCATGAACACTTGCGTGTACAGGTAAGGTATTTTCGCGCATGCGCATTGCGCTAAGTTACCCACCGTCTTACGAATTGATCAAATGTAAGAAAGCCTAGTATACTTATCGTTGTTAATTTGTTTTGGGAAAAGTATTTAAGATAGTCGGCTATTTCAAAGACGAGTTGAAAGATAATTCTTTATTCTATACAGTGATGTTGTTTTTAGCTTTACTAAAAACGAACTTAATAAGAACAATTACGTTCGGTTGACCGTATGTGAAACTGCGACAGTGACGTGACTCGGCAAATTTAAAAAATATGTATATATACATATTGTTGCTGATTTGTTTATTTTGGGAAAAGTGTTTAAGCTAGCTGGCTAATTCAAATATGACCGTAGGTGAAACTGCGACAATGATCATGTGACTCTGCAAATTGTACATATACATGCATAATGATACATGTAAGTACATAAGTTAGCTGGCTCATTAGGTAGTTCGACTTGATTTTGGCTTCAGTTGTCTTGTTTAATTAAACTATGATGGATTTAGTGGTCTATTGTTCCATATTGCACGTCTGGCGCCTTCTAATTAACACCGTTCGATACCGAATATACAGTGCGGTCGACGTGTCTGTGTCGGCATTTTGTGTTTTCATACAATTCAGTTTTGTCATCCTGTGTGCCAATAAACAGGATGTAATAATCGGTGAAATGCTTTCCGTTTGTTTTTAGTAGACCCTTACACCCCTAAGTCAGAGGTGTCATACCGAATATACAAGGTGGTCGTGCGCGATATTTCGGCATATGGTCCCCTTAGAAAGGCGGTAACACATATAATTAAAAGGGTTGTTTTGTATGGAATGAAACACGACTTTGATGGTCATTTTCCATTATGATGTGGTACTTTCACTTTCATTATGATGTGGTCACTTTCCATTATGATGTGGTCATTTGTCATTATGATGTGGTCATTTGTCATTATGATGTGGTTACTTTACATTATGATGTGGTCGTTTTACATTATGATGTGGTCATTTGTCATTATGATGTGGTAATTTTCCATTATGATGTGGTCATTTGTCATTATGATGTGGTCACTTTCCATTATGATGTGGTCATTTGTAATTATGATGTGGTCACTTTCCATTATGATGTGGTTCCTTTACATTATGATGTGGTCACTTTCCATTATGATGTGGTTAATTTACATTATGATGTGGTCCCTTTCATTATGATGTGGTCATTTTTCATTATGATGTGGTCACTTTCCATTATGATGTGGTAGCATTACATTATGATGTGGTCATTTGTCATTATGATGTGGTCACTTTACATTATGATGTGGTCACTTTCCATTATGATGTGGTTACTTTACATTATGATGTGGTCACTTTCCATTATGATGTGGTAAGTTTCTATTATGATGTAGTCGCATTACATTATGAAGTGGTCGCTTTTTATTTTGATGTGGTTACTTTCCATTATGATGTGGTTACTTTGTATTATGATGTGGTCGCTTTTCATTATGATGTGGTCACTTTTAATTATGATGTGGTCACTTTCCATTATGATGTGATCGCTTTACATTATGATGTGGTCACTTACCATTATGATGTGGTTACTTTACATTATGATGTGGTCGTTTTACAATATGATGTGGTCATTTGTCATTATGATGTGGTCATTTGTCATTATGATGTGGTCACTATCCATTATGATGTGGTCTGTTTTAATTATGATGTGGTTACTTTTCATCATGATGTGGTCGCTTTACATTATGATGTGGTCACTTTCCATTATGATGTGGTTACTTTACATTATGATGTGGTCGCTTTACATTATGATGTGGTCATTTGTCATTATGATGTGATCACTTACCATTATGATGTGGTCACTTTCCATTATGATGTGGTCGTTTTACATTATGATGTGGTCATTTGTCATTATGATGTGGTTACTTTTCATTATGATGTGGTCACTTTACATTATGATGTGGTCATTTGTCATTATGATGTGGTCATTTTCCATTATGATGTGGTCACTTTTCATTATGATGTGGTAAGTGTCTATTATGATGTGGTCATTTTCCATTATGATGTGGTCACTTTTCATTATGATGTGGTTACTTTCCATTATGATGTGGTCACTTTGTATTATGCTATGGTCGCTTTTCATTATGATGTGGTCACTTTACATTATGATGTGTTCTGTTTTAATTATGATGTGGTAAGTTTCTATTATGATGTGGTCACTTTACATTATGATGTGGTCATTTGTCATTATGATGTGGTTACTTTCTATTATGATGTGATCACTTTACATTATGATGTTGTCTGTTTTCATTATGATGTGGTAAGTTTCTATTATGATGTGGTATGTGTGGTCACGTGTTTTTTCTTCAAATAGCGCCATCTATTGACACTGCTTGCGGAATTCAAAATGGCGACAATGATAGAAATCCTAAATTATGTTAAAGTATCCGATGAAGCTCGTGTAAGATTTTCTAGTACGGAAAATCAGTAATGGATGTAGATACATGAATGAGACGTAATAGTTGGCCATTACATAAGTAGCTCCATTAACGTCTGTATATTTTTGGTAATAATAAAACCACTGTTGAGCTCCGGTTTATTTCCGACGAGTTCCGGTTTATTTCCGACGCACATGCGCAGCAGGCTATGTATTACGGTTTAACGAACGCCATTTTGCTTTGGTGTACATAGACGGATCCTGGTGTACAGTATGTCGACGTTATACGTTACATTGGACATTTCAAGCCATTGTAATCATTGCAAAATCGTGGGCGAAAATATTTTTGGGCGGAGGTAAGTACCGTAGATAAGTTTTGGTAGGTAATATGGCATATTATGGTTGTGGTTTAGAAGTAGGTCATGCTTCACAGGGCTGTCCACAAGTTCATGAATGTGTGGCTATGGCTGTGGGCAGTGTTGAGAACTTGTCATACATCATTACGGGCTTATTTGATAGGGATGTTGTGGAGTGTCTATATGGATTTATAAGATTATGTTGAGTGAGAAAAAGTTGGCCTATGTGGGGCAATGTTATTGTTTTTATGGTTGTTATTGTTTGCGCATGCGTATAAGTTAGGATCACTCTGTCACTCACTTTGTCACAGCCATCTTGAAAATTTGTTTTTTTTGCATGTTAGTTTTAGTTCAAGCAGGAAGTGTTGGTGAAGAGTTCATTTGAAAGGACAGGTGGGTAGATGTAACATTCATTTAGTGTGCAGGTGACGTAACTATGATTCGTTAACTGAATAGCTGTCGTTTTGTTTTTTCGAGGAAGACTTTTGGCGGGAAAGTTTCTTGTTCATTCGTTTGCTCGCATAGATGGTTCGAAATACCTTTCAAGAGCATTATTACGTCTTGCACAATAAGTGAAGAAATTATGTTTTTGTGAAAGCTGAAGTTAAACAGACTTCCGCACGCCACAGACCTTGATGGGTGTTTTCCTCGTGAGAGACTGCTGTCAATCTCTTCCCAGCCATGTCGAAATTGATTGTTTGTTTTGGTATGGTAGATTACGTCATTGTCAACACAAGTAAGATTATAGCTGACGGTCGATTTATTTTGTGGTGGAGACGGACACCAGTTTTCCTGGGTAAAACCAGTACTGTACACCTCCCGATGCTTATGGATGAAAAGGCAAAGTAAATGGTTGCTGCGCATTTTGGAAAGTCAACCTGGTAACATTGAAATGTCATTGACCAAAAGTGACACAGAGACAGATCACAGAGCAAACACATCGAAGCATTGAACGGTAGTTGCTCATAACTGCGATAATGTTGTCTCCGCGATAGTATAGAATGATAGAGAGAGAAAGAGATCGTCTTAAAGGGTTTGCTGTCTGAAATACCACTTGAGCTGTAAAATCAGGATCTTCGTGCGCTTTAAAATGTGAGCATGGCCATGTAAATGCTTGTTGTTCGTAACAGGGTGAGAAAGGTCTCGAAAAGCCATGGATTGACGTGTATGATACTGGAAATATTGTCTGATCTCGTGTATGTTTGTCTTCTTTGCGTTTGTGGAGAAAGCCTGTATTATACGATACTGTGTTTCCTTGTCTTTGCAGTGATCTGCTTCAGCTGGCAGGTGCTAGGCAATTGTGGATTTTGCAGACTGTTTGCATTTTGGCGCCCTTTGCTTTCTATTAAGGTATGTCCTGATGGTAGTCGCTGTGTACCTTATATGTTATAGTGCATTGCATGTGTGATAGTGTTTTGGATAAACCGCCATGACCGAGATGGCATATTGAACGTCTTACAGCTGCGTTGTTGAAGTGGCATGACCCAGATGGCATATTGAACGGTTTGCAGCTTTGTTGGTTGAACTGGTATGACCCAGATGGGAAAGGCACAGCATGTCTAATGTTAAAACTAGACGTGAAGTGTTTTTGGTCAAAAGTTAGGTGCACCATTTAGGTTTCGTTGAGTGTTGTTTTGGTCAACAAGTAAGTGCATCATTACAGTTATTGTAGTGTTGTGAACATATGGCATTTAAGTCGAAAAGTAATTTTCGCTTTACGAGACTGGTCGCAATTTGACGAATCTGTGCAAAGGCACATGCATGGTACTTTTATTTCACGAACAATTGATATGAGGGGATAAGTGGCAGGGCCTGCCCTGGGTATTTTTTTCTTTCGCAACTACTCGCAAAATGAGAAAAGGGGAGCCACATTTGAGAAATAAGAGCCAAAGTCATGAAAGTTGGAGCCATTATTTCACCATATAACGAAGTCATTTTGAAAATAAGCGGCATATATGCATTGATTCATTTTGGTCTAGCAGACAAATTTTGGCAAATTTAGAAGGTGGAGTCAAAGAAGAATCTGAATTTAGTGGATGTTTACAAGCCATGTCTGCTGTTACAGTATTGGCAATGTTTTACATCTTGACATAAGTTATATAGGAAATGTACGTCGAGAGTAATTATCTCAAATAAGACCATTGTTCTGATCTCATCTTTTATTTTAATAGTATTTATTTCTAGAAATAGCAAGTAATCACTTTAGATTTCTTTAATTTTCAACGCCCGACAAAGTTTGCAACACTCACATCAACCATAGTTTCCTTTGTCGTTGTTAGATTGTCCGCCACGCTCGCCGATGTTTGTATAAGACATTAAAACCCGATATCAATCTGTGTTGTCTTAATCCTATTATGACTTAATTGCATCCATCTTCTTAGACAGTGTCAGAAAGTTTGTTTACAAAATGTTATTTGCAAGCATCAATGACCCACAATATACACGCGTGATCAATCGATTGGTTATGAGAATTTTATCTGTTTTGTAATCAGCTAGCGAACATTATTCATTCAGTTTAGTGAACCAGTCCTCTTCTTTCAGACTGTTACACTGCGCATGTCCACCAGGAACGCTGTGTAGCAGTCTATTTCCTATATCCGCTTACTGCATTGAAAATTAGCAAATCATTTTCGCAAAAGCTTTAAAAAATCCCAAATGTTTCTTTTCTTTCTCCATTTTCGACATTGGCGAATTACAGTGGAAGCCCAGGGTGGGTAGATGTTACATTCATTTATGGCGCAGGTGATGAATAACTATGACTACTTTCATGAATAACCATCGGGTTTGCTTTTAACAATCGCAGTGAAAGACTTCTAATGCACAATTGTGTTTTATTTCATTCGTTAGCTCACACAGATGGTTCGAAACTGCTTTCAAGACTTAGAGCATTACCGATTTTGCTTGTTGTCAAGGACAAATCAGGGGTAATTCCATTGCACGTCCTGCCATAAAGGTTGACTGACGTGTGTGATACAGGACATTTTATGTCGTGTGTGTGTCTCTTCTTTGTGTATTTGGAGAAATCATTTTTATAACATCTCGTGTTTCCTTGCCTTTGCAGAGTTTTGCATCTGTTGCCAGGCTGATAGAAAATTGGGGATATTGCACGCTGTCTGCATTCTGGCGTCCTTGGCTTCGTAGTCAGGTATGTGCTGGACGTGCATTGCATGTGTGATAGTTATGTGTGTAAACTGGCATGACCCAGATTGGAAAGGGGCATCAGTTGAAGACATGTTGCCTCATGCATATCACTAGGTAGGTATACACTATAGGATCTACCGAAGAACAAGTGGCTGGTCTGTGTTAGGCCAAAAAAAACAATACCTGTGTTTCCTGTGGCCCGACCGACCCTATTTGTAAGGGGCCAACCCTAAAACTTTTTATGAAAAAAAAATATTGTTCTGAACAATGATTTATTGCAATACATCGAGGTAAACTGACATTACAGAGGAACTTTAAGTTGTATCATCAACTTGTATGGGGTTTATGAGATAAATACATGTAGCATCTCAAAATATCTTGGTCCAAAAAAAAACTTATATAAATTTCCTACCTACCGACCCTAATTTTTTAAAGCATGCAATAGGAAACACACCTATCTTTCTTTTTTTGCCTTAACAGCCTACATGGTGGTGGAACATGTTCTTACAAGCGTAAATGAACAAAAGGCCATATGTATGGACAAAGGTTAGCTGCTTTTTTTTTAAATGATCACCATGACGTGATGTTGAGCCATGTCGAAAACTACTTTGATTCCACATCAAACATGCCCGCCAGACAGAAAATGATTTTTGAGACTTTTATTTGGTATGGAAACATGGGTGATTTTATTGTCTTCTAAGAAATGTATGATACAATGATGATGTGATTTATTTTTGCTCACGAATTCAGGCTAAGGGCTTGTCATGGGTTTGATTATTGAGAACTGTACATTAAACTGTGTAGTGCCCCCTTAAGGGTCCAACCTTTTTTACTAAACAAATGAAGTATTTTTTGTCTGTATTTCAACATATTTTCAAACTTTGTTACCATTCGGTTTGTTTGCGCAGAGAACTACTTAGCAGGGGTGTACAATTCCACTCGCCCGCTCGCATTGGCGAGTGCAAGCTGCCTGCGGACGAGTAACATTTGGCGTCTGGTCGTCCGACAGGGCGAGTGACTTTTTGCACTATAAAAATTAAGTTAAACTATCGTTCAAACACGATGTTGCAATATTTGCAAGATTTCATATCAGGATCATTTCCGACGTGTAATTTTGTTAGTATTGTTGATTGCAGGACCCAGATTAACAGGTGTTTGTTTGTTACCAGGTAACCCACGTGTCATATAGAATGTGATTCCAGGGATCACCCTAGGAGTGAATTTCAATGAGACAAAATGTCCCATTTGCTTGATTTTAATGAGTCTTTCACCATATCATGATCCATTTCGGATGCGAAGCCGAACGACCAGTGGTTGTTCGTCGACCGCATGTATCGCTGTAGGCTGCTAGGCGGGTTTGGGGGCATGACCCCCAGAACATTTTTAAATTTAGATGTGATTTCCTGCATTCTGGCTCATTCCCAATAGTGAAAGTAGAAGTTGTTAAAGCATCTGAAATAAAGCGTGTCCGAATTTACGTCAGCTTTTTATGCTAACATAGTTTTATAATTGCTTGCCCCGCTCCAGTACATAGTTCATCGCGTCAAATCATTACAGATTGGGGGATAATGTTCAGATATGACTAGAAGTTGATGAATTATTATAAAAATGGCCATGTTTATTCATAATCAATCGATTTTCTTTGACACCCCTGCTTTCGCAAAGCAAAGGCGAAACGGAAGTTTACCGACATAATCTCGTTTTGATTTTTTTCATGTGATTTTCGAATAATTTGATATTTTCTCATTTTATATATTTTTATCGCGAATAAATGGATCTGAGCAAATTTACTTGAGATTTTAACTGAAATGTAAATAAATATGTTTTCATTACAAACCGAAATGGTGAAAATGGATTTCTCCAAATTCGGTGCAACAATTTGTTCCATTTGTCTTTTTCATGCGATTTTTGAGAATTTAATGCGAGAATATCGCGGAATCGCGGCCTAGGGTGACCCCTGTGATTCAATTCACGCTAAAATCAATTGGAGTGTGATGCAATATATCGCTAAGCAGTCAGACTGTGTTTTTTTTATATCGACACCGTAAACATGGCGGGTAAACGAACAGACATCAGGTTGTTGTTCGGAAAGTCTGCGTCCGTGACCCTGCAAGCGGATTCGCCGAATCTAAAAGGGTATGGCTGAATAACAAGCGTAGTTCCCAACCGCTATTAATTAGTTATGGCGTCTATTATTGGTCCAATGGAGACAAAATATTGAAGAGAAGTTCAGCAGAATATTGTTTTTTTAGCTCGACTGATCAGAGATCAGAGGAGCTTATGCCGTGGTGCGGCGTCTGTCCGTCCGTAAACTTTTTTGTAGCGACTACTCCTCTGAAACTACTGAATGGATTTTCATGAAACTTTACAGAAGCCCATGAAGTCTAGTTGATCCTAGCAAAAATTCATGTTGATGTGAAATCCAAGATGGCCACCAAATATAAAAATAGGTTTTTAAAAAACAAGTTTGTAGCGACTACTTCTTGAAAACTCTTAAGTGATATTGATATGGGACTTTTTCTAAAATGATCAGTATCACATGATGTTGGTCCTTGTCGAAAATCGTTTTGATTCAACGTTAAACATCTTTGTTTACATAGAGTTATATAATGAAAACTTGAAGCGACTACTCCTCTGAAACTTTACGGGAATGTTGCTCTTAATGTCTAATTGATCCTAGCAAAACTTCAGATCAGCCAGAAATTCAAGATGGCCGCCACAGCTAAAAATAGATTTTTAAAAAATAAGTTTGTAGCGACTACTTCTTGAAAACTAAAAGTGATATTGATATGGGACTTTTTCTAAAATGCCCAGCATGACATGATGGTTATCCGAGTCGAACATTATTTTGATTCGAAGTTAAACATGGCTGCTAGTGGCCGTCTTTGTTTACATAGAGTTATATAATGAAAACTTGTAGCGACTACTCCTCTGAAACTACTTGACTGATTTTCATGAAACTTCACAGGAATGTTGCTCTTGATGTCTTATTGATCCTAGCAAAATTTCAGGTCGGCCGGAAATTCAAGATGGCCGCCATGGCTAAAAAAAGATTTTCAAAATACAAGTTTGTAGCGACTACTTCTTGAAAACTATGTGATAATGATATGGGACTTTTGCGAAAATGATCAGCATGACATGATGTTGGTCCTTGTCAAAAATTGTTTGTATTCGATGTTAAACATGGCTGTCAATGTCCATCTTTGTTTACATAGAGTTATATAATGAAAACTTGTAGCGACTATTCCTCTGAAACTACGTGACGGATTTTCATGAAACTTCACAGGAATGTTGCTCTTGATGTCTTATTGATCTTAGCAAAATTTCAGGTCGGCCGGAAATTCAAGATGGCCGCCACGGCTTAAAATAATTTTTCAAAAAACGAGTTTGTAGCGACTACTTCCTGAAATCAAAATCAATCAGTAGAGCTTCAAGGTCATTGACCTCTTGTTTGTTGTTGTTGTAGAAGTTAATTTTCCGCTCTTATTTTTTTGCCCACTCCCCGACGAATGTCTGCGTGGAAGAGAATAAATCTTAATGACAGTGTACGAGGATAATTGCAGACCATAATATTAAATGTGTTCTTAGATAATATGGCACTTTCTTTATTTATATAACAATAAAATATCCACATACTGCCTGTCAGCTACTACAGTGTCTGTGAGTACACAAATGTACTTGTTGTATAGTGGTGAAAATAATGTTCAGGGATATATGCTGCAGGGCGAGAGGTAAATTGGTAAGGGCGAGTAGCTTTTTGGTTCCACTAGTCCTGCAGCGCGAGTGCATTTTCCAAATTTTTACACCCCTGCTTCGGTTAGAATGTAATTTGTCGATAAGGCAAACACGCATTGCTACGAAACCCAGATTATGAACAACTCAGTAAAATATGTATATTGTAATACTCCACGATGCACCATATCTTGAGATATCTCAATATATGTCTAATTTATCTTGAGATGCTCCATGTTGAGATATCACATTTTATCTATTTGTATTCAGATATCTCAATTAATCCCCATAAATCTCAATGTATATCTCAATTTATCTTGAGATAACTGTTGAGATATCTTCAGTTGTTTTGAGATAATTATCTTCAGATATCTCAATGAGTCTTGTGTCATTGATATCTCAAAATAAATTGAGATATATTTTACAATTTCTCAAGATGTATCGCAACTTATCATGAGATATGTAACTTGCGATATCTCAAGATCCCATGTGACTTGCGGTCGGTATATGCAATTTTAGTAGGATTTTCTAAGTTTGAGTTGGGCTTTATGCCATTTAAAAACTAACCATTGATGTAATTCTTGAGTTTGCCTTAGCACTGTTTCCTTATATTGACAGTTTGCTATCACTAATGTCCCGTTTAAGTACTGGTTGCTATGGTATTTTGATGCCATAGTAATATGACGTTAAACATAAAATAGCATGTGGCGTGACGTCATGTCACATGACGTCATTATGTCGTGTCGCGTTAAAATAAAAAAAAATAGCATATTATAGCGGCTTCATATAAATTGAGTTTTAGGAGGCAACCTTTCAGAGTGGAAATGACTTCTGATCGCACATTTCAGACCTTTTTCATGCTATGGAATAAAAACAGACCGAAAGAATTTTTTTTGCAAAAAAGCTGTTAAACGGGCTATTTCAGTGTTCTCTTAAAAAGGTGCTGTTAGGCATGGATGACATTTATAATAATTATGACGCACATGTTTGATGTTTTCCGTTTTGAGTAGTTCTAAGTTTATTTTGGCGTATTCGATTATGCATTCTTTGGATTTTTGGAGCCCGCAGTTAGTAAAAATCATGTCGGGCATGTAAATTTTACAAGCGGGCATGTTAAAAACAAGAAGAAAATGCCAAAATATATCGGAATGAAATCAGACACAAAACTTAACGACAGCTTGTATACTAAATTTAAAGTCGATTTTTATTTTGTTTATACATATACATCGCCGGAAACAACTCTCGGTTTCAGAACAGACTGGTTTTCAATTTTATTTGCTATTTTCGAACGACGTTGGGGACGAATGAGCAATATTTAGTATGAATCAATACCGCATTTCCGGTCTATTTTGTAACCTCCATGTACGATGAGCTTTGTTCATTATTTCGAAAGAGCGTAACCCGACTGAAAAAAATAATGCAGACGTTAGTGACTCAAAAAAACAACACTTATTAACAAAACCGAACGCGTAATTTTTATACCCAGTGACTGAGAATAAAGTGTCAAAATAATCAAGTTCTTTATTTTATTTAATTATTTATGATATTATTCTAGAGAACATGTAACTTTCTGTGACAATATACGTATCAATTTTGTCTAAAAATAACACTCAAATTACACTTAAAAAATTCGGGTCTGTAGATATGTGTTCAGCTAGTAAATATTTATAAGTCATATGCCCGATGGGCTAGTAGAAAAGTGCGATACATAGGGATCACTTTGTCGTCAGTCCGTCACGAAAACTTAACATTGGTTATAACTTTCTCATTTCTTCATCAAACATTCAATATATACTCATCATGACAACTTCGACATGACCATGCTAAAACATAGTCAAGATCACACTGAAGGTCGTTATATGGCTTAAATACTCGTTTTTTTCTTCATGAAAATTTAACGTTGCCTATAACTTTTTCATTTTTGTCTCGCCTTTTCGAAGAAAAAAAGACATACATCTTGCTTTTCCGGCGAAGGCGGCGTCAACATTCATGTTTTGCGTCGGGGTCATTTTCTCACAAACTGCATGCACTAGACCTCTCAAACTTTGCTTATATTTGTATCATGGGCGGTACATCGCAACGTGACAAAGCAAATGTGGAAATGACCTTGACCCCGCAAGCAAAGGGCAAATAACTTGATAATTTTTAGGGTCAACTTTTACTTTAGGTCACTTTTTCACAAACTTTATGCACTAGACCTTTAAAACTTTGCTTATACTTGTATCTTGAGTGGTACATCAAAACGTGACAAAGCAAATGTGGAAGTGACCTTGACCCTCCAAGCAAGGGCAGATAACCTTATAATGTTTACCTTCAACTTTTGCGTTTAGGTCACTTTTTCACAAACTTTATGCACTAGACCTTTAAAACTTTGCTTATACTTGTATCTTGAGTGGTACATCAAAACGTGACAAAGCAAATGTGGAAGTGACCTTGACCCTCCAAGCAAGGGCAGATAACCTTATAATGTTTACCTTCAACTTTGGCGTTTAGGTCACTTTTTCACAAACTATATGCACTAAGACCTTTCAAACTTTGCTTATACTTGTATCTTGAATGGTACATTGCAACGTGACAAAGCAAATGTGGATGTGACCTTCACCATCCAAGCAACGGGCAGATAACTTTGTTACATCTACATCACTTTCTCATGAAATAGAATTATGCAGTAGATGTTTTATACCTACTTTATAGCTTGTTGCTCTTGATGTCTAGTTGCTCCTAGCAACATTTTAGGTCGGCTGGAAGTTCAAGATGGCCACCACGAATAAAAGTAGATTAAAAAAACATTTGGAGCTACTACTTCTTGAAAACTATAACTGATATTGATATGGCACTTTTTCTAAAATGATCAGCATAAAATGATGTTGATCCTTGTCGAAAATTATTTTGATTCGACATCAAACATGGCCGCCAACAGCCATCTTTGTTTACATAGAGTAACATAATAAAAACTTGTAGCGACTACTCTGAAACTACTTGACGGATTTTCATGAAACTTCACAGGAATGTTACACTTGATGTCTAGTTGATCCTAGTATAATTTCAGGTCGGCTGCAAGTTCAAGATGGCCACCACGAATAAAAATAGATTAAACAAAAAAAATTGAAGCGACTACTTCTTGAAAACTATAACTAATATTGATTGGCTAAATATGTTGCTCTTGATGTCTAGTCGATCCTACCAAAATTTCAGGTTAGCCGGATTTTCAAGATGGTCGCCATGGCTAAAAATAATTTAAACCATAAATAAATCTATAACGACTACTTCTTAAAAACTATAAGTGCTATTTAATCAGATATGGAACTTTTTCTAAAATGACCAGCATGACATGATGTTGGTCCTTGTTGAAAATTATTTTGCTTCGATATTAAACATGGCAGCCTGCGACCATCTTTGTTTACGTAGAGTTATATAGTAAACATTTGTAGCGACTACTCCTCTGAAACTACTTGACCGATTTTCATAAAAAATCACATTAATTCTAATCTATCAACTCTTATCAATAGAGCTTCAGGGTCATTGACCTCTTCTTGTTGTCCGTTTTCAGAGATATAAACAATAATCCAAGCCTTCCTTCTCAGTTCTCTTTGCTAGATGCATTTCACAAGGTGGCACTCACAACAGCCTAAATGGAGTTTATCAAAACTTCATAAAAATGTGAAACTCATTGAAAGGAAGCACTGCATTGTTATTCAGGTCGGTTGGTCAAAGTTCTAGGTTGCTGTTAATTTAAATCAAAATAATCTCAATAAGTTTACTTTCCCTTGAGGGCTGTCTTATGAAGTTTGGCAGGACTGAGAAGTATCCATTATTTTACGATGCTAGGCTCGCGTTAACCATTCGCCAAATCACCATAGGCGAACAGAAACCCGAACTGGCGAATGAAAATCGTAAGAAATACAATCAAATTCGCCAGACATCGGCCGTCTGGCGAATCCAAATTTCCGACAGATTTTGTCTACAATCTCGGAAAATCCCAAATTCTAATACACAAAGTCTTTCACTGTCTATAAGCCACTACCCCGCTGGGTGTTGTTAGCTAATTAGCGACAATCAATTATCTGGACTGATAAACTAATTATCGCAGAGTTTATTGAAGACCGCTGTCAAATTGTCTCTGTGTGATAGACTCCGCCCACTGTTCCCCGTCTTGCTGTCAATCAACTGGTTTGTGACCCCACGCTCAATATTATCCACATAATTAACTGCGTTATCGAGCCGTGTAAAACATTAAATATAACGTGGCGCCCTCTAGCGGCTAAAATGGCTTTTCAAAACACAAAGTTGGCTTACGAATTAAAAAGGTACAGATGCCGTCGGTGTTTTTGAACTTTACGATCACTGTTAAGACTAATTAGTTGTACACACGGTAGCGTAAACTGGAACAATGGCAAGTGTGAACCGATGTTCTGATCGGCTGTCTTTGAAATTGGTACAATTTTAGAATGAAGTGGCTTTTATTACTTACTCTGACAGTCTCTGTGCATGATATTCGTGGTGTATGTAGCATTTCTGAATTTTGTCTCACAATGCAGTGCCGCGATCTTTCTAGTTGGAACTTCTGTTAGTTGAACTTGTTTTATATGCCTCAGCTTAGCCTTACATTTTTAACTATTTTTATTTTATTTCTATGAATGTTAGTACGTATATTGAAATACATTTAATGAAAATACTAAATGGTCTAATCACTGGTGACAAGAGTCTGTATTTTTATATTTTCTTATTATATGCATGCATTCATTCAGTCCTTTTTTAAATTTCAGTCGACAATTTTTAAAAATTAAAATAGCATTAAAGTAAACACAATTTTTAAACTTTTTGCATATTTTTACAGCTCCACTATTATAAGTAATTGTAAGCACTAAAGCAGAATGCATATGATGTGGACATATTGATACCCTATACATGTAGGTTAATAACGCATACTTTTTTAACTAACTGTTGATGTGTACGCAAACGCAAAGTTTTAGCGCCTCCAATTCGTTAAAAAATATCTCGGCAAAAGTCTGGCTAAAGACTTCCTAATCTGGCTAAAGGAATTTTTAGGGCTTTAGCCAGGTTTGGCTAAAGGGTTTAAAATCCTAGCGATGTGTGGTTTCACATATAGTGGACTTGTACTTTGCTGAATTTGCTTGTTTTCACTGGGTTTCTTTTTAATGAAGTGTTGGAATTAATTTATAGGCATAACCTGCAGCTTCATCTGGCACATACAAAGGACATACTTTAAGAGTTAAGATCAGTGCCTAGAATGGATTATGTAAATATACATAATTTGAAGTAAAATATGTTTAATCTAAATTTCAGTAGGCTGATTAATTTTCTGTACGCTCTGTGCTGTTGGGTACATCTCTGTAGTGTAAGGAAGCATGCTTTTCTTTCGAGAAAAGAGATCCAGGTTCGAGAAAAGAGATCCAGGTTCAAGTCCTGGCGGGGAACCTGGCACACTTACTGAGCTGTACAAACTTAGTTCTGGGATAATCACAACTTTAAAATAAATACATATAAAATTGTTCCTTACACAATTATACTAGTGTTAAAAAATCATTCCATAATATTTATTTGCACTTCCATGAAAGTGAAGCGGCTATACGTAGTGTTACCCTTATCGTGAAATATGGAAATGTTTGTTACTGTATATAATATATTCATCCGAACTGGCATTTTGAAATCAGACAAAACCAAAAGACAAAAGTCAATGAAACTATAAGGCTTTGAATACACTTATTATATAACTTCATTGTTTTATTTATAAAGTACTGAAGTCGGCAAACACAGATTGTGTCCCCTCCCCAATTTCGAACATGTGTCACTTGACTGATAATGGATCGGTCAAATTCTTCCTAATATGTTATGCTACTAATATCATCATTTCACTGCCTTTCAAATATGTCCGTACTCCCCATGCTATAATACATGTATTATAGCTTTTCTTGTTAGAAGAAGAGTATCTTTTCATGCGATTAACACATTGCAACAACAATTAACTATTTTACAGCGAGTTATTTGAGAAACTGTATTGCGGTGTCGAGGTACAAAACGTATGGTTTAAATTCACCGTGTATAATTCGGCATAGTCTAAAACCTGGGATGGAATGGAATTAGAATGCCATTATGGATGAGATTTTGATTCCAATCGCATTTCATTCTGCTCTAAATTTGATGTGGTCATGATATGTATATATTGAAAGTTTGATGAAGAAATATGGAGCAATGAGAAAGTTATAGGCAACGTTAAGTTTGCGTATTAACCCATATAATGACCTTCAGTGTGACCTTGACCTTTAACATTTTTGTATGGTCATGTTGATGTGGTCATGGTGAGTATATATTGAAAGTTTGATGAAGAAATATGGAGAAAGGAGAAAGTTATAGGCAACGTTAAGTTTTCGTATTAACCCAAATAATGACCTTCAGTGTGACCTTGACCTTTTACATTTTAGTATGGTCATGTTGATGTGGTCATGACGAGTATATATTGAAAGTTTGATGAAGAAATATGGAGAAATGAGAAAATTATAGGCAACATTAAGTTTGCGTATTAACCCATATAATGACCTTCAGTGTGACCTTGACCTTTAAATTTTAGTATGGTCATGTTGACGTGGTCATGGTGAGTATATATGGAAAGTTTGATGAAGCAATATGAAGAAATGACAAAGTTATAGCCAACGTTAAGTTTGTGACGGACTGACAGAATGACGGACGGACTGACGAACGGACGACAAAGTGATCCCTATGTATCGCATTTTCTTCGAAAAGGCGACACAAAAAGTACTACTTTTTTCCATATGATAATGTTGTATGTTTAAGTTTATTTGGGCGTGGATAATGTTTTATTTCTATTTTGTGAAAACAATTTGAAACAAACTTTTTGATTGTCAAATATATTTTCAAAACGTTTGCCGCAACCCTCCCCCACATCCCACAACCCCTCCCAATAAGTGAAACTTTTCTATGCCCATGAAAGACAGGCTCCTAAACAAATATATTTGTTTTCTAACTGAAACCATATTCATTTAATACGATTTTGTTTATTCGAATTAGGAATTGATGTAGTTGATCGTTTTCATATGCATGTCATTTTTTTAGCCCAATCATTCAAAAACCTACGAGCCCAATGACGCAAAACATAGAAAATACTTGTAAAGGCCTAACCAACGATGTTATACAAGCTCTATATTTGTTTGTAGCATGGTACTGTATATTCAGTGCCCCTGTCTGCGCGTTCTGCTTGTGCTCTAACTTCCATAAATGTATTGGACGTAAAGCTCCGCCCCTTTATTGTTTGTACTGATTTCTTTGCATGACATTCATACAAGGCAATTTCACCGACCATACTATAATGCTATGATATGTGCACTGACTTTGTTCGTTTGTGTATGCCATGTACATATTTCAATGTGTGTGTGCGCGCGCTCTCGCGTGTATGTGCGTGCGTCCGTCAAACTCGTTTAATAAATTCAATATTAATGGCAGTTCCGATACATGATTTATAGTTTTATAATTTCTATATTGTGTATGTGCAAAGGTTGCCTTCCTGTGATTGAGTTTTGGCTTTCTATTGTTTTATAAATAAAACATGAGAATATGGTCCTGTAGAAATCACAGTACCCAAACGCAATGACATCGTAGACCCGCATAGTGGTGAAATGAAGACTGCGTTACCGAAGGCAAAAAGGCAACAGGTTAAAGGAAATACATCAGGATTGGTATTTGTTTTAGAATTGTTATACATTAGATATGTATTTAATTGATTAAAATAAACTAAATGAGCAATAAACCCCAAAACGAAATAGCAATTATCATATAAAATAAACAACCAAAAGAAGGTATTTCCTAACTATAGTTACGCGCCAAGGATAGCTATTTTAAACTTGGCGGTATTTTTTTCCCCAATGCTTTTCTAAAGGACTAACATGACGTATTGTAATTTATAATTATTAATTATTGCGTTTTATTATAAGAAACTGTTAATTTCCCATTTACATTTATATCATTTTCTGTTTTAAATCGGTAATTTTATAGCTTTTTTTAAAATAAATTTAGCCACAAAGTCTGATCTACTCCTTTTAAGGTTAGCTTGTCTCGATTTTATGTGTACACAGTCATTGCTATTATCATGTCTTCAGCGCCCAAATTGAAAAGACAACGTAAACAACCCTAAATCGCTAACAATAAAGACAGATCATATCCGTAGAAATTAACTAAATATAAACTAAGATTGTGCTGTAAAGCTATATAAAATATACATAATTAGAAATACTTTAGGCTGTGATTTTTCAGTACGATTCATGATGATACTGAACAACCACTGCGGGGATGCGGGGATGCATGATGTATCCAGAATTGTAATGAACAACCACAGCAGTCTCAGCCAAAAAGAAAAATAATCTAGGGTACGACTTAACATAAGAAATGACTGTAATCCTGGCTAATATATGTATTTATTAGGAAATTACAGATCTATCACATTGATTTTTTGTTCCCATGCTTTCCTGATAATTAGATAATCAAATATACCCTTAATAAGCCTATTTCACACTTTTTCATTGTGTCTTTCTTCCAGATTCGTTTCATATTTTATCATATACATGTGTCACAGACTAAAATATGGAATGGGAATTTAGAGCAGAATGGAATGCGATTGGAATCAAAATCTCATACCATAATGGCATTCTAATTCCATTCCATCCCAGGTTTTAGACTATGCCGATTTATACACGGTGAATTTAAACCATACGTTTTGTACCTCGACACCGCAATACAATTTCTCAAATAGCTCGCTGTAAAATAGTTAACAGTTGCAATGTGTTAATCGCATGAAAAGATACTCTTCTTCTAAAAACCTTACACGAGCTTCATCGGATACTTTAACATAATTTAGGAATTCTATCATTGTCGCCATTTTGAATTCCGCAAGCAGTGTCAATAGATGGCGCTATTTGAAGAAAAAACGCGTGACCACACATACCACATCATAATAGAAACTTACCATATCATAATGAAAACAGACTACATAATAATGTAAAGTGACCACATCATAATGAAAAGCGACCACATCATAATGGAAAGTAACTACATCATAATTAAAAGTGACCACATCATAATGTAAAGTGACCACATCATAATGAAAAGCGACCACATCATAATACAAAGTAACCACATCATAATGGAAAGTGACCACATCATAATGTAAAGTGACCACATCATAATAGACACTTACCACATCATAATGGAAAGTGACCACATCATAATACAAAGTAACCACATCATAATAAAAAGTAACCACATCATAATGAAAAGTGACCCCATCATAATGAAAGTGACCACATCATAATAGAAACTTACCACATTATAATGTAAAGTAACCACATCATAATGGAAAGTGACCACATCATAATGTAAAGTAACCACATCATAATGGAAAGTGACCACATCGTAATGACAAATGACCACATCATAATGTAAAGCGACCACATCATAATGAAAAGTGACCACATCATAATGACAAATGACCACATCATAATGTAAAGCGACCACATCATAATGGAAAATGACCACCTCATAATGAAAGTGACCACATCATAATGGAAAATGACCATCAAAGTCGTGTTTGGCGTTTAATAGTTTTGTGTTCCAAATAACAGGATGTTGGTGATTACTGTTTTATTGCACGCAAGTACCCCAAAAGGCAAACGTGTCATACCGAATACACAGGTATCGCATCGTAATACTATTTTTCAACCAACGTAAACAGCAAAATTTGAAACGAAAACAAAGACTATACAGAAATCCAAGGCCGTCATTGAAATCTAAAAAATAACGGCAATACAAAGGAATAAATATTTTGAATATCGAACCATAAATAAAACAGGAATTTCACTTAGAATGTGTATACATTTTTATGAAAAATAAAGGCGATTTTATTTATGAATTTTCAACTTATTTCAACCGAATCCAACTGCATAATTTGAGAACAAAACAAAGGCTATACAGAAATCCAAGTCCGTAATTAAAATCTACACAATAATGGCAATACAAAGAAATAAATATTTTGAATATCGAACAATAAATAAAACAGGAATTTCACTTAGAATGTGTATACATTTTTATGAAAAATAAAGGCGATTTTATTTATGAATTTTCAACCAATTTCAACTGAATTCAACTGCGTAATTTGAGAATAAAACAAAGGCTATACAGAAATCCAAGTCCGTAATTCAAATCTACACAATAATGGCAATACAAAGGAATAATTATTTTGAATATCGAACTATAAATAAAACAGGAGTTTCACTTAGAATGAGTATACATTTTTGTGAAAAATAATGGCGGTTTTATTTATGAATTTTCAACCAAATTCAACTGCGTAATTTGAGAACAAAACAAAGGCTATACAGAAATCGAAGGCCGTCATTCAAATCTACACAATAATGGCAATACGAAGGAATAATTATTTTGAATATCGAACCATAAATAAAACAGGAGTTTCACTTAGAATGTGAATTTTAATTTTTATGAAAAATAAAGGCGGTTTTATTTATGAATTTTCAACCAAATTCAACTGCGTAATTTGAGAACAAAACAAAGGCTATACAGAAATCCAAGGCCGTCATCCAAATCTACACAATAATGGCATTAAGAAGGAATAATTACTTTGAATATCGTAACGTAAATGAAAGAGCAGTTAACTTTCTAGAAATGTACATTCTCGATTTCAAGCCGCAATTGGCGAAAACTAGAAAAAGAAAATCAACACAGCTATCGAACGTATTTTCGCCGCTAAAACCCAAGTTATAGTATGAATTCCATCATTTTTTTCAATAAATTAAAAGCAATACATGCAGTTGAAATAACTTACCTCGATATTTGAAATAGATGGTGAAGTAGTATGTTAATAATTCATTTGTATGTCAGCATCAACTCATTTCAGGATAATCGATCGCCTCAAAAATGGCCGCCGCACTGACTGGTACCCTGTTGTTTACCGCAGAATAATCAGGGAACCAGCTTATTGGTCATTCGGCGGATAAATCGGGAATTAAGAAGGGGCGTATAGGGAGTTTCAAATCCAGGGTACCTGTATATCCATGATTCTGGTAAATATAGTCACCCGTTTAATTTTAATATAGCAATCGTCAACGTTTGGCCAATCCGGTCATTCTTCGGGATCCCGCCTCGTGTGTACCACGCTTCGGTTTGTTCAAAATCTTGACATTTTGATCGCCGGAAGGCAACGGCACAGAAAATAGTGCTATGTAAACAATATGGCCGCTAGACAGACGTGATGATGTATAATTTGCGTTGAGTGTTTGTTGTTTACAATGCAGATGAAGGTTTTATCACTGCTTTCATGTAAATAAGCTATTGATGGAGCAATCGGTTGAATAACATTGCAACATCTGGATGATAACTTTGATTTGTTTAGGCGGGAATCTAAGGCGTGATGACGTAACCAATACAGAAACCTGCGTATTACATTCGAGTAATGCTGCGAAGGAATGTAATGTTGATACAGCTCTATATGCACATACATGTGATACCGCTCTCTGTCAGAACAAAACTCACAGAATTTCGTGTGTTCAGATATCGAAAATCTGTGAGATTTGAACATCTCACTGAAAAAAATGTGAATTAAAAACAAATTTAAAAGCTATTAAATGACATTGTTCTACTCTATTTTATCATCAAAAGTTTTAAAAAGCTTAAATGTACGAAAATATATGGTACAACCTAAATTATACCGTATTTTTATAGAATCTCAAAGATTTTGGACAAAACTCCCTTAAAATATTCTCAATCTCCCAGATTTGCAAAGCGATTGATGACAACAAATTTACATGTATGGTATGTTTTGATATATCAAAAGCATTCGACCGTCTCTGGCATAAAGTTTTAACTTTTAAACTCCGACAACATGGAATTTCAGACAACCTTATTAACTGGATATCTGATTACTTGACTGATCGTAAACAAAGAGTGTTCTTTGGTTCTTCTTTTTCAGAAATAAAAACTTTAAATGCTGGTGTACCGTAAGGGTTCGTCTTAGGACGACTATTGTTTTTAATTTATGTAAACGACATAGCTGATACACTGCTCAGTACAACACGGCTATTTCCTGATGACATTTCTCAAGCGGTATTAAACTACAACAGACATAGATTATATGGAAACAACAATAAATGATGACTTGAGGAAACTATCTTGTTGGTTGGAGCAGTGGTTAGTAAAATTAACTCCACCCAAAACAGAAGTCATGTTCTTTTGACTTGCTAATATGAATCGTCAATTTCTGTCTTTTGAAAAACACCCATCCAAATTCTGTTGACCATCACCAGCATCTTGGAGTAACCCTTAAGGATGATAGGTCCTGGCATGAGCATATTTCAAATATTGTAGCATCTGCATCTAAGGTACTAGGTTCGATGACATTTATTTCATTAACTGTTTGACGTTTTAGTTTAAATTTCATCAATTTCAATATATTTATATTACCTTCGTCCTATTTTAGAATACGCGGCTATAGTATGGGATAACTGTACGAAATGGGAAAGACAAATTAGAAAGAGAAAAAAAAATATGAAGGCACACGTATATTTTACTGGCCTGACTCTTTCTGTCTCTTTAGTCATTTTATAACCTGCAATTGGTTGGGTTTCTTTGTCCGATTGAAGAAAAATCCGAAAGTTGACATTGATTAACATATTTAAAAATGGAGATTCACTGAGTTACATGAATGAACTATTTCCTTTAACTATTTCAGAATCAAATTCTTATAATTTTAGAAATAATTCCGACTTCGTTACTTTACCCAGACGAACTGAAATATATTTACCACCATCTCTAAAACTATGGAATGAACTTGATATTATCACCATCTCGTCTTTTAAAAGCAGACTTAAGGTGAATGTACCTTCAAAAAATAGCAAAGTTAAAAGTAGAATAACTGAAAAAAAAAGACTAAGTATTCTTACACGAAACTGATCACGTCACATAATTATCATAAGAATCATAGTTTATTTCTTTATTTAAGCCAAATATGGCCCATGAACATGTTTAAATAATATACATATCTATACATAAATTTCACTGATGAGATGAGCAAGAACATAATGTATTTATATAGTATGTAACAAACTACATGAATATTAGTAATTCTCTCTTTCCATTGCATGCAATAACTCATTCATTTACTTAGGTCTCTTATCCATTCAACCTTACATTCGTATATTATGTATAAGTCACGGCATGTATCAATAAGTAAATAATAACATTCATATGCAGTATGATTTAGCAAGTTTAAGTAAATAAGTAACATAACCCTTTGGTATGTATCATCTTTATTCAAAGCATGTATTTATACATATCGAGCTTGTAATATTAAGTTCAAGAAAGTTCCCTGTGTTACTTTATATATAAGTATTCGTAGTTCAAAAGCTGTGTATACGAACACGGATAACTTTCTGATTTCAGACTCGCATGTGCTATTTATTAGTTGTGTAAATTTTAAGAAGCTTGGGTGTTTCAATTATTTTTTTTTATATATATAGTTCTTAAATCGTTGTAGTTTTTGCGCTCAATTACAAAATGGTATTCGTCCTCCAATAAGTTACATTGTCTACATTTTCTATTTTGTAAAGGTACACTTGCAGGCTTTCGCCACCGGCCAAATTCAATTTCTAATCTATGCGATGACAGTCTGAGTTTTGTCAGAGCAGAGTGAAATTTAGATATATTTATTTTATCTAGTTACGGTTTGAATTCAAAAGTAGAAATTGTCCTATACAAAATTGCTCGTGTGGATATATTTAATTCTGTGTCCCATTCTTGAATAAATACATCTTGAATTCTTTGTTTGAACATCGAAAGAAAAATATTAACATCTCCGACACCTTGCGCTAGCCACACATCGTAGAAATCTAGTCTAGATAACAAATGTTTGACTTGTGATGTCCAGTTTACTATGTTAATGTGCAATTCACTATCGTTTTTAAGCATACTGTAAACTATTTTTGTGTATTTTGTTTGACCACACAAACACAGTTTCAACCAATATTTAATTATTATATAATATCGTTTATTTATAAAAGTTATGCGTCCTATTTCACCGTATATGAAATTATTTTGCGTGGATATTTTCACTCCCAAAACTCTTTTACAAAACCTTAAGTGTGTTCTTTCAAGGTTTGATCATTTATTGAAACCCCACACTTCAGATGAGTAATTCAAAATAGGTGTTATAAGCTTGTTTTCCTATGAATGTTTTGGTGATATATCTACTAATTTAGTAAGATATCTGTTTCTTTGGAATATAGCTTTTAGGGATTGTCCGGAGTAGTATACAAACTGAGGGTTTAAGCGCAGTTTATTTAGGTGCGTTTTATGCAATGAGTCAGTAAAGTTGTTGGCCGGCAAGCCAACCAACACATTTAAAATTCATTACAACCCCCCTCAAAGAAAACCCCGCTGATACCCCCAGTTTGTATACTACTTAAAATAATTGATACTTTTTTAATCAATCCCAAATAAAACAACTGCAGATCGGGTAATCAATATCTTTCAAACCCAACACCGCAGATGATTTTAGTCTCGGCTGTTAAACAAAGTCGGAACCCTAGTTTGTATACTTGCTACTTTTTTTGGAAGGGTGCAATTCTTCAAATCATACAACCCAAACCCTCTTTAACGCATTTTTATATCTTGAATGTCCTTAAACGGTACCCAACTTCCATTTAATCAATGCTTGTTTCTTTTTCATCACGTCGTACTACTTTTTCAATTCTGAATATTTCTTGATCAGCTTTTAACATTTCCAATTCATAGAAGCTTCCATCAATGTTTTGGTTGTTTAAATCTTTTATTTTGTACGTCACAGGATTTGTATATTGAATTTCATCAATAACAAATATTTCTTCGGTCCAGTTTGGAGTATAACCTTTTTCGAACGTTCATTTATATTTGCTAATTCTAACCTTGTCTCCTATTTTGAACTTTGGCAAAGCTTTATTAATTTTCATCTTTCCGTACAAGTTGAAATACACTTTTTCTTTATTTTTCTCATCACTGGCCTCAGTCGGCGTCATTTTAATACTCCGATGTTTTGTATTATTGTATTTATCGACCATCGCCTGTAGCACGTCTAAATACGTATTTGTATTGTTCGCTGTAAACTATTTCCACATCCTCTCTTTCAATGTCCGGTTAAATCGTTCAATTACTACAGCTTTTCCGAAATTAAACGTGTGATACATTTTAATATTATTATCATCAAGGAATTGTTATAAAACTCCACACCTTGTTCAACCCAGAGCAATTTACAGTGTCTTCCTATACTTATCATCTTTTGGAAAGCTTTTGTAACTTTTATACCAGTTTTTTTCAAAACAGGCATAACCCAAGCAAAGTTACTTTTTTTTTTTTTGAACAGAACAATCTTTTATTATGTACAATCTCAGGCAACATGCGTTACAACATGAGAGAATTATTATGCATACAACAAATTATACAATTACTAAGTTTGAATTAAAAAGGATAACACAAACCCCACTTGATATGGTGGGAAAAGTTAGGGGGATAACAGTTGCATGGAATAACATTGCAGCTTCAAATGTGAAGCATGTAAATATATATATTTATATACTTATTGTTTAACAGTTTGTAATAGAATTCGGACAAAGACACATAGATTGATTTGTATTTTGGTTGACGAATGAGTAAGAAGCTCCTTAAATTTTATAACATTAGCGTGACGGTAAAAATACCGTGGAATGTACTTTTTACGCAGAGGGTCGAAATGAGGGCACTTTAAGAGATAGTGAAATTCGTCGCCAATATCAGAGTCACACAGAGTACAGCGCCTTAAGTTGTACGGGATATTCTCAAACCTACCAGTTTCGACAGGAAATCTATGGTTAGTTGTTCGGAATTTGAATACATTAATATAGTAGTTTCTCGGTAACTTTAGATATGGTTCAAATAAAAGGTCGTCTTTGAATAGGTTATAATTCCGCCCTTTGGACGAATTTTGTAGGTCTGCCCTCCATGATTGTGTAAATTGGTCGATTAAAGTTTTTTTTAATGGATCGATGGACATATTTGCTTTGCAATAAATGGCGATTAGTCCAAATATCGGAATTTCCTGTGTTGTTAAGTATATTTTTAATGTATTTTAGCCACTTACTAAATACATCAATAACAGTGAGCAGGTATTTGACACCTTTATTATATTTTGAAAACGATTGCATATCAACCAAATCAGCCGACCATATTTTATCTATTCCATTAACAATCACACGGCGTTGAGTGAACTTTCTTCGTATATATTTATGAAGCTCATCGGCTAGCTTATCAGTCCATCTCAACGCCTGTTCTTGTTTTTTGGCTCTCCAAGTCCTAGTTTATGTTTTGCGTTAATTACGGGCTTGCCTATCAAATTCTTAGAGATTTTTTCTCCAAGTGATTTGGATTTGCTCGTTTTTAAACCGGTCTGCAGGTTTTTATCACACATTGATTTATTACTAGGACTTTCATCATAACAATAATCGTGATCTTTGCAAATAGCATCTAATTCATTTGAAGGTTCTACACTGTCAAGCGGGTTACCCGGACCACAATATTTATAACCAGGAAGTGTTAGCCCCTTTTTGGGTAGCAAATGAAGCAAAGCATTGTGGATATCAATGTTTCCGCCTTGTGTAGTTAAAAAATTGCGTTTTACTAATACCACAAGAAGCGCATGTTGCTTTTAACATTCTTTTACCATTTTTTGTTAGAATATACTGAGGATTGACATTTTCAGTAATTATCTTTTCTTTCACGCAGTAACTCATATATAATATGATTAGACTAAACTTTGTTTTTCAAAATATGATCGTATTATGTTTTCATTTTCCACAGGTTTGTAAGGTTTTAATATTTTATAAAGAATATCGTACATACTGTTTCCTTCTTGCAACTTTTTGACAAAGTGCAGACAGAAATATCCACACAAGACACTCGTTTTATCTTGATACTGGATGGTGTTGTATTTTGTGTTGGGTATGTAATTTAAAACTTCTTTTGGTGGACTCAAGCTAAACGGATCAAAATAATACTCATTACAGTAACAAGTCCAATGTGTACCGGGTCCAGTATAATCATCAAGATTAATAATACCACATTCTTGTTTATTTTGTTTTGTCGGTAATTTATTCTTGCTAAACACTCCCCTAAAGATTTTAATGTCTAACCGCTTAACCCACTTTATTATGTCTATGTTAGAAATAGGCTCGTTTTTAATTATTTTTTTTACGAATGGGATACTTCTATATGGTCTAAATTGTGAATCTACTTGTAAACCTTTGCCTACTCTCAAACCTTTTCCTTTCCTGCCTACTTGTAAACCTTTTCCAATCAAACCACTAATAAGATATCCAATTAAAGGAATTCCCAGTGATGCGAGCAATCCAAGAAATCCCCCATCTTGTTGTTGATGTCTTGTCAGTTTAATAGGGCAGCAACCTTTTGACTTTATTATCTTTTGTCTTTGCGATGGTGTTAACACACCTGATTTAAGAAGTGCTTGTTTTTTGCCGCTATGGATAGTTACCATCCCATTTCCAAATAGTTTACCAATTCCAGTACTCGCCAGACCACTAAGTGCTCCCGTTGCCAGAGGTCCTAATATCTTCGGAGTGAGTCTAGCAACTGTTGGTAATATTGTTTTAGTCAACAAACCGGCTAATGCTCCCAAAAAGCCTCCATTCTTGGACTGAGATCTCATCTGCGATTTAAATATATTCACATCCAATCCATGTCCGCTGGATTTAGCTTTGTTAATATTGTTAATCTGAGTAGCTGTCAACAACAAAGGAAAATCCCCAGTTAGTTGATTATTCTTCAACCTGAGCGTTAATTCACTTTTGTTTTCATATGCTTTTGCCAGACTTCGTTTCTGGCCATCTGTCAAATCTATCGAATACTTTACGTAAGTCATATATATTATAAGTTAGATTAAACTATTACCAATTCATTTCCGACAGTATCAATAACTACATCTT
Organism: Cyrtodaria siliqua; assembly: GCA_037043455.1. NCBI lineage: Eukaryota > Metazoa > Mollusca > Bivalvia > Adapedonta > Hiatellidae > Cyrtodaria > Cyrtodaria siliqua. Next base: position 350,262 of record JAWPHD010000918.1, read on the forward strand.
CCTCGTAGAGAACCAGAGCATGAGCTTTATAATGAGCTCCTGGAGCTATATTTAATTTTTATCTCCAATCCATTTTTGTTGGATCAACACTGACCTGATTTCCCTTGTAACTTAAATCGAAATATATCATTCCGAAAAGACTTTTAAAATTACTCACAGTTTTTATCATTTTGCCTGTAAGAATAATTAATAACATCTCTGAATATTCTTATAATATTATCATGGCTGTATTCAGTTTCTGGATAATAAACTCCATTTCCAACTTCCAATCTGGCTGTTTGCAAATAAGAAGCAGCATCACCAACATTTAGACGAAAAGTATCCAAAAGGTGAGGATTTTGCTCTTGGTGTGAACTCTTGTTGGATCTTTGCAAATACACAAAAACATGTTTGGGATTTTAAACACCAGCCGTTATTCTAAATACGGATTCGGTTGCTAGAGAACTTCCGTTTTCTTGTATCATCTCACGGAGGTAAGTCCACTTTGCTGATGTCATGTGATTTGACATAACATAAGCCAAACCATCTGAGTTAAATATCATTTTAGTTATCCACAAAACTAATTTATTAAAAAGCATTCGACCATTATCACCAACACCAGCAGCTTTGAAAATTAAAACATTATCATCTGTCATTTGCAAACTGATTTGAATTTGACTGGGAGGAAGCATGTTTGTTTCTAAACCTTCAAAGAAGGAATATTTGTTTAATGGAATTATAGAGTCAACTTTTTTATTAGTTATGATTAAAGCATGACGAGCAGTAAACCCTAAATTATAACCAGCTTGACCATCTTGAGATTCTGCCACAGCTGTATTATCCAAATAAAAGTATTCGTTTGTTCCGGTTGTTTTTGCATAATCGTCAGAAATTTCAAGCAAGCTGTTGAGATTAACAAATCTGTAAAGATTATTTCCATCATAAACTGTTTTTCCATTTTGCTTTAATTGCATTTGATCAATCAATGAAGCTGCATCGTTAATTAAAGCAATTTTGTCAGCGTCTGCGAAAGCGGTTCCATCAGCAAAAAAAAGAGTATGATAATGTCCTTTGGAAACGGCCGAGCACGACACATACGAAATATTGCAGTCTCGGTTTGATTGAGACTGTTCATGAGCGGTAGTGAAATATGCTAGCTACCGCTCACGCCCTCTAGCCCTGGGTTGAGCAGAACTCAATATTAATAAAATCAATAGTACAAAATTTTAACCATCCCGAAGATGACTAGGACCCTATATATCATTATGCATATGGCGGTGGACATGGAGTATCTTTCTTCCCCATGTCGTACGGCGAGTTTGTTTACTTTAAAACTGATTTCAAAATATGCGTTATACCAATCAAAGTACGAACTTCTATCATTTAACGTAAACTGATAGCCACTTTTCATTTGTCTGGTATTATTTCCTGGTTGTGTTACAGGAGTATCTAACTGAACAGGCACATGTTCATATCTAGTATTATATTTATCACTTGGAAACATCTATGTATACTAGTAATTAGATTAAATTAATCGTTTAATTCTCGCATGAATTCCTCTTCCGGATAGTAATCTGTTAATTTTTGCATTAACATCTTCTTCAGTTATATTATCAGTCACAACATCTTTTGTGGCAGCTTTTGTAAGTTCTTTTAAAATTATCTCACCTTTTGGTTTAGTTTTAATAACCGAAACTAATTTATCAGCAGCCATTTTACCTACTTCATCTCCAAGTTTTTTAGAACCACTCTCTATGATTTGTTTTCCAGCAGTTTCTAATGCTTTCTTGCCTGCTGTTTTTACAGACTCGCTAAATATTTTTGATCCAACTTTTGAAAAAATGTCAAATATACCGGCTCCAGTTAATCGATCAACTTCAGTATAAGTTCCCATGCTAGTATCATAAACTTTTTTAATCGCGTCATATAGCATATGTAAGATAAAACGTAAGTTACTCAACTACATTAATTCTTTCAAAACAAATCGAAATGACGTATGAACTCCGTTGAGATTAATAATTTTACCGGAGAAATCAGTTATGTAAATATTAATACTGTTAATGATCGTTTTGTTTACTTCGCAGAACCCGGCTCTTATCGGTTCATCTTTGAAAGGATATGACCTCGTAAGGTCGGCTGTACTTATTTCATAAATAACATCCCCATATGATCCATCAACCATAGAATTACTTATCAAATCACAGTGGATATATAAAGTATCAATAGAATTTGTTATGTTTGGTACCACAGGCAGACGGCGCGTACCCTTACCCGCCCACACCCTACCCCCCCTCTACTACCCCCCTCCCCCTCTACTACCCCCCTCCCCCTCTCTACTACCCCCTTCCCACCTGTTTCTCTACTACCCCCCTTAAATATGTTTTCAATAAACTGTTCTACTTGCTACCCCCCCCTCTACTACCCCCCTCCCCCTCTACTACCCCCCTCCCCCTCTCTACTACCCCCTTCCCACCTGTTTCTCTACTACCCCCCTTAAATATGTTTTCAATAAACTGTTCTACTTGGTTTTCAATGAAAAAAAAAAAAAAAAATACATACTCTCTATACTATATAGTATAGAGAGTATGTATTTTTTTTTTTCATTGAAAACCAAGTAGAACAGTTTATTGAAAACATATTTAAGGGGGGTAGTAGAGAAACAGGTGGGAAGGGGGTAGTAGAGAGGGGGAGGGGGGTAGTAGAGGGGGAGGGGGTAGTAGAGGGGGGGTAGCAAGTAGAACAGTTTATTGAAAACATATTTAAGGGGGGTAGTAGAGAAACAGGTGGGAAGGGGGTAGTAGAGAGGGGGAGGGGGGTAGTAGAGGGGGAGGGGGGTAGTAGAGGGGGGTAGGGTGTGGGCGGGTAAGGGTACGCGCCGTCTGCCTGTGTTTGGTACTACTGTCCCAAATTTAGTTTCTCTTATAACCGCATCTTTGTCAAACCCAATTAAAGTGTGAATTTGTGATTCCCTTAAATCAAGCATAAAGTTATTATGAATGGTAACTAAACATTTTAAACTTGATAAATCAAATTCAATTCTTATCGGGACAGGTGAGTCATCAATCAAATCACCGTTTACAGTCAATGTTTCTTTTATATAATTATCGATATCAGCATAACTGTAATTCCCATTTGTAAAAATAATTGCTTTTGGATCTTTATCTTTTCCATTATGATACCTTATCACTTTGTTATTAAAATCCTCACTGATATTATACCAGTAAGTCATAGAATTAATCTTATCGAGTCCAATGTCATACTGTTTGTTCTTATCTAACATCAATGGTCTATCAAATACGGTTGTAAAATTACTCGGTATATTTGAGCTATTAATTATTGAAGCTCTTTCTGATGATAATACAATTTTTTGTTCCATATAGCATAATTAAGCACCTTTGTAATACAGCTTAAAACTCGATTTTTCAAAATTAAAAACTTCAGTAGTTTCAAGTTTTATGATTGGAAATATTGTCCAAAAATGAGAATTTGGAAGATATGCTTCAAATGTTCCTTTTAGTATCCGTTTGCCATTTTCTATTTTTGGTTGAGCGTGTGACTTGTCAATACTTGAACTTATACTAAACAAACTAAACGTTTCCATGCCCATGTCTGTATTTGCAACTGTATGTGTAAGGTCTGCTTCAACTACATAACGCCCGGGTTTTACAATTATTAAACCACCACGATAACGATATTTTGTAAAATATTCTCCAGTGTTTATATATGGATTGGTTGTAAATTTAAACACCCCGAGAAATAAGTGTTGGCCCCATCTATCAAGCGGTTTTTGCGTTGAATACCATATATACTGTGTGTTTATCACACCAGGGGAGTATAAAAAAGTATCTTGCGTAATGCTTTTTCCATCTTTTGTATATTCAAACAGTAGAATCTGTTCTACATTTTCTATTTTCGCATTCAACTCATCAATTATACCAAGAAGTGCTGTGTGGCGACTATCAGACTTTTGATTAAACTGTTTCAACGAAGCTATTTCACTATCAAAAGCTTTGCTCCTTTCATCCTGGGCAGCTTTCAATTGCTTTGAAACATCATCAATAGCAGCCAAGAATTCATTTTTGTCAACCATTTTCTCATTTACTTTTGCATAATCCTGTCCTAATGCACCTTTGAGAAGAGTTATTTCATTATCAAAAGCTTTGTTTTTTTCATCCTGGGCAGCTTTATCAACCATTTTGCTCAAAGCAGTTGTTAGCGACTTGCAGTCGACCATTTTCTTTTTGATGTCCTCAAACTCTTTGTCGATATTGTCAACGTTAGTGCTTGTCTGCCCATTTAATATTTATTTTTTGAGTTATTTCAGCAGCATTTCAAAGCATCACCTGAAGTTTTATTTCATCTTTCAAACCATTTGGAATTTCAACCATTTTCTCACGGTTTGTCTTTAATTGCTTTTGTATCAGATTTATTTTGTCACCAACACCTGTTGTTATTTTTTTTATCATGTCTGGAATTTTATCAATACTATAATCACGTATGATTTTTGTTATTCTTCTTTGTGTAAATTGCCTTGTTGCTACATCATCTGCTTTTTCTGGATTGCCAACATTGGTAATTCTATTTTTATCCACGTTGAGATCACTTCTCAGAATATGATTTTACCCTTGTCAAGATAATTAACCAGGTGTTTATGTTTTGCATACTCAGACAGCGCAATACCAAAATTTGTAACATTAACACCACCTGAACTAGTTTCCTCGCTTCCAAGATCATTAAAAAGTCCCATTAATATGATTAGATTAAATGTCACCGTTGAAGTTTCTTGTTGAAAGTCATACTGTTTGTCAGTTGCTTTTCTGTACTGCTCTTTGCTAACACCCTGTTCGTTGGAAAGCATGCCCAGCTCACGATTAACTGGAGTCGCGAAGAAAACATAATGAAAACAGTTCAAACGAATGTCTTTGGGAGTTTTGTAGTAGGATTGTGACAAGTAAATCACGCAACAATTCTTATGCCTGCCTTTGATGAAATAATCGACAATATCATTTTGGTTACGCTCGCAAACATAATCATCAAAAATAGCTATCTTTTGAATATCAGAATCCAAATCATTCACAGGGATAAATTGATCATTCGAACACTCCAGTATATCTTCGACCGGAATTTTATTATTTTTTGCTATCTTTTCATGTTTTTGTGACAAGACCTTGTACTTTGACCGTTCCAAGTTTTTAGCAAACAAATAAATCTTATCATAGTAAATTAAAGGTTTCAGCAACATGTGAACTAATGTGTTTGTCTTGCCATATCCTGAATTACCGCATATAAGCATTCTAAAACAACAGTCTGGCATGAAGTTCCATATCTGTTTGAAATTACCGTTGTCTGTCTTCATATCGTAGTTTGGAATTTCCATTATAATAATATACTTGGATAATATTATCTAACCTACTAGTATAATGTCTAAAGTTTATTGTGGAATAAAAACAATCCCATCTGGGAAAAAAACTCGGAACAGAGGAAGAATGTTTCAAAACTAATCAAGTCAGATATTATGGATTAAAAAAGATATCTAAGAAACTGCCTGAACCAAAAGAAGCGTCAACAGCGCTACCAAGAAAACTGAAAAGACCAGGAAATATAAAAGGAAACAAACTAGACGTTCAGATTTTCATTATGTCGTCTCTTGCAGATTTAAATGGGCTAGAAAGAAAACTTGCTTTTGCCAAGACACAAAAAGACAAAGATGACCTTATAAAAAAAACTGCAGAAGCAAACAAATTATTAGAACAGGCCAGGAAAAGACTGGCGACATTTTCACAACCACCCAGCAAGACTGCTAAAAAACCAACGAGCAAAACTGCTAAAAACTCAACGAGCGAGGCTGCTAAGAAAGCAACGAAGAAAGCAACTAAAAAAAAATCACGCATTTTTTACAACTTAGCTTATTTTATTTTTATATAACCTTATAGTATACATGTCTTTGTTAAAGTGGAAAGAATTAGCAGATAAAATGCAAACATCGAGTAATCTTGTCAAATAAAGTTATTCAAAAAAGACTAGAAAAAGGAGCTAGTCGCGATTTATACAAAGAAATATTTAAACCGGTAACTAGTGAAATAAAAGATCAGTCAGTACAGTTAACTAAGCAGTTAGCTACTCTTCCAGAAATAAGTCAGCAGTTAGCTACTCTTCCAAAAATAAGTCAGCAATTAGCCACTCTTCCTAGAGCTATAGGTGAGGAAGCACAATAGTATCACAAATATGAAGGGTTGCCCCAGTATTTCATGAAGAATCTGATAAGGCATTATCAGATGCAAAACGCGCGGTATTAATTAAGGGTGATTTGGATGCTGGTATTGATAAAGCGTTGATAAACTCATATGACTTCCCATTACCATCACAGATAGTTTAAGGAGAATATGAATATAACGCAAAATACATACTTCGGAAGATTTCTACTATAATCTATCAGGCGCACCTAACCAAACAAATAAAAAATAAAAAAAGACCTATTGAAAAAAGAAACATATAAACTGGACAGAGATCAACTACAAAAAGAGACAGACGAATTGAATAAGTATAGAAATAGAATTAGGAATACACTTGCGAATAGTGAAGTCTTTTCTTGGATTGGGAAAGGATTACAACAAAAAAGAAATTCATACAAAGTTAGTAAAGATGGCCGCTACGGTGTGTTACAAATTGATATACCTAATCTTGTTGGCCACCACAAACTTATTGCTAGACAAGGAGAATTAGTTGTGCTAGATATGAAAGTGGATGATGATTTTATTGATTTGATAACGAAGCGTTACAACAATGGAAAAGCATACTCGAAGCTGTCTCAAAATGCATTCAACGAACTGACAAAATTATCTGGTTTGCCGATTCATAAAGGTAATCTTCAAAGTACAAGAAGATTTTAGGGGGTTGTGTAGAATATTACAATAGTCCCGATGATTTGGTAAATGATCTGGAGTTAGTATCGGAAGTATCGAATCGGGAAATAATAGTCCACAGTTGACGAATACATGTATTAGCATAATCGACGAGCTATTAAAATATGGTAATATATCAACCGGAGAACACGAGCAATTGTTTTCTAAATATTTTAATTAATCTAATTATTATTATAATGAAAGAAATTAAAAGCAAGGAGGAATTAATTAGTTACTTGACTCGACAAGCGGCAGCATACAGACTTAGTTACAAATTATGCGGCAGAATTAACAGAACAGAACAGAACAGGACAGACAGTTTATTAAGACTTATACATAAGTACATCGTCTAAATACATTTATGTATAAATAAATTCATGTCACGTATCCAAGCATACAATATATTTTCTATATATTTTTAACATAGTTAATAGAAATGTATTAACAAAGGCAGTAAGGAAAATCAGCATAACCAATTACATTAGGTCTCAATATTAATAATTGAATTCCGTATAGCTAAAGCTTCTTTTATATATTTACAAATGTTCCTAATCTCATTCTTATCAGATGAAGTCAGTAAATTGTGAAACTTAAATACAGATGGATAAACGTAGTAAAAACGTTTAATATACTTTTTTCTTAGTTGAAGATAACATCGACAGATACATATAAAATGGTATTCATCCTCTATGTCCCTATAATTACAACCTAAACAATAACGTTCATTACGAGGTATATTATTACGTGAGTATCTTCCTGTTTGTATTCTCAAAGGGTGTACAGAAACCCTCAATTTCACAAAGTATAAACGTAGACTTCTGGGTACTATATCTAAATATCGTTCATATTCAAAAGAGGTTTTAAACACTTATACATATTCAAAACAGAACTGTTATTTACACTTCCATACCATTCTTGTTTAAATGTATCTATTATTCTACACTTAAATTCACTAATAAATGCGTTAACATGTAATGTTTTAGGATTTTCAAATACATATGCAAAACCATAGTCATTTAACAGCTTTTTTACATTAGAAACCCAGTTTGTATAACCTTTATTACAGTCATCAATAGCCTGGTTATACACAGTTTTCATTATTATGTTATTACTGTTGTGAATTTTAAACCAGTATTTTACAATCCTTACATATCTATTGATATATAAAGGGTATCTTCCCAATTCTCCATATACAGCAACATTGCATGTGTTTATTTTAACCTGTAACAATCTTTTACAAAATTTTAAATGTATACGTTCTACTTCTTTGGATTTGGTGAAACCCCATACTTTAGATGCATAACTTAATATTGAACCAACAAATGCATCAAACAACTGACATAATATTTTAGCTTTAGATCATATTCTTTGCATTTATATAGTAAAGTATTCATAGCCTTAAGGGCTTTTCCAACCAAATGCTCTTGGTTCAATGTAAAACTCCCAGTATAATTTATTACAGTGCCTAAATAATTAAAATTATCTACTACTTTAATATTATGGCCATTATAGGTCCAAGTCTCATCGTGTCGTATTCTACCCCTCTTACGAAATACCATAATTTTAGTTTTGGAAGTATTAACGTTTAGGCCCCATGCACTGCAATATAAGTAAAGATTGTCCAAATGATTTTGTACTTCTTCGGGTGATTTGCCTAAAACGGCCATATCATCTGCAAATAACAACAGGATCAACACAATATCGTCTATATTTAAACCAGAGTTAATACTATTCTGTAAATAAAGTTCTAAGACCTCTATAAACAGAGAAAAAAGTATCGGGGACATTACCTCCCCTTGGCGTAAGCCAACATCATAACTAAAGTAATCCGAGTAAGATGTACATGATTTCACACAAGATTTAACATTTTCATACATATCTTTGACTTCTCTAAGTAATTTACCTTTTATACCAGATTTGTAAAGTTTCAGCCACAATGCATTACGATAAATACTATCAAGACATTTAAGCAAATCGACATATATAACGTATAAACGTTTGTTTTCATTTATATAATTTTGCACAATAGACATTAGAATATATATTGCGTCAACAGTTGAACAACCTTTCCGAAATCCGAATTGCGCATACGAAATAGTAGCGTTATCTTCACAAAATGACTCGATGCACTTATTTAAAATCTTGGTAAATAATTTTGAAAAACAACTAGCAAGTGTAATCCCTCTGTAGTTATTAACATCATTAACAGAGCCCTTTTTATGCAAAGGGATAATGACACCCTCTGTCCATTTTTCTGGAAAGAAACCTGATACTAAAATACTATTAAATATATCACATAAATGACTAGATAATATATCAACACATTCAATAAAGTATTAATTTAATATACAATCCCTACCAGCCGACTTATTACGTTTTAAATGTTTAATTGCACTATGTACTTCACTAACAGAAATAGGCAGGTCCAACTCTGGAAATGATGAATTATCTACATTAAAGTCATGACTTGAACAAAATTGCTCTGCCTCATTATTATTACAATCAAATGTATTGTTGCTAAGATTTTCGAAAAAAACTTTAAAATTATCTAAGGAAATATTATGACTATTTACTTTATTCTTTGATTTGAAACAGTTCCAAAACTCTCTCGGCTTATTTCTTCTTACATTTTCAATTTCTTTCATTTTCTGACGGTATGAACAATGCTTCTTTTTACGGATTAGGTCGTTGTGATATTTCTTTCGTGAACATAGGGTAATCCTATTTATATCAGATGTGTTTAAATTAAAACTACGTAAAGCCACTTGGTATAATTGTCGTGCATTATCACAGTCATTATCAAACCAATCAGCATTTTTCATACAACTGTCAACATCAAACAATGGTTTATTATTATAACTACAGGTTTGACAAATAATGGATCCGCAACACTGCGGATGGTAGTTGTAAATCTATTTAAAACATTATTTATTGAGATTCTATTTGTACAATCTATATTATTAACAATATCGTTGAACACAGGTAATTTTGTAATAATCCCTGCACGAAAATTTTCACGTAGCGTATTATTCCATTTATACTTAACATCAGTGTATGTCTCGTAAATGGGTGAGAAGTTATTACAATATAATGAAAAATGTAACGGTGCATGATCACTCCATTCATTGAAATTGCCTATAGCGGAAGAGCCGTTATGTGAGTAAAAAGTGTGTTTACAGCTGTCACCTATTCTACCATTTACAATGCGTAAACACGTTGACTTACATAGATCAAGCAATTTAATCCCATGGCTATTATGAACCTTATCCACAGAGGCCCTAACCGTGGCATAGTCTGGAACATAGTCTATATCATCATATACAGTGTTTATATTATCATTTACAATAAAATCACATTTATTTCCAACCCTGCTATTTAGGTCTCCGGCAATGTATATCTTACCAAAATCAGAAAAATATGTTATATCATTTTCTAAGATTTCAAAAAGGTCTACATTTAATGTATTATAGACAGGAGATTCATCTCCCCATATATAGCTTGCACATATATACACATCCTCCGCAGTATTGAAGAAAGTATGGTCTAATTTTAACCAAATAATTGTATCGTAATGATTTTTAACAATTTGAATACCGTTTTGCAAATGATCTTTGAAATAAATAACAATACCACCGCTGCTTTTAGATAAATTCGTCCATGTTTCATATAAAAGGCAAATATCATGCGAGCTTAAAATATCAACAAAATCAGAACAAATATTTTTACAATCTGTTAATCCGTGTACGTTCCACGACAGGATAGATACCTCACCGCCGTCGTGCCCCTACGCTCTCACTGCGGCCCCATCGACGTAGAGAGTGTCGTAGGCCAGGTACGCTCTCTTTCCCTACCGCCTGGCCTCCTTCATCTTTCTTTATTTAAACTGTCCTGTTTTAATGGGATGACAGTAGGGTAAGTGTGAGGTTTGGGGCACCCTAGAACCGATTTAAACCCCCAGTGGCCTTTGTTGCCTGACCGTTCCAAGGCGGTAGCCCTACTGTCAACCCTTTTGTGTTTGTGATGTCGTTTGTATTTTTTATTACTTTTGCCTTCTCGTTTGTCTGTTTGCGTGTTTGTTTTTGTGTTTTGTGGTTGATTGTCGTCCTTGAATGCTGCTTTCCCTGTCCGATATGTGTATCTTCCTTCGGTACCAGCTTCCGCCTCTTCTGAATCACATCTTGAGGGAATTGCTCAAAAACTCGATAAACTGTCCCATCAAGTTCTTTCCACAGTATTCGCACCATTTCCCTGTCCTTAAAGTAGGTAAATTTAGCCACAATGTTCCTTACTTTGCCAGCTACCGGCGCGCCTGGTGACCGATGCACCCTCTCAAACTTGATAGACTCAGCCATCTCATGGGCGATCTTGAAGGCATCCTGCATATGTTGGCGCAGCTTCCATTCCGTCGTTTCCGGCGTTTCATTTCCGTTCGTGTTTTCCTCAGGTACCCCGGAGAAAATAAGATTATTCCTCATGGTTTGATATTGTAGATATGATACGTCATCATGCAGGGTATCCCTCTCCTTCTCCAGCCCCTGAACCCTCTCCGTCAGGTCCGCCGCGTGTATGTCCGCCCCGGTGTTAACACGGTGTTACAAATCACAAGTGGGATAATTTGTTGTACCTCTGCATTGGTATTAATCCCCGCAGTTCATGTTTTCATAGCTATCGTTGGAGCAATTCCCCCAATAATTGCGGTTTTGATGAACACAACTAAAATGGCAGAGAAAAAGGTTTTATTAAAATCATATCATAGGAGTTTCAAACAACTTCTTTCATATGTGCAAACATCTAATATGCCGGATGGGGAGATAATCCCATCATGTTTTTCTAAAATACTCCACCTGCAGCAAAATGATAGTTTTACTGAACCTCTGAAAAGGTATATTCAGAAGTATAAGTTAAATGGTTTCTAGTTCTTTTTCAACTTGTTTCCATATGGCATCGTACTTGTCTCTAGTAGCTTTTGTTTTAATTGGTTTTGTTTCTTTTTTATTTCTAATAGCTCGAATATCTTCTGGAAAATGTAATTAAATTTAATTACTCTTTTCCGGCCTCCTATCTTATCTAAATATTTTACAGTCTTGTAAAACAAATCCTCGCATCTTTGCTTGTCTATCGAGGATAAATTGTACCCTCCCAAAAGTTTTTCTAGGTGATATATTCTATGATAAACGCCCTTCTTGCGAACTCCTCGATAATCTACAACAAGATCATATCCATTGTGAGTCCCACGTTCGAAACGAATACGTTATCCGTTTAAAACCTCGCAAGTGCTATTACAATTTGCACATGATACGTGCAATTATAGCAAAGTCTGTACCCAACACAATCCTTACAGTGCGTCTTTTTGTCGACTATATAAAATAAAAAACAATCCATGCAAAATTCAGAATAATCAAAAACACCTAATACTCTCTTACAATATATACAATATAATATACTATTAGTATTATTTATTTAATTAGGGCTTAAAAGAATAAGAATATTATATGGTATACACGGATGATATAGAAAGTCTCAGAAAAGATTGAGAGAAGCAGGCTTTGTTGGTTGATTTTGAGGGTAGAAATAAAATTGACAGAGAACTATTAATTTTTGCAAACTTCAAGGAATTGACTGAAAAAATTATAACCGAAGTATAAAAGATGAAACTCCCGTGGAAAATAAGAAAACGTTATATCGAAAGATTAAACAGATCGCGTGATAAAATGATCACACGAGCGACTAACGGTCCCATAACTATTGATTTTTTTATTTATTACTATGGTAAGTTATTGAATGAGGGAATTGATATTATTTTTATGCTGGTTAAATTAATTACGTAGGGCTTAAAGAATTCTGTATTATATATGTTATATAATGAGTGTGAAAGAAATCGAAATATCCCCGAAACAATATAGTAAGTTTTTTCTGTGGGTATTGTGGACAGATTAAATCCACTCGCTCAGCTTCGTCTGACGTGAAAAACAGTCACAGAATTCTTCAAGGCGGAATTACAAAGAACTAAAGGATTTAAATTATGTGTTACATTGAAAATGACTTTCGCTAAATCAGCTGAAGATGCAGCTTCCATGACCACATACAAAACAGCTTACTTTACATCAAAGGCGACAATAATCTTAAATGAAAAGGATATCAAGGGTGCTTTAGATACAGCAACTGATGAAATTGCGAGTAGAATTGGAAGCTGGCTCTCAGAGGAAAGTGGTTGGGTAAATGCATCAGTGGATATGCATTATGTTAACAGGGTGAAGTATAAGCCATTAAGGGGTAGCTCTTATTTGGAGTTACCAAAAGAACTTTCTCACCACATGAAAGGTCTAATAAATATAAAAAAATGAAAAAGATGATGAATGATTTAGATGGTGTCATCTGGCATATAAATTTCCTGCTGCAAAAGATCCCCAAAGAATAACAAAGTACAAAAAGCACATTGTTGATTTTGATTACAGCGGAATTACATTTCCTGTTACATTAAAGCAAATTCCAAAAATAGAAAAACAAAACAATATATGTTTTAATATATTTGGATATGAAAAAAGTGGGATATATCCGCTGTACATATCAAAAAACAAAGTTGAAGAAGAATGCGATATGCTTTTGATTGTCGAAGAAGAAAAAAAACATTATGTGTGGATAAAAAATTTCAACAGTTTAATGTATAATCAAACATCTCATAAAGAAAAAAAATGGTTCTGCAAAACATGCTTGCAGTGTTTTTCATAAGTAAAAGTCTTGGAAACTGTCTTTCTCTGAATGGCAAGCAAGCAATAAAAATGCCTTTTGCGAGTGAAAAGGTTTTCTTTAAAAACTATGATAGGCAATTAATGGTTCCATTTGTTATATATGCTGACTTTGAAGCAATAACGGAAAAAATATCTTCAGCTACGAATAATCCAAAAAACTCGTATACAGATGCATATCAGCAACATACTGATTGTATTTATGGATACAAGGTTGTCTGCTGCTATGATGACAATACCGGTTTAACATACAGAGGACCAAACGATGTTTATAAGTTTTTAGAACAAATGATAGAGGAAGAAAAATATTGTAAAAAAACTGCGAATGCATGTTTTAAGAAAGATTTGACAATGACAGCAGCCGAAGAAAAAGAATTTAGGGCAGCTGAAAAATGTCATATTTGTGATAAACGATATATGACGTGTGATAGAGCAGTTAGAGATCACTGTCATATAACTGGGAAGTTTAGAGGAAGTGCCCACGATGCATGCAATCTCAGTTTCAAGTTGACTAAAAAAATACCTGTTGTGTTTCATAACTTGAGAGGTTATGTCGCTCACTTTATAATGCAACACATCGGAAAGTTCAAAAAAAAAGATAATGTTATACCAAATAACATGGAAAGGTATACGGCTTTCATGTTGGGGTCAAATTTGGTGTTTATAGATAGTTTCCAGTTTATGTCACAGTCGCTCGATAACTTGGTGAAAAACATTCCGTTGTTTAAATACATCTCTCAAGAATACTCTGATGAAAAGTTAGAACTGTTGAAAAGAAAAGGAGTTTACCCGTATGATTATATGGGTGGCTTTGAATGCTTCAAGGAAAAACATAAGAAAAGCTTCTACTCTCAGTTAAATGAATTTAATTGAATTGGGGTTTTAAGGCGCATCAACACATGAAAAGGTTATATGGTGCCTAACAGGCATGAACATGCCAGGCTCATCTTCCATGTACATCGAGATAAAATATGGAAAATGGGCCTAGAACCTTCTCACCCTGTACTGCAGAGTTGCTGCAAATTCTATCGTAGAAACTCCATTTATGCTGGAGCCACGTTATTGTTTTTCTGCCACTGCTCTTTTGATGCGAGCGAGATAGCACCTGAAACAATGCAGGGATCATGATGAAGACCTTTAATGAACATGAACAAAAAAAGATAAAATGAACATGAATTTGGGGGGATTCTACCCCTCTGCCTACCCCTCCAAAGTGATCTGCAGTGGCCCTATTCTTTGCCCCGTGATCGTGATCCCCGGGAACCACACGGGGCCTCAGTTAAATGATGCAAATATCTCAGATGAAGATTATGAGCATGCTAAAAAAAATATGGAAGACGTTCAAATTAAAAAACATGTGCTTTGAGTTCAAAATCAAAAACATGGGGGAATATCATGATCTGTATTTGAAAAGTGATGTTTTGTTGCTAGCTGATGTTTTTGAGATCTTCTCTACACTATATACAACCTTACCACATCATCTTATTAAAGACAAGCTAATTTCTCTTATTCAAAAAACATTCGCTAGAGAAAATACTACACTTTTGGCATGTAATAATATTAAAGCGTTTTTCACTAACGGCAGTTTAGACAATTATACTATGTGGACTTGCTATGAAGTTTGTGAAGCACTCATCTTCCTATTAGATAATATTTTCGTCAGGTATGGTACCACCGTTTATAGACAAATTGTTGGTATCCCTATGGGTACGAACTGTGCACCACTTGTCGCAGATTTGTTTTTATTTTGCTATGAAAGGGATTTCATGTTGAGTCTTTCACCAGATACCCAGGCAGATGTTATTGAAGCTTTTAATGACACCTCTCGGTATCTGGATGACATACTGAACATTGACAACCCTTTCTTTCCAACTATGGTTCATAATATTTATCCTAAAGAACTTCGGCTTAATAAAGAAAATATATCTGATAATAACGCTTCTTTTCTTGATTTAGATCTCTCGATTGAAAATGGTAAAATAATTAGCAAAATCTATGACAAGAGAGATGATTTTAATTTTGACATTGTTAATTATCCCCACTTGGATGGGGATGTTCCCCGAGCAACTTCTTATGGGGGTGTATCTGTCTCAACTTATTCGTTTTTCTAGAGCTTGTACTCGAGTTGAGGACTTTAATATTCGTAATCTTTGTATAACTAAAAAGTTACTCAATCAGGGTTACCGTTACCATAAACTTCGTAAAACCTTTGCAAAATTTTATTATTTTAACCCTGATCTTCTTTCCAAATATAAATGTAATTTAAGGACTCTTCTGCTACAAGGACTATCACAACCTGACTTCTATGGTGATGTGATTTATAAACTTCGTAAGATTCTTGGTCATGATCACTTTCATACTATATTTGTTAAACTTGTTCAAAAGTTTATCAAAAGAGGTTATGACCCTATCATTTTGCAACGTACTGCATGCTTGGTGGTGGACCCTTTTACAGTTCGCCACTATGCTTTCCTCTTTAATTGTACGATGACCGGACAGGCTGTGGACCCTATGATGACGCCTACCTAAAGCCCATTGGGACGGTGGCGTTTGATGTTTGTCCATGTTCTTTCTTGTCGTGCCCTTAATGGTGTATTCTCTTACTGCTCTGGCTTCTGCCAAGTCATTGAGTACCTTCATTGTGGCTTTCTATGCTATTGTTTTTTTGTATTATATTTACACGAGCATATTTGTGTTTTACTTATATTGCCTATTGATGCTGCCTTGTTGGTTAGAGTTTAGATCATGGCGGGGATTTCTTTATTTACATTGTCCTGTTTTAATGGGATGACAGTAGGGTAAGTGTGAGGTTTGGTGCACCCTATAACCGGTTTAAACCCCCAGTGGCCTACTTTGCCACTGACCGTTCCAAGGCGGTAGCCCTATTGTCAACCCTTTTGTGTTTGTGATGTCGTTTGCCTTTTTTATTACTTTTGCCTTTTCGTTTGTCTGTTTGCGTGTTTGTTTTTTTGTTTTGTGGTTGACTGTCGTCCATGAATGCTGCTTTCCCTGTCCGATATTTTTATCCTTCTTCAGAAAAATGTGCTTTGAGTATTACAAATCATATCCTTGTCATTACTTCAATAGTCCCGGTTTATCTTGGGATGTTTTTGAGAACTTCAGAAAAATGTGCTTTGAGTATTACAAATTAGATCCTTGTCATTACTTCAATCGTCCCGGTTTATCTTGGGATGCCTGTTTAAAAATGACTGGGATTAAACTTGACTTGATTACTGATATTGATAAATATCTGTTTGTAGAGAAAGGAATGAGAGGTGGTGTGAGTTATATTGCGACTAGATATTCGAAAGCTAATAATAAGTATATGGAAAACTATGATAGTAGTAAACAAAGTAAGTATACAATGTATCTTGATGCTAACAACTTGTACGGGTGGGCGATGTGTCAGCCTTTACCAACTGGTAATTTTAAATGGGTCGATAAATTTGAAGAAGGGAAATCAAACTATATTGTTGGGTGTAACCTTGAATATCCAGAAGTGTTACATGACCCGCATAATGATTATCCTCTCGCTCCGGAAAGTGTAAATATAAAAGATGAGTGGTTGTCGGACTACTGCAAAAACTTGAAGAGTAAGTTTGATTTGGGAACTAGTAAAGTTAACAAACTTGTTCTACATTCAAGGACAAGAGAAAATATGTCACACATTATAGAAATTTAAAGTTGTATGAAAGCTTGGGGTTGAAAGTGAAAAAGATACACATGATACTCCAGTTTGATGAGTCTCAATGGTTGAAAGTGTATATCGACTTCAATACTACAAAAAGGACAGCTGGTAAAAACGCTTTCGAAAAAGATTTCTTCAAGCTTATGAATAATTCGGTTTTTGGCAAGACGATGGAAAACCTGAGAAAAAAGAGTTCATGTTAAGCTGACGCATGACGAGGAAGTTCTTTTGAAATATGCGGCAAGACCATCGTTTATTTCTTGTAAGATGTTTAGCGAAAACTTGTTTGCTATAATCAGAATGAAAGAAAGACTTGTCTTAAATCGCCCTTGTTATGTTGGTATGTGTATTCTTGACTTGTCAAAATACTTGATGTATGATTTCCACTACAATTATACCAAAAACAAATACAAATACAATGGAAAAGTCAAATTATTGTTTACTGACACTGATTCTCTATGTTATGAAATTAGAACAAAAGATGTGTAGAACTTTTTGATAACGGCGATTATGATCCAAAAAGCGAGTTTTACTTCAGCGATAACAAAAAGAGTATTGGTAAGATGAAAGATGAAGCCTGTGGTGCGGTGATCGTAGAGTTTGTTGGATTGAGGAGCAAGTCATATTCATACATTTTGGATGATAATACTGAAACAAAGAAATGCAAAGGTGTCAAAAAATGTTGTCAAAAAACAGAAATAAAAATATTTTATTCACGGCGACAGAAGCTCATCATAAAATGAAAGTTATCAGATCTAACAAACACAAGCTGGGCAGCTACGAAATTAATAAAAAAAAGCTTGTCCGCATATGATGACAAAAGGTACATATTAGACAAGTGCTGGGATACACTAGCATATAAATAATATATTATAACACTTTATATATGGAACAAACGTTTGTGGAAGAGATATGTGAAAAACTTGAGAAGTTGAAAGGCAAATACAAAAAAGCATTGTTGGCATGCAAACAGGGCCGGGTGGAATATGATGTGACTCATGCTGTTTTTCTAGATACTAAAAAAAGCGATTACAATTAGAAATTAATTATTATCTAGAAAAACTTGATTATACCAATAGAAAGCTTCTCAATTTAAAATGCAAAATATGCGAATGCAGAAAAAGAAAATATTCTATGGGAAAATTTAATATGAATAGTGATGATGAAGATGATTGTCCTGGTCCTTCTGATTTTGTTTAACAGTTGAGAAGCTTAATGTTGAAGTTATTTTAACAAAAGATTTCAATTCAGGCGATTGGAGGGGAAAAGAGGACTTGCTAAACTTCAGGTGCATCTCTACATTTCATTTCGGTAGAGGCATACCAAACGGGGTTCTAGTTATCTTCTTTTCCAGAACATGCTAGCAAGAGGACTTGCCAAACTTCAGATGTGTCTCTACATATTTTTCGGTAGAGATATTTCAAAATGGGGTTCTGGTAAAGTTTGTGGAGTTGCTTGTTAAAAGCTGATCAAGAAATATTCAGAATTGAAAAAGTAGTACGACGTGATTACAAAAAGAAACAAGCATTAGTTAAATGGAAAGGTTACAACGCGGATTTCAATAGCTGGGTACCGTTTAAGGACATTCAAGATATAAAAGTGCGTTAAAGAGGTTTTGGGTTGTGTGATTTGAAAACCCTTACAAAAAAAGTAGCAAGTATACAAACTGGGGTTCCGACTTTGTTTAACGGACGAGACTAAAACCATCTGCGGTGTTGGGTTTGAAAGATATTGATTACCCGATCTGCAGTTGTTTTATTTGGGGTTGATTAAAAAGGTATCAATTTATAAGTAGTATACAAACTGGGGGTATCAGCGGGGTTTTCTTTGAGTGGGGGTTGTAATGAGTTTTAAATTTGTTGGTTGGCAACAAATTTACTGACTCATTGCATAAAACGCCCCTCAAAAAAACTGCGCTTAAACCCCAAGTTTGTATACTACTGTCCTGACAGCTTTTATCAGTTTCGCTAAAAGCTCCCCTGTTGTGAAAACAACTCCTAGATATTTGAATTTATTATCTATTTCTAACTCGGTGTCTAAAATAGAGCTAAGTAGTACGTGGTAACTGTCCGCCTTTTTTTTTAAATATCATTACTTTTGTCTTTTTGGTATTAACTGTTAACACCCACCTGTCACAATACTCGGCTAAAATATTTAACGATTTCTGTAATTCCTCTTTGGACTTAGCAAGCAACATTATGTCGTCTGCGTAAAGCAACATACACAATTTGAGCATTCCTACATTAATACCTTCTACACCTTTAGTTATGAACTCTTCCTCCATATCATTTAAGTACATGCTGAAAAAAAATGGTGATAAACACTCCCCTTGTGTAACACCCACAAAACTCGAGAACTCTTCACTAACCGTATTAAAATACTTTACTTTTGGTTTGACGCATATGCACATAGATTTAATAACAGTACGTTTATTTCCCCGTACCCCATACTTGATTAATTAATACCATAAGACATCTTTATCTACAAAGTCAAAGGCCTTCGTAAAATCAACAAATGCACAAAATTCTCCTTGGCTGAGACTATGCCAAATGACACCATAGAAAATATATTGTTTACCGTGCTCATGCCTTTCCTAAACCCTGCTTACGCCTCTATATATACGTGGTATAATTCTGCCCAACAATTCAATCGATTATTAAGAATTCTAGAAAATAGTTTTCCTAACGTACTGAGTAGAGTTATACCCCTGCAGTTGCTAGGTTCACTGGGGTCCCCGCTTTTAAAAGTAGATACGATATACCCTTCGCTCCATGATTCTGGAAAAAACCCACGAGTTAGACATGTGTTGAAAAGTTTGTGAAAATACGGTAATAGTGCGTCGGAGCTGTGCTTGAAGAACTCATTTAATAAATTATCTGGGCCGGAAGATGAGTTATTTCGCAACTGAGTTAACGATTTTATTAATTCTTGTCTTGTTATTTCTATATTAAGTTCATCGAACATGACTTGAATCCGCCATTTAGATATCGTTCATTAAAATAAATCACATCGTCATCTGCTTGATAGAAGTTGTCATCGTGATTATTTATCGCCTTAAAGTACCTTGCAACATTATTCGCTGAAACGGTTTTCGGACTCGATATATTCGATGATTCTTTTAAAAGTTTCCAATACTCTTTTGCATTTGATTTGCGTGCCTCTAATAATTTAAAAATGTTTTCTTTGTGAAAGGCAAATCGTTTTTGCCTAATAGTATGCTTATACTCACTTCTGGATCAACAGTTATTTAGTCTATTTGTGTCGGATTTAAGTTTACGGTATTCATATAAAAGCTAAAATACTAAAAAAAATCTTAATAAAAGAATGTTTTTAAACAATGAAATATCTAGTGCACCTAGCAGGAATTAGAACTTTTCATTATCAGACTTTTTTGTATATAACTTGCAATATATTACCTTGCTATCCTTGGCTATGTTGTGCCAGCCATTAACAAGTAAACACTTATGTATACAGTTGTTTATTGCAACTTCTGTTAAAATCACTAAAAATTAATCACTAATGCTTGAAATGAAATATTGTGAGTAGCTTAATAATTAAATATAATTTGTACAAGTAGTGACCAATCAAATACCATGACCAGGTATGTAAATAACATGTGCATGCATTTCATTTGAGTATTGTTTATGAACATTGATTTTGTTTCTTTAAAAAAAACTTTGACAGGATTATTTGAGATTTAAATTGATAGCACCAACAAGCTAATGATATCAAGGTAACATATTGCAAGCGTTATTGTAAAATTAGATTTATGCTGTTGAGTTCAAATTCCTCACCCATGGGTTCACCTCGATTATTAACTCTAGGTCAGTAGGTGGGCCATCGTGCTGATCCACTGACTTAAGTAACATATCTAGTTCATTTGACCCATGGGTTCACATCGGTTATTCTGTTGGATTCACTTTCAAGTGCTCTACTAAAACCACTTTATTTAAACAATTTTGTTTTGAAATCATTTTTGTTTTGTTTCTAACTAGGATAATAAAATAAGGTACTGCAAGTTTCATGTAAAACTATGCAGAAGTGTTTGAGATATGCAACTTTAGTTTTTCTTTTGTTCCAGGGGACATAATTCTTAAGAATTGTTTCAAACCACCAATAGCATACTGGGTTAGAGATACCTTTCAGTTCAACATGCGCGCTTGAGAAACAAGTGTAGCAACTAAAACGCTGATCTTTATTTTAATCATTTGAGGGATAATCCCAATTGCGTCTGCGGTGATGGAGTTGAGGACGCTGAGCATTATATTTTTTAGATGCGTACATTTTAGAAAATGAAATTATATATAAAAATCGAACAGGAAAAGTAGCATTCAAGGACAACAGTCAACCACAAACACAAAAAGAAACAAAGAAAGAACAACTGAAATAATTAGCAAAATATATGACAAGAAAGATGATTTTAATTTTGATATTGTTAATTATTCGCATTTAGATGGGGATGTTCCCCGAGCAAATTCTTATGGAGTCTATGCGTCTCAGTTATTCTTTTTTTCTAGAGCTTGTACTCGAGATGAGGACTTTAATATTCATAATCTTTGTATAACTAAAAAGCTACTCCATTAGGGCTACCGTTACCATAAACTTCGCAAAACCTTTGCAAAATTGTATTATCGTAACCCTGATCTTCTTTCTAAATATAAAAATAACTTAAGAACTCTTCTGCGACAAGGACTATCACAACCTGACTTCTATGGTGACGTGATTTACAAACTTCGTAAGATCCTTGGTCATGATCACTTTTATACTATCTTTGTTAAACTTGTTAAAAGGCTTTTCAAAAGAGGTTATCATTTTGCATGCTTGGTGGTTTACCCATTTACATTGTGCCACTATGCTTTCCTCTTTAATTGTGCAAATGACCGGACAGGCTGAGGACCCTATGATGACGTCTACCTAAAGCCCAAAATGACGGTGACGTTTGATGTTTGTCTGCAA
Organism: Cyrtodaria siliqua; assembly: GCA_037043455.1. Lineage (NCBI taxonomy): Eukaryota > Metazoa > Mollusca > Bivalvia > Adapedonta > Hiatellidae > Cyrtodaria > Cyrtodaria siliqua. The sequence continues at coordinate 372,533 of JAWPHD010000918.1, forward strand.
TATTGTCTTGTCGTGCCCGCAATGTTTTGTTCTCTTGTTGCTCTGACTTCTGCCAAGTCATTGAGTACCTTCTTTGTGGCTTTCTAGGCTTATTGTCTTTTTTGCATTTATATATACACGAGCATCTTGTGTTTTACTTATATTGCCTATTAATGCTGCCTTGTTGGTTAGAGATGTCTTCATGGCGGGGATTTTTTATTTACACTGTCCAGTTTTTTTTGGGATGACAGTAGGGTAAGTGTGAGGTTTGGTGCACCCTAGAACCTGGTTTAAATCCCAAGCGGCCCGCTGACCGTTCCAAGGCGGTAGCTCTATTGTCAACCCTTGTGTGTTTGTGACGTCTTATTTTACCTTTTTTATTCATTTTTAGCGCTACTGGCCACAGGCCAACATAGCTTATGGGATGACGAGTTGTCCGTCGTCCGTCCGTTAACTTTTGCCTTGTGAACACTCTAGGGCCTTCATTATTAATCCGATCTTTGCGAAACTTTGCCAGTGTCTTTATATCAATGAAAATTAGCCAGATCGGATTTATTTCACCGGAGCTATGGCCCTTGTTTTGCTGGAAAATGCCATATTAAGCCTTGTGAACATTCTAGCACCTTCATTTATTATTTAGTCTTTACCAAACTTTCACATATTGTTAATAACAATGAAAGCTCGGACAAGTTCGAAACCCAGCTAAATTGGGTCAGTAACACCAGAGTTATGGCCTTTGTTTTTCCCCCTGAAAAATGCCATTTTATGCCTTGTGAACACTCTAGCACCTTCCTTTATTATTTGATCTTTACCAAACCTGCAAAGATTGTTAATACTAATGAAAGCTTGGATAAGTTTGAAAACCAGCGGAATTGGGTCAGTAACACCAGAGTTATGGCCCTTTTTTATTTTTGAAAAATGCCATTTTCGGACTTTCGATCACTCTAGCACCTTCATTTATTATTTGATCTTTACTAAACTTGCACAGGTTATTAATATCAATAAAAACTCGGACAAGTTCGAAAACCAGCCAAATCGGATCAGTAATACCAGAGTTATGGCCCTTGTTTTTTTTATATAAAAAATCCATTTTCTTCCTTGTGAACGCTCTAGCACCTTCATTTATTATTTGATCTTTACCAAATTTGCACATATTGTTAATATCAATGAGTTAATACCAATGAAAGTTTGGACAAGTTCGAAAACCAGCTAAATTGGGTCAATAACACCAGAGTTATGGCCCTTGTTTATTCTGAAAAATTCCATTTTCTGCCTTGTGAACACTCAAGCACCTTCATTTATTGTTTGATCTTTTTGTCTTTTTTTTTTTTTTTTTTTTTTTTTTTTTTTTTTTTTTTTTTTAACGCCGTGATGGATTGGACGAAAGTTAGCAGGAAGCATTGGTATGATTATTTAGTTTTGACTACTGCGATTTTTTCAGGTTCGTTGATTTTTGATGGAGTTAGAGCCCTTGACATTTTTACTTTAAATTTCTTGTCGGCGCTACTTCTCCTAAACCCTTTGTTGGATTTCGAGGAACCCATGATATTAGAGCCGTTTAAGCAAGTAGAGCGTCTACATGGACTCTTGTTCAATATAGTTCTTCTTTGTTTCTGTGTGTGTTTGTGGTTGACTGTCGTCTTTCAATGCTACTTTTCTTGTTCGGTTTTTATATCTATATTTAAGATAAATAAAAGGCCAAATAAGACATCACAAACAGAAAAGGGTTGACGATAGGGCTACCGCCTTGGAACTGTCAGTGGCAAAAAAATGTCGCTGTAGTACAATCCATTTGCATATGTTCCCATATTGTGATGTTTATTACATATATTGTAACATATCTGCAATAAAATATTATTGACCTAAATGAATCCTCTGGTAGGTAGGGTAAGAGTGAGGTTTGCTGCACCATAGAATATGTTGTAAGCTGCCAGTGGCCTTTTTGCCACTGACAGTTCCAAGGTGGCATTCCTATTGTCTACCCTTTCTTGTTTGTGGTATCGCATACTTCGCTTCTAGTTTCCTTGTTACTGATGTTTGTTTTGTACGCGTGTTTTGGGTTGATTGTATTATGTCACTGCTACCTTACTGTTCGTCTTTTATACCTACTTTTATTGCAGCACTGGTGTTGTTTGTGTACCATGTGGTGACCGAAAAAAGTATCCCCGCACATCCAATAAACTGATATATTCCCAAAGGGATCGTATTGCATGTGTTTCATACATCCAGTTTCACATTTAAACATATCCACCAGAATACATCCTCCTGAGGTCCCAACAGTTCTGATACCATAGTAGCATTCGATCTTCATCTCCCCCACCCACCCCACCCCACCCCCACCACAACACACACACATATCACTCAAACGATCGATATAAAAATGCAATAAAAACAGGGGGTCACAAACAGCCAATCCGTTGAATGCCGTCACGTTCTATTTTGACACGTCACAGATAGATTTACCCCATTTCTACTTTCGCTTTACTGTCTATGTCAATTATAATTAAATATCTCAAACAAACACTAATAAAATAATGTTCCCAATACATCATTCGAATGAATTAAAGGTAATAATAACAAAAAGCAATCAACAGTGTGCATTTTGTATCACAAGTAAGGCAGGGAAACGTAATGGTGTAATTACGCCTTTAACAGTTTATCAACATTCTCTCTTTTCAATGGAAAGGGTATGGAGAATCATTTACCCTAGTATAACTGCAATGAATAGAATAGAATAAAAACTGCACGGGCATTATCTCCAGTATTGTGATTTCACAGCGCAATAATGTACCCATGCACCGGTTTCGACAGACGACAGAACTATATTTTTTTGATATTCTATAATTAATTGTCTATTTAATTCGTTTGAAACTAAGTTCAATAATTAAAATTATATAGGTATATCACATCATCAACAAAAGAGTTGTATGCCAATAATATATGCAGAAACAGCAAACAACTGTCGTAATGCTGGGGATCATTTATTTTGGCAGAAAATAGTGCCATAAATAATCACACGCACTTTCACCAAAATTAACTTTACCTATTGTTTACATTATAAAAAAACTATTATCTAAGTTCTTTTATTACAAACGATATTCTCAACTTGAAAGAAGTATGAGAAATTGGTCAACTTTATACAAGTGTTAACACGCGGAGGGATATATTTACGTCAATCTCGGTGAGCAACACCAGTGACACGGTCCCGGGTTTGCTCTTTGACAAATTTATCGTGAAATGATAGTTATGTCGGCAAATTATTGATTTCTTATGTTTGAAAGAACCCACAAGTTATTTTACAATTAGGGTACTGTTGTCATTAGAAATTGGATAGATTCACCATGAGTAATTTTGAAATTCCTAACGGATTGACGGATCTTCTGCAAAATTTCACAGTTGCAGTTTTGAAAGAACGACCACCAGATCTGGTGAAGTTTGCAGCTAACTATTTTAACAAACTGAATGAAAGTAAGAATGCAGACCAACAAACCGAAAAAGGCAGGGGCGTGCGATTTATTGAATCCGAACCAATGCAGACAGATGACAACAGTGATGACGAGCCAATGCCAGGTAAAGTTAGATTTTGTGCATAGCTCTTCAGATCAATGTTGTGGTGAATTCTAGCCTAATAAATTGGCTCCTATGCAGTTTTTTGTTTATTATTCTGACGTTCTATGTAACTGCATATACGCCTAATTTCCTTTGAAAAAAACGCTCCAACACCCATGTGATTTTCGAACGAAATTGAGCAGCTTATCAGACTTATGTGCGTAAACCATGACGATAATCTAACAAAATAATAAGTTACCTACCATTTACTTTCGGTTTTATTTTTTTCCGAAGCATATTTTACATTATATATCGGTTTTTCGTAGATCGCTATACATGTGTATTGACAATATATTGACAAGTGCGCGTTTCTCCCAACGTTGCATGCGCAATGCGCATAAGTACACATTTTCCACTGTGGACAACGTGTCACGAAACTGCGTTGTGTATAATGTATCTAGTATAACGTTTTCAAGTCTTAGGTTAACACAAGGTAATGGGCGAAGGGTGCCGGGATATTTATTATATATTACCCCTTCAGACATTCTCTTAAAAGAAAAAGGAAAAAATCTCGCTTGTTTTATAGCCTGATCTAGGGGAAAAAGCACCTAACCATAGACCTACTGTATGTCCATGACCTAACTTAAGCTTGTTTATTTTGTTTTGTTATGTTCATTTCATTTAGTGTGTAGGGGGTAGGGTGAGTTTATGGGTGGATTCAGGGGGCGACCACTAAACAATCTGTAAAATATGGAAATTTATATTAAACAAGAGCTGTAGGAGAACAGCGCAGCTCGACTATTCAGAGAATAATAAATGGTATAGCCAGTATATACCATCAGAAAACAAGGCTAAAACAATGTGAGGGGGGGGGGGGGGGGGGGGGGGGTGGTATAGAAACTCGGGCCGATATAAAAATTATTGTTAGAATCTCATACAAATTATAGTAAATTTTGGGGCCAGGGTGACATTTCATTTATTTTTATCAGTTTTAATCCAAAGTTGCTGTCATTTAAAAAAAATGTGGTCGAAAGGCAACTCGAGGAGGGAGGGGATACCTGGCGATTTTTTATTGTGGCCTCATTTCAGTTTTTTTATTGATATTTCATTTGTGTATCTGAATTTAATCTAAATTGCTTTATATGTAAATGATTGCGTTCAAATTAAAATTTTAATATCCAATAATGGAAAATAAAATGAAAACAATTTCCTCCCCCTGTCCTCCATGTGAGGGGAGCCCATAAACCAATGGGGGGAGGGGGGGGGGGGAGAAGGACGGGGCGCAGAATTGATATAGTTGTATATTTGATAAAACAAAACAACACAGACATATGTAAAAAAAACAACAAAAAACATTCGGGTGGTGGTGGGATGGTTGTGGGGCGAAACATATTGATAAACTGATAAAACAAAACAACACAGATATATGCAAAAACAAACAAAAGACAACAACATTCGGGTGGTAGTGATGATGGTCTGTTGGGATGGTTTGGGGTGTGGGTGTGGGGGTAACACAAAGTAAATAATATATAAAAATCGAGTTTCAATGGGGCAGGTGGGGAGTGGGGGAGGGTGGTGGCAGGGCCACATAAGAATTGACTAAAACGAGACAGAAATATGTATTTTTTTTTTATATATATCGAGTTTCGAGTGGAAATATAAGAGCCGTAACTCTGCCGTTACTGGTCCGATCTGGTTGGTTTTCGAACTTGGCCAGTAGAGATAATAAAATTTACCAAAACAATACAGAAATATAAAAACATATATAGTTTAGTCTGTGGGGGGGGGGGGGGAGTTTAGTGTCGGGGTGGGGCGGGGTAGGGGGTGCGGGGCGGGAGATAGCAATATGTGTAAGTATTGACCAAAACAACAAAGAAATATGAAGAAAAAATAGAGATTCGAGTCGGTGGGGGGCGGGGGAGGAGGATGGTGGGGGCGGGGGCAACATAGGTATATGTGTAAAATTGACCAAAACATTACAGAAATATGAAGAAGAAAAAATAGTTGTGAGTCGGGGGGAGGCGGGGGTGCCGGGGAGGTTGTGCGGGGGCGGGGACGGAGTAGGGGCGGGGGTAACATAGATATATGTGTAAGAATTGACCAAAACAAGACAGAAAATATGTTAAAATAAATAAATAAACAAATTGAGTTTCGGAGTGTGGATGGTGGGTGGGGGGGGGGAGGCCCTGGGGTGTTGGAAGGCGGGCGTGGGGTGGGGGCAACATAGCTAC